>CAUYUJ010018340.1:0-50000 GCA_963575745.1 Prorocentrum cordatum | reverse complement strand
GTGAGATCACACTCGAGGTCGAACTGGGATGCTGCCTCTAAGGCCAGGCCCGTGTGCAACTTCTGGTGTCGTTCCTCAAGCTGCGCGGGGCCCTCTGAGCTCAAATGGCAATCGATCGATGCTGAATGATGTGTAGCTAAAGGCGGGGATCTGGTCCAGCCACAGTCTGCCCCGCGGCAATCTCGTCCTGTAGTGTTGCCGTCGCGGGGGGAGGAGACGGATGGTGAAAAAGGATGTGGAAAGAGGACGGGGACGGATGGGGGAAGGGGTGACAGGAGGGAGAACGGGACGTACAGGGAAAGGGGGTTGTGGACAGAGGGAGGAAGGACGCAAAGGAAGGGAACGGCGAAAGAGGAGGAGGGCGAGAGAGAAGAAAGAGGGGAGTGAGGGCGAGGGGACGGGCAGGCAGGCAGGCATGACCTGGACTCGCCACACGCACACATGCCAGAAATTGCGTTGCCCCCCAGAGATGAGGGGGTGAAAGGTTCGGCTGGCAATGTGCCCCACGAAGCGACCCGTAACACAAACGAGAATAGAAGAACAACGCTCAAGCACCCGTGGTATCTGCCGCGTGGTTTGATCTTGTTAATTACTGAGTGCCGCGCGGGGTAGAGTCGGCGTCGCGCTTCAGTTTGCGGCGCGGCAGGCCAAAGGGCAGGATTGCAAGATGCGGCCTCATGGTCGTCGACAGCGCCCACTGCATGGCCTGGAAATCGTGGAAGTCCTGGAAGCTAGCCTGTGCGCGGCAGGCAAAGGAAAAGACGCTGGGGCCCCGTGCGCAAGCCCAGCCAGCAACTGCCCTGCGCAGTGCCCCTGTCCTTACTAGAGAAGGAGAAAGCAGCGTCAACTCAAACACTCGTAGCTCCTCGCGGATTTCTTGGATCGGCGCTGGGCCACCCTCCCTGGAGCGCGGAGCGCGCCAAGGGTCCAGCGCAGCTCCGACAACTCCGCGCGGGGCCTCGAAAAAAACCATGTGTATGCCTCTTGTGTTTCTTCGGATTCTCCTTTCCCTCACCCTTTCCCACCTTAGTCGCCACATTTGCTCAGAAGCGCGCACACGCGTAAACGCATCATGCAGGCGACGAGACAGGAGGCCTGCGGGCATCGATCCCCACGCAATGCCCAACAATATCGCTGAAAAGGTATTCCGAAGACTGCTCCTATTAACTTTGGAGAGGACGCGTCCTTCCCCTAGCCCTCGACAGGCGTCATCTGCCAAGAACGACCCCTTCCCAGCATGGGCAGCCCCTACCTACAGGCCCTGCCCCATAAACTCCCCTTCCCCCAACAACGCCTACAGTCTCATGTAGATCATGCGGCTACGCGCGCCACAGTGTGCAAAGCTTCGTTTTGCACCTCGCCCACCCTTCTCAGATCCATCTGTGTTACCACCTCCTCCGCTTCATCATCCTCCTCATCCTCCTCATCATCATCAAATCATCAGTATCAGCATCCTCATCATCATCACCCTCATCATCATCAGCAGCATCATCGTCGTTGTCGCCATCATCATCACCACCACCATCATCATCAGCATCACCATCATCAACCTCGCCACCATCATCATCAGCATCATCATCGTCATCCTCACCATCCTCGCAAACATCATCACCATCGTCACCATCATCCTCATCATCATCATCACCATCATCCTCCCCCTCCTCCTCACCCTCCTCCTCATCATCACCACCATCATCATCACCATCACAATCATCCGTACCATCATCATCATCATCATCATCATCGTCATCATCGTCATCAGCATCACCATCATCCTCCGCATCAGCACCATCATCATCACCATCATCGTCATCATCATCAGCAACATCATCATCATCGTCCTCATCATCATCATCATCATCAGCAGCATTATCAGCATCAGCACCATCAGCATCAGCATCATCATCATCAGCATCAGCATCATCATCATCATCATCGTCATCACTATAATCAGCATCATCATCATCAGCAGCAGCAGCATCATCAACATCACCACCACCATCATCATCCACTGTCTCATCATTATCCCTCTACCTCAGTCTCCTCCCCCTGCCGCCGCCGCAGCTCGACTCAACGAGTTCCCATGTCCGCGCCGCGCGCGCCCCAGCGGGGGGCCCTGCCGTAAGGCAGGCGCCAGGGGCCGCCTGTACACGTGGCTACGGCTGAAGTAGTCATGTAGACCTCTCCTCTTCCTCCTTCTCCTTCTCTCCTCACTCACTCACTCACTCGCTCACTCGCTCACTCACTCGCTCGCTCGCCCAAACACTCCGAGGTCACTCGCGCCGTTTGCAGCCCGCGCGTGGATCGCTGACCCCCGCGCCCCTGGAAGCCGACGTCCTTGGATCCCAGCAGGCGGTGGATGTGAATATGCTTTGGCCCCAGAGGGGATATATACACATCTATATTTACATATACACACTTAGGTGCGAATCCGTGTGTAGATCTACATGTGCACCTATAGAACACCCAAGAAAAAAACACACTTAGCCTGGCGAAAAACCCAACCATATGCATATGTGGGTACTTACTGCGTGTGAGGGTTGTGCCAAAAATGGGTGCGGTGGGCGCATGCGAGCGCTGGCACCTGGGCATTCGGTGGAGCTCCCTATGGGGCCAAAAAAAGTGTGAGGGGTGTGCCAAAATGAGTGCGGTGGGCGCATGCGAGCGCTGGCATCTGGGTCCTTCCTCCGGGGCTTCCTATGGGGCCAAGAAACGAATAAGGGGGGTCCCAAAAATTGGCACGGTGGGTGCATGCGAGCGCTGGCATGTGGGCCTTCGGTGGAGCTCCCTATGGGGCCCCAAACCGTGAAGGGTGTGCCAAAATGGGTGCGGTGGGCGCTTGCGAGCGCTGGCACCTGGACCTTCGGTGGGGCTCCCTATGGGGCCACGAAGCGTGTGAGGAGTGTGCCAAAATGGGTGCGGTGGGCGCATGCGAGCGCTGGCATCTGGGCCTTCGGTGGGGGCCTTCGATGGGGCTCCCTATGGGGCCACAAAACGTGTGAGGGATGTGCCAAAATCGATGCGGTGGGCGCATGCGAGCGCTGGCACCTGGGCCTTCGGTGGAGCTCCCTACGGGGCCACAAAGCGTGTGAGGGGTGTGCCAAAGTGGGGGAGGAGAGCAGGAGGGGGAGAGCGCGGCGGGTGGAAGGAGTGAGACGCGGGGCGCTGTCGCTTCAAAACGAGGACCCAACACCACAGGATGGTTTGGAAAAAAACATCCAAACAGCACAAACCGACACAACAACAGAAACAACAACAGACGGTGATTCCAGACCGACACCCACTCGGAAGCCGGGAACCCCGCAAACGAATTCCGGCCTTCCCTGGCCTCCTCGGCCCCGTAGAGCGTCCCTGCCAGGCTTGAGAAGTGGGCCCAAAGCAGTCAGGAGGGCGGCCAAACGGCCCCGCGAGCCCAAAGCGGCCGGACACCCGCAAAAAACCCGAAGACGGCCCACAAAAGCACCCCAAAGAGGTCCCCTCACAGCAGAACGTATGTGTATACGAACAGGTTCTGGCAGATTCCGGAATGCTCCTCGGCTCGTCGGTCGTCCGCGCGGCCGAGGCCGCCCAAGAGGCCCCAAGGAGCGCTTCAAGACGGGCCCGAAGAGCCCCATGACAGCCCAAGATAGCCCCGAGACGGTCCAGCAGGGCCCCAAGACGGCCCCGAGAGAGCTCTACGACGGCCCAAGATGGCCTCGATGGGCCCCCAGGGCACTCCAGAAATCGTGAGCCAGTCGTGGAGGGAAACCGTGGTTGGCAGCAAGGTGGCTCCAAGAAGCCCCCAGAGGTCCCCCAAAATGTACCCAGAGATAAGCCCCCAAGAAGCCCCCAAGAACCCCCCGAGAAGCTTTCGTGGGGCCCCAGAGACCCCCCCATGGAACAGCCTCCGCAATCAAATATTATCCCAGTGCGACCCTACCTAGGAGTTGGAGCCTCTAGGAAAGCAACATTAGTAGGAGCGGCAGCAGCAGCAATAGTGGATGCTGTGCTGCGCTATGCTATGCTATGCTCTGCTCTGCTCTGCTATGCTATGCTATGATATGCTATGCTATGACATGATATGTTATGGTATGTTATGCTATGCTATGCTATGCTATGCTATGCTATGATATGCTATGATATGATGTGCTGTGCTGCGCAATGCTATGCTGGGCTAGGCTAGGCTATGTTAGGCTATGCTATGCTATGTTATGCTAGTTTGCGCTATGATATGCTGCGCTATGCTATGCTATGCTATGTTATGCTATGCTATGATATGCTATGCTATGATTTTGTTTTGCCTTCGTTTTTGCCTTAATGTGTGCCTTTGCTTTTGCTTTTGCTTGGCACCCAGGGAGCGCAACTGGGGGAACCGCGCGTTTGCTTTTACCTTTGCTGTTGCTTTTGCTTGGCTCCCAGGGGACTGGGGGAACCGCCCAGGGCGGTTTGCACTGCCCGGCCCCTTTAAGCCAAGCGAGTAAGAACACTTCTAGGAACCCTTCTAGGTAGGGAAAAAAAGAAGTGCGAGAACTAAGAGAAGGAACACTATGCAAAAAAGGATATAGGAGAACAGGACGATAACGACGAAATCGAAAGGTGGAGCAAGAACATAATACTAGTCCCCCCCTCTGTGTCTCTCATTCCGCCTGCATGCGACACTTGAAGGATCAAGGTGCATGGCGCCAAGCACCGATGCAGTCTTGCACTTATACATTCTACGTTTGAGGGCCCTTGCAGTATTCATTGTTCAGGGGATCTGCTCTCCCCGCCCTCCTCCCTCTCCTCCCTCTCCTCCTCCACCTCTTCCTCCTCCTGCTCCTCCTCCTCCTCCTCCTCTGCTTCATCCATCTTCCTCCTGTCTGATCCCTCCTGCGTCGCTCCCTCATCCATCCTCCCGCCTGAACGCCTGAAACATTATGCCCCTACTCCTATTGATATCCGCAATACTGGCAGTCCTCACCCACTGCAAACCCCTGCAAATGCCAACACGACCAGGAAGCATGCGAATAATATAAACCCACAAGTTCACGAAATGGCAGACGAAACAAGAGAAGGACACACAGCCATGGGAACAATTGCCAAGGAAGAGAGACAGCAACACCGTACTACCAGCCAAGACGCAAATTCGGCAGTCGCCTCGTTGCCGAGGCCGCCGAGCCTTCCCCTCGGTAGTGCCAAGCAAGGCCGAAATTACATACCGCATTCTCCCCTCCTCCTGCTCCTCCTCCTCCTCCGAGATCTCGACCGGAACTCCTGTACACGATGCTTGCACCTTGGGCCAGCGGCGCCAACCAGGGGGCGGCGCGATGCGCACCTTCATGGGCGGGGACGGGCGTTCGGACCCCCCTGTCTCGGGGGCACGCAAACATGGATTAGCGATCCATGGATTTGGCGCGCGGTCGCCAAATCCATGGATCGGGGGAGGGGCCCTCCCCAAAGTGCGGCCGGTGCCGCCTCGCCCGGCGGCAGAAAGCCGCGGCTTCCCACGGGAACGGGACCCGTCGCGAATCCACGCCCCCTTGCTCCATGCTTGCGATCCCCTCACTGTCGGCGAGCAGTGGGCGATTGGGGGGTCGATGCGCCCCCCCCCCCCCGAACCGATCCCCCTTCCCCTATCCTTGCCCCCGACGCGCTCAGCACCCGGCCGCTCGCGCACGGGCGCCCCGTGCTCTGGTGCCCGCCCCGATAGAGGAGGCCCCGGGGACACACAAAGAAGCAGGCACAAATCCCAGGACTCCCCCGAGTTCCACATCTTTTCTGGGCTTCCGTCTTCCCCCCCCACTTCCCATACAGTGCGGGCCCGACCACGAGAGACCTTCCACAAGAAACCCAAACCTGAGACCCCAGGACGTCCACGGATTCCTGGTGTGGGAACGTCACGCTTTCCATCGCAAAACCACCGACACCCAAGAAACCCAGGGCACTCTGGAGGCCAGCAGGGTGTTTCTTGGCATGGGCCCCCACTGTATTTTCCCATGTTCTCCCGGGAGTCGACGACGAACTGTGTCTGTGTGTTGTCTCCCCTCCTGACTGCTGCTGGTGCCCTGTGCCCTGCTGCTGGGTCCAGCGCTGATCCGAGAAATCCGCGCGGACCTCCGAGTATTTTTGTTCATGCCAGTCTTCGCTCCCCTAACAAATCCCAGGATTCCCCCTGTTGCCCAATCTTTTCTGGGCTTTCGTCTCCCCTCCTCCTCCTCCTCCTCCTCCTCCTCCTCCTCCTCCTCCTCCTCCTCCTCCTCCTCCTCCTCCTCCTCCATGTTCTCCCGGGGTCGACGGCGAACTGTGTCTGTGTCTCTGTCTCCCCTCCTGGCTCCTGCTGGGGTGCCCCGTGCCCCCCTCTCCGTGCGCCCCGCAGCCTGCCAGCCGCGCGCGCTGGTGCCCCTCGAAACCAACGCCCTCTGGCGTTCGATCGGGCGTGTCCTCTACAGGCGGAGCTTGGACGAAGAATTCAAAAATACGCCAAAGATGCTAAAAAATACTCACAACTAGAGGAACAATCGTCCCCTGATTAATTTCTTGACTACCTTGGAATCGTCCTCCTGTAGGGGGACGTGCCCGACTTAAGCCTGGCGGCGCGCCGAGGGGGGAAGGCAGAGGGGGGGCGCACGGCTCGATGCTCGAGGGTTTCGGGCAGCTCGGGCGGGCGGTAGCAGGGAGGGACCCGAGTGGGCAGGCAGGCGGGCAGGCGCGCCGTGTCCGGCCAAAGAGGCCGAACCGCACGGGGCAAGGCGCGTGGGCCGCAGCCCTCACGTGTCGTCCCTCTGCACGAAGCCAGATTCGAATGCTTTCCCCAAGTGGGGGGTGAAATCAAAGGCCTCGGGAGCCCTGCCGGCCTTCCGAGGAGCCGCCCGTGGCCTTCGAGACGGCTCAGAGGCCAGGGGCCGCCCGAGCCTGCCGAGGAGGCCCGAAGCCCCCAGACCTCCGAGGCCCCGATTCTGCCCACGTCCGGGCCCCCGCAGCCCTGGACCACCTCCGGAGGACCAGGCTCTCGCCGCGGACGATCGTTGCCCGACGGTCCCTGGGCCCGGCCAGGGCCCCCCGCGGCCGAAAACTGGGAGAAGCTCTCCACGGCGCACGAGCCGTGTCAACCGAAGATGAAACTCCCTCTGGCCTGCGAGCCGCAGCCCCTGACCCGGACCGAGGGGAAAACGGACCTGCGGTCGTCGCTCCCGGCCCCCATCGCGCTGCCAGGGCGGCGGGCGCGCGTCAGGCCCGGAGGCTGGAAGGCGGCCAAGAGGACTCGCCGCCGCCGCTCGCTGGGAGAAGCCTCCAGCCTGATCTGTTCAGGGGGAGGAGGGGGAGGAGGGGGAGGAGGGGGAGGGGGGAGGAGGAGGAGGAGGAAGAGGAGGAGGAGGAGGAGGAGGAGGGGGAGGGAGGAGGAGGAGGAGGAGGAGGAGGAGGAGGAGGAGGAGGAGGAGGAGGAGGGAGGAGGAGGAGGGAGGAGGAGGAGGAGGAGGAGGAGGAGGAGGAGGAGGAGGAACTTTGGGGGCCTGGGCCCCCCTGCCTCCCCCCCTCGGCGCGCCGCCGACCCACGGTGCCACCCTGAGATACCCGACATTGCCGGAAGATTGCAACATCGCAGGAAGTCACGACCGGAGCCCTGGGCCCCATCCTTCTGCGTCATCTTTCGAGACGGATCGGCCTGTGAGGGTCCCGGCGCCCGAAATGGAGCGAAAACGCCCGTTGTGAAAAAATGGCATGCCCAGGATCTCGGGGCATGTGTTCTGCCTGTCGACCGTTTGCGCGCCGGGTGCCCTGTCGGTTGGTGACCGAGTGTCTGTGCCCAGATAGGTGTCCGGCTCGTCGCAGTCGGCCGTCAGGGGCCAACCGTGGAGAACCAACCAACAGGGGGCCAGCACCGCAGGGCGCCAACAACAGGGTACAACAGATGCTTTCACCCAAAGATCGAGTAAGGGATCGACTACAGATTTGATTTACCCCAGGATTGGCTCGTCTCGCCGAATCCATGGAACCTGCGTACAATGTTGGGAGATCTACGAAAATTATACGTTTTCGTCTATGGATTCGACGTCAAAACTCATTCTGGGGTAAATCAATTCTGTAGTCGATCCGCTACTCGCAACGAGGATCCTACCAGCCCCCCGGACTTGGAGGAGGAGGAGGAGGAGGAGGAGGAGGAGGAGGAGGAGGAGGGAAAAGGAGGAGGAGGAGGAGGAGGAGGAGGAGGAGGAGGAGGAGGAGGAGGAGGAGGAGGGGGAGGGGGAGGAGGAGGGGAGAAGGAGGGGGAGGGAAGGGGGGGAGGACAGGAGGACAGAGGAGCGAGGACGAGGAGGAGGTAGGAGGAGGAGGAGGAGACGGAGAGGGAGGAGGAGGAGGAGGAGGAGAAGGAGGAGGAGGAGGAGAAGAGGCGGAGGAGGAGGAGGAGGGAGGAGGAGGAGAAGGGAGGAGCAGGAGGACCAGGGAGGAGGAGGACAGGAGGAGGAGGAGGAGGACAGGAGGAGGAGGAGGACGGGAAGAGGAGGAGGAGGATGGAGGAGGCGGAGGAGGAGGAGGAAGAGGGGGAGGAGGAGGCGGAGGAGGAGGAGGTGGAGGAGGAGGAGAAGAAGGAGGAGGAGGAGGAGGAGGCGGAGGGGAAGGAGGAGGAGGAGAGTCTCGCTGGCTCAGGCCAGCCATCACTCAGGCACGTGCTTGTTCACGAGACTTTTACAGCGCACCTGCGCTTACCCCCCCCAGCAGCAACAGATTGGCTCGCAATGGCTGCTTCGGCTCGTCTTGCTTGGGCGCAAGGTCTCATCGCTAGTGGAGCGCCTGCACACATCACAGTCGGGAGCGCCGCTCACCAGGGAAGAGCCAAAGCCAAAGTAAGGATTTACCAGTCTCGCGGCGTCACATCGATGGCCACTCGTTCCTTACGCCTGGTCGCCCTGGATGGCATCACGCAGCACATTCTCGCGGCAATCACGGTTGATCGAGGCCACTTGCACTCAGATGGTTGCAGCGAAATTTGCATATGGTTCGAGTCCCCATCGGTGGCGCCATCACATGGTGAACAAGATGGGCGCCATGACTGGGGCCGAGGTGCAAGATATGGGCATGATCGACGTGGCGCTCTGGTGCCAGATCGGCAGCAACGACGGCGTCCTCAGCATCATGTACCTCTCAATTCCAGGTCCGAGGTCAGGCTGTCCGCGGACGACGTCGTGAGGACGCGCAGTCTGCGGGCCTCGCCTTGCTTCAATCTGGCGCGTCAGCTGGCGCGGTCGGCAAGGGCAACGAGGACGATTTCGACGACAGTGGCGTGATCTGGGGGGTCCGCGGATGCTTCTGCGCAGGAGGAGGGCGTGGCCAGCAGGTCTGCGGGCTCCGCCTTCCTGCCAAGTGGCTCTCTCCGTCTGGACGCACAAGTGGTTGTGCCTGGCCTTCGGAGCGACGGCCCCCCTGCTGCAACATCGGACACGGCGAGTTCGAGTGCTCGGACCGATGGGGACCTCACGTGTGCGCAGGACGAGCGCAGCCTGGCCCATCTGGGCAGTGCACGAGGACGGTCTACTGAGCTCTGCTGTCGATCTGCTCCAACAAGTTTGTCTCCAGGAGTTCGAGGAAGGACAGTGCTGTGTCACAGCGTCTTTCGAGGTGATCTCCAGAATTGTCCCTGAGTTTCCGACACGCTTCGTTATTGGATCCAAATGCTGTGTTGATGAGTGGGGGAATAACATTTAAGATGAAGCCTGGGAGGGCTATTCGCGGCCATAAACTTTTCAGCTGTGGCGCCGATTCCCTTCGTCGACGTGTCGTCTTTCCTGTTCACAAAGTTCATCTCGCGCATTGAGAAGCTGGGTTCCGCCTCGTGTTTGCACCGCCCTGGCACGCGGAAGCTGAAGGTCGCCTGGCAAGCTTCTGAGCCTCCGCGGTGGATGGTTGAGGGAACGGCTAGTAGCACTGAGCCACCTTCGACTGACATGCTGGACTCGGCTGAGAATGCCTCGTCGCCTTGTCGGGTTTGGCTCTTTTCTGCGTGTGTCTGCTGTTGCGGGCCCTGTGGGCCTTCTCCCTTGGTGCGCCCTTAGCCCACGCTCCCCCCCTGCGGGCCCTCCTCTCACTTTCTTCTCCCTCCTCCCTTGCGTCCCCCCTCTTGGGGGGGTGCTTGGGCTTCGGGTTTGCACCCTCTTTCTGGCTCCGGGGGGGTGTGGGACCCTCATCACCACTGTCTCCATCCTGCTCGCTCTCGCCATTTTTTCGTGCACGCGCTTCGAACCTCTCGCGCTTCGACCGACCGACCGACCGAGGAGGAGGGGGAGAAGAGGAGGAGGAGGTGGAGGAGGAGGAGAAGGAGGAGGTGGAGTAGGAGGAGGAGGACAGGAAAAGGAGGATGAGGAGGACAGGAGAAGGAGGAGGAGGAGGAGGAGGATAGGAAAAGGAGGACGAGGAGGTTGAAGAGGAGGAGGAGGAGGAGTAGGAGGCTGCGCGAGCGCTGCCGAACGATGCGTTGCAGCAGTGCGCGCAGGCCCACCGAGGCACGGGCCCTGCTCCGCCCCACAGCACCTTCTCGCCGCCCTTCGGACCCTCGACCTCCGGGGAGCAGGAGGGCAGGGGGGCGGCCTCCTCCTCCTCCTCCTCCTCATCCTCCTGTCCTCACCCCTCCTCCTCTTCTTATTTGTCTTATTGTTCTTCTTCGTATTATTACTAGTATGAGTATTATTATGATTAGGTGTTAATAATATTATTAATAGTATTGTTATTATTAGTATTCTTAGTATTATTATTAATAATCGTATTATGATTATGGTTGTTATTATTATTAGTATTATCATCATCATCTGCATCATCATCATCATTATTACTCTTAGCACTCTGAGTAGTATAAAGATTAGCATTGTTATGATGATCACTAGTATTCGTGTTGTGTTTACTTGCATTATTTCGCAACGTCCTCTTATTGGTATGCTTCGTCTTGTTTGGAATAAGCATATGCTTCGTATTATTGGTAGTGTTATTCTTCGTATTATTATTATTATTATCATTCCTATTATTTTCATATGATTCGTCTTCTTGCTAGTATTGTCAGTAGTACTATTACTGTTTCTCCTCCTCCTCCTCCTCCTCCTCCTCCTCCTCCTTCTCCTCCTCCTCCTGTTGTCCTCCTGTTTTCCTCCTGTTCTCTTCCTCCTCCTCCTCCTCCTCCTCCTCCTCCTCCTCCTCCTCCTCCTCCTCCTCCTCTCCTCCTCCGCCTCCTTTCCTCCTCCTCCTCCTCCTCCTCCTCCTCGTCCTCCTCCCTGCCCTGGTCGAGGGCAGAACGAAGGGCGAGATTAGAGGAGGAACCAACCGTACAAACATAAACTGTGAGAGCTCCGCGCAAGTGTCATTCATGCTCTGCTGGTCCACCTGTCCATCACTCCTCCCAAGAAGAGGCAACGACAAAAGCATAAACTCTCGGAGCTCCGAGCAGGTTTCATGCTATGCTGTTCCATCTCCCTCTTCCCTCTTCCCAAGAAGAAACGACTAAAAAACATAAACGTTCGGAACTCCGCGCGGATTTCTTGGATCGGCGCCGCCCCTGGCGCGCTCCGCGCGCCAAGGAGGGGGTCCAGCGCCGATACAAGAATCCGCGCGGAGCTCCAACAGTTTCTGTTGACGCATATATGTCTCCTTCGGAAGAGGGATGGCGAGATGGATCGGCAGAGCATGAGAGCAACGCCCGCCCATCCCTGTCCGCTTGCCTCCTGTTCCTAATCCTTTCGCCTCATACGCCCCGTCTTGTGGCGTACCCCATCCATCGAAGCTTGCACAAGGGAAGACACGGAACATTGGAAGCTAGTGATACAATACTGCCTCAGCAGTTGGGCATGCGTATTCGTGAAAGGCTGCGAGACGCCGCACGTGTAAAGAAAATAAGTTCGGAAAGACAGGAAGGCGAATCTGCCAAATGCATCCCGTTCAAAACCAAGTTCGTGGCCAATCGAACCGCGATGAATCAATTAGACAATTCGGAGCTTGCGCGATGATCTGTAAAGGGAAATACTCAAACGAACCTGTCGTTACTTCCTCGCCTCCGAGGCCAGCCAAAATACAAGCGAGCGTGCGTGTGCAAGGACATGTTGCGGCAATATGCTTAGCTACAGAGCAATCACTACTAGCAGGTTGGCCAGCTGATCAGAGCTCGCGTTCGGCATCACTCTCCGCATCGCTCCGACGATGTGTCTCCACCCTTCCTCTCCGTGTTCTTCCCGCTTCTGATCCAAGAAGGACAAGACAGATAGGCCTGCTCTTCCCTCACTGCCCCTCCTCTCCCTCTCCCTCCCTTCCTCTCCCCCCCTCCCCTCTCTCTCTCTGTTGCGCTGCCCCTCCCTCATGATCTCTGCACACATAAGAACCGAACCACCAGAGACAGAGAGAGAGAGAGAAGAAACCGCGCGCGCGCTTCGCGCGCGCTTCGGTTCCAGCGCAGTCCATGGGGGCTGTGATGAAGCGCAGGTGTAGCAGTCCTTGGGCCTCCCCTTGTCATCCCCCCTCCTCCCGGTCCGAATCTTCCTGGACGGACGACGGAGGCTCGACCCACGGCTCCGAAAACCAACCAGAGGAAGAATGGGAGAGGGGAGGGATGGGGGACGGAGGGAGGAGACTAGGCAAAGGCTTCCACTGACGCGTGCCGAGCAGCGACTCGCCTGCCAGGGGTGGGGGGGGGGGGCAGTTGAAACAAGGCCTCGAGACGGCGCACAAGCTGTCAGTCGGCCCTGGAGGCGAGAGGGACGAGGCCAAGAAGAGGGAGCGTTGGAGCCCCGGCACCTCGGCCGTCAAGCTGTCTGGACCGTCGGCGGGAGGCAGGAGGGAGCGATCGAGGATCGAGGGGATTGAGGCTTTGAGCGAGGCTCCTTGCGGGCTCTCGGGGGCCTATGGGACCCTCTTGGAAACCTTTTGAAGGCCTCGTGGGGCCCCTGCGGGGGTTCTTGGGGCGTATAAAGGGGGGGCGTCGTGGGGGCCTACTGGAGGCTGGCTGGTGGTCCTGGCCTGAGGGGTGCCTCCTCTTTCGGAGGCGGCCCAGAAGGGGGCGTCCAGGGGGGGGGGGGCCGCAGATCATTGCCGGCGGCATGCGCGCGCCCCAAGGGGGGGGGGGGCCAGGGACGTAACGAAATAAGAAGGGGCGCCGTGAGATCTGAGGAAATGTCATGGCCCACGCCATGATATCAATTCCCCCCCTAGTCTTAGGTCGGGTGTGTCCCCCTACAGGCGGATTTTGGACGAAAAAAGATCCAACTAATACCCAAAAATAGTCAAAACATAGACCAAAAATCGTCCCCTGACTATTTTTTTACTATTTTTGAACATTCCTCCTGTAGAGGGGCACGCCCGACTTAAACCCTAGTCATCACCCCCCTCCTTGGCCGCCCCCGACTCCTGGAGGGGGGCACCGACGCGAGCGCGACGGCGAGCACTCCCCGGGCGCGCCGCGAGACCCCAACCTGGCCCCCTCCCTCCGCAGCGGGGCGGCTCGGCAGGGACCCGAAACTCTGGGTGTCGCGCGAGGAAGTGCTTCAAGCCTGCCGCCGCAGGGAGGAAGCTGGGCACGTATGATCGCTCAAGCGGTCCTCATCCCCACTGGCACGGGCTTGGCCCCACCGGCCCACCCACCCCTCGCCGGGAGGTGGCATCTGCTATTCCCTCCGGGATCCGCGGGGCCTGTCCAGGGGCATGGGCTGGCGGGGGCTGAGATGCCGCGGCCGCGTAAGGACAGGGATCGGCTAGACGATGCTGAGAGTAGCGGCGGCAGCAGAGAAAGGAAGAAGAAACATCTCCATAAACATAAACCTCCGGAGGTTTCCCTGGATCTGCGCTGAGCCCTCCTCCCTGGCGCGCGAAGCGCGCCTGGAGCGGCGCCGGAGGCGCCGCCAGAGAAGTGCAGCGAAGATCCAGGAAATCCGCGCGCAGCATCGAAAACTTATGTGTATATCGCTGGCTTCGTTGCCCGTCGGTCGGAGGAAGCAGGCAGAACCACGAAGCAGCAAGGCGGTGGAAGCAGACTGGGTGTCCGCCCGCCCCCCGAAGAAGAGGGAAGAGGGAAAACCGTTCGGCTCTTGACGTAGGAAGGCGGCGAAAGTAGATTGGCATCTGGGGATCCAAAAACACCTGCCCTCAAGGACCGGCGTGTATTCTGCAAGCGAGAGAGCAAGAGAGAGAGAGAGACGAGCAGGGTGGCCGCCGGGGCAGACGCGAGCGCACGAACGAGCGGGCAGGCCGAGCGAGTGCTGGGGCGCGCGTGGGGGCGAGGGGGACGCAGCAGCGGCGGCGGCAGGGGCAGCGGAAGTTCAGGAGCGGGCAGGTCGAGAATGAGACTCAAAACGAACAAAGCAACAATCGAGAGGAACAACGGCAACAGCCAGTTTGAGACTATGCGTTCTAATCTGCTCGCGCGTCACTCGGCATGTGAACAGGAAGACCCTCGGTATCCGCCCTTCGTCTTCGATCATACCCCACTTGGCCGTGCATCTTCCTCGGCGAGAGAGAAAGCGTGATTCCTCAGTGTCGAAGGCGCGGCGACTCCATAAATCGCGAAGAAGCACCACGCGAGGGCGCAACTCCTGGATAAATTGTAAGAACGCGATTTTGAAAAACATGTGAGGCGGGAGCCTTTATTGTTGTTACTGTTGTTGTTATTGTTGTTGTTGCTGTCAGCCGGGGGCCAGCAAGACAATCTGACACGGGCGACTTTCCCTTGCTAGAAACAAGTGGCGAGCCTCAGAAGGGGCACTTCTATTGAAAAACATAATGGGCACCGGGGGACTGGTCAACAATAATTGTTCCTTCGAAATGGGCATTCAACAGCAACAAACATTCTAAGATTGCTCGTTCTTATCTGATGGCGTGTGATTCAACATGTATATCGGAGGCTGGGGGGTGAGTCCGACGTGAAACGTGAAATCGATTTCGATTCGGGTTCGTGCCGTGCGTGCCGTGCGTGCGTGCGGGCGAGGCGAAGCTGCGTGGGCGGGCGAGAAGCAATCCTCCTCTGGCTGGGCCGCGGCCGGACCAAATGTTCCTCCTCCAGCGGCCGGTGCCGCGCGGTGTCTCGCTGGTGTCCCGCTGGTGTCCCGAAATCCTCCTGTGGCTGCGCCGCGGCCAGACCAAATGTTTCTCCTCTGGCGGCCGGTGCCGCGCGGTGTCCCGCCGGTGTCCCGCTGGTGTCCCGTGGTGTCCCGTGATGTCCCGTGGTGTCCCGTGGTGTCCCGTTGAATGAGATCGATAGTGAGATCGATAGTGAGATCGATACTGAGATCGATGTGGTGCCCCGAGGTGTCCCGTGGTGTCCCGTTGAGCGAGATCGATAGTGAGATCGATAATGAGATCGACAGATGTCCCGTGGTGTCCCGTGGTGTCCCGTGGTGTCCCGTGGTGTCCCGTGGTGTCCCGTTGGGTGAGCTCGATAGTGAGATCGATACTGAGATCGGTGTGGTGCCCCGAGGTGTCCCGTGGTATCCTGTGGTGTCCCGCTGAGTGAGATCGATCGTGAGATCGATAGTGAGATCGATGTGGTGTCCCGAGGTGTCCCGTGGTGCCGTTGAGTGAGATCGATAGTGAGATCGATCGTGAGATCGATAGTGAGATCGATGTGGTGTCCCGAAGTGTCCCGTGGTGGCCCGTGGTGTCCCGCTGAGTGAGATCGATAGGGAGATCGATAGTGAGACCGATAGTGAGATCGAGAGGTGTCCCGCGGTGTCCCGTGGTGTCCCGTGGTGGCCCGTGGTGCCCCGTGGTGTCCCGTTGAGTGAGATCGATAGTGAGATCGATAGTGAGATCGACAAGTGTCCCGTGGTGTCCCGTGGTGTCACGTTGAGTGAGATCGATAGTGAGATCGATTGAGTCAGATGTTGGTTCCCCACGCTCTCCCCTCCCACACAACCTACTTATCACCCGAAGGGTGGTCGTATAGGTACCAAACCCTCGATACCCGCCCTCTTCGTCTTCGGTCATGCCTTCCCTCGGGGTGTCTCTTCCTTAACTGCCAGGTCGAGTTGACGCAGCCCCTAAAACCAGGGGAAGGGAGGATGGAAGGGAAAACGGGGAGAGAGAAGGATGGAGCACGACGGAGACTGGCAGGAGGGGGGCCAGGAGGATACAACCAAATAGTGCAGCCAGACGGGCGCGTCGAGCGGGGCGGGGCGGGCGAGCGGGCCCAGACGGCGAGGTCGAGCAGGCGGGTCGCTGCAGCGTCTGCCCCGCATGAGCCAAGAAAGGTCTCGGGCGACAGCGCGATTCTCATATAAAGCGCGAGGAAATTCAAGGCGAGAGCGTGAGTCCTGAGAGTCGAATGCGCAGCGATTCTATAAACTCCTGGATAAATTGTGAAGAAGTCCTGCGCGAGAGCGCGATTTTGAAGAATTATCAGGCTGGAACGGCTGTTGTTGCAAACTGGTGGCCATCAACACAATCAGAGGCGAAATACTCTCTCTTGTTAAGACAAGTGCGAGCCACAGGAGAGGCACTTGAATTGAAAAACGCAATGAGCACCGGAGGGTCAAAAGAAATGCTTGGGAAGTGGGAATTAAATAGCAACTCTCCTTTCCAGATTGTTCGTTCTTATCTGTTCGCGAATCACTCAATATATACCCAAACCCTCGATGCCCGCGCTCGTCGCCTTCGGTCATACCCCCCTTGGCGGTATATCTTCCTTGCCTGCCATGTGTAGTCAGAGCAGCCCGTTCAACAGGGGAACGGAGGAGGGAAAGGATAACGGAAAGACAGAAGGATGAAGCACGACAGGGGTTAGCAGGAGAGGGGGGATAGGAGCACAAAAACAAGCGGCAGAACGGGACGGGCGGGTGAAGCGGGCGGACCCTAATGAGCGGGTCGGGCAGGTGGCCCAGACGGCGGGGTCGAGCGGGCGGGTCGCTGAAGAGTTCAGTCCTGCATGAATCGCGAGGAAGCCTCTAGCAGTAACGCGATTCCCGAGTAAATTGTAAGGAACTCCAAAACCAGAGCGTGATTCCTGACTGTTGGGGTTGGGGGCGCGGCGTCTCCATATATTGCAAAGAAATGCCAGGCGCGAACACGATTCCTGGACAAAGTGCGCGGACATCTAGCGCGACAACACGATTATGAAGAAGTTCTGAAGAAGAAGTATCAGGCGGAAACCGTTGTTGTTCTAACTCGTGGGAAAGGGGGCCAGTCTGAGGCTCCAGACGTGTTCTTGTCTTGATCTTGTGAAAAATATGGCGCGAGCCCCGGAAGGGGCACTTCAACTGCAAAAACACAGCGGGCAACGCAAAGGGGGATCAACAAAAATTCGCAGGCCCAACGGGCCAGAGGCGTGCTAAGATCTCCGGTAACAAATGAACAACATTCTAGTTCGCGAGCGCGTCGCGGCCCCTGGGGGTCCAAGAGCGAAAAAAAAACCCAAGCAACTCCTGGCAAGTCCCAATCAGAGATGCCGGATCTCTTGGGCGCGGGCCTGGGGGCCCCTGGAACCGTCCAGGAGCGGCCCAATGAGTCGACAAATTGGTGGCAGGCCCTACGGCCAGAAGCCGACAGCTTCTCAAGGCGGCCCAAGACGGCCTCACGATGACCCTCGATGCCCCCAACACGCCCCTCGAGGCTTCTAAGAGGCGCCCCAAGAGGCAGAAATCATTGATGTTATTAGGTTTTGGGATGTTTTCGGCACTATCGCCGTTTCGGCTTTCCGACGCTCCAAGAGGGACCAATAGGCCTCCAAGACCGCCCCAACACAGCCCAAGAGGCTCCCAAGACGGCCCCACGATCGCCCGAGACGGCTCCAAGACGGCCCAAGAGGTGGGCGCACGGACCCAAGAGCCCTCCAAGATGGCCCCAAGAGGGGCCCAAAAACGGTCCCAAATCGCCCCAAGCCTTTCAAGATGGCCGCAAAACGGTCCAAGAGGCCGCCAAGACGGCCCAAGAGGCTCCCAAGAGGCCTCCCGAGAGGTATCATGTTTTTGTTCTAAGGTTCTTGGAGGTTTTCGGCCTTACCCCAAGAGGGCCCCCAGACGGTCCAAGACGGCCCCAGAGGCGCCCAAGATCGCCCAAGAGGGCCCCAAGACGGCCCCAAGAGGGGCCCAAGAGGGGGAACACGAACCACCAATTCGAGCCTTCCGCCCCAAGAGGCCACCGGGAGGCCCCAAGATGCCCCCAAGAGAGCCCAGGAGGCCCCCTGGAGGCCCCAAACCCCCAAGAGGCCAAAAGAGGCTCCAGGAGGCCCCCAAACGGCCCCCAAGAGGCCCCAAGAGGCCACGAACGCCCAGGCAAACGCATGCGATGGCACAATACAGGCCGGAGCGAGCGAAGCGACTCAATCACTTTCTTGTATTGTTCTTTATTTTTGAACAAAAAGAGAAGAAAAGACGCTGACCACGATCCTGTGCACGACTAGTGTCTCTTCCTTCTCGCGTTTACCCTCGCATCCCTACCCTGCCCCTAGTCCTCGTCCCCCTGGCGCTGCGCCTCTCTGTCCACAACCCCTCGTCCCGCTGTGCGTTCTCGTTCTCCTCGTCCTCCTCCTCTCCTCTACGTTCCCCAGAAAGGTTATCCTCTCCTCTATCTTGCCCAATTTGCCCTGTATGGCCCAATACCTGGCGGCGTCCCACCGGATGCCATTTCTGACTGTTCGGAGTGGGCTGCCCCTGCCGGCGCCATGCTCATGCTTCCTGCACGCCAGCTGGCACAGCAGGATGTACTACAACACTGATCCTCTTGACCATGCTAATGACAACGTCTTTGACACATGAAAGCCCGAGCCACCAGGACGACGATGCCTCCTGCAGCCGCGTGCTGCTCGCAACCCGATTAAGACCTACGTGGGGAATGCTTGAAGACTGCCCATCTCTACCAAACACCAAACGAAACCAAACATATTCAGGCTTCCATCGCATTCCGCTTTCCTCAATTCTGACCTGGGAATTTAACGTTCGGACAGACATGCTCGCACTCCCGTGGTTACCAGCCTGGCTCTAGGCATCACTGCCTGCAAACATCCATGATGACAAAAGCGCGGAAGTGAAAAAAGCACGCCTAAATTTGTGCGACGGAGGTAGTTCCGCGCAGGTGCTGACAACGCGATGCCTGATACAGGGAAAGCGGGCCGAGGCGTAATTGGACTCGGAAGGATGGAGCAGACATGCAAACGGTGCAGGACAGATAGAAGAGACACGGCGATCACGTGAGATGGTACCAACTCCAAGAGCATTCCAAATAGCACTAACAAGGAAGGGGACAAGACGTTGAAAGAACAGTTCGTGGGACGCTCAGAGACATACTAATGCTGTATGTTCTTCTTGGAGGCACGCGTCCGACCCGAACATATAGTATACCCATCTTGTACATCGTTTCCCGAGCGGTGTGGTCAGGAAGCGCCCGCCACGACGCATGCACTATAAGACTTCCCGGTGCGGGCGTCGCCGATGGGGGGGCGACGCACATATAGTATCAGTATGTTGGGGTGATGCCGAGTTCGGCCTGCGGGGCAACACCTCATCTTGCAACTGGGTTGGCAAGCCCCCTGAAAGGCGAAGACTCTTCGGGACCCAAGAAGCGCTGCAAACTTTGAGCGCGTTGTGCTGGCGACGTGCCTTCCACTAGAAGTCCCACCTGCTCGGCATTCGGCCGAAGGGTCTTGAGTTCATCCCGGAAGCCCATAGATGAGATAGAAGAGCTGCGAAACCTAACGACAATTCGGAACCAGCGGCACAAACAACCTCGAGGCGAACATTTTGTGTGTGTATGTGTGCATGTGTATGTGTGTATGTGTATGTGTGTTTGCGTGTCTGTGTTTACGTGTGTACGTGTGTATGTGTGTATGTGTGCATGCGTGTGTTTGTATGTGTATATATGTATGTGTAGGTGTGTTTGTATATGTGTATGTGTACATGTATGCGTAAGTGCATGTGTGTATGTGTACGTGTATGTATATGTGTGAATGTGCATGTGTATGCGTATGTGTATGTGTACGTGTATGTGTGAAAGTGTGTGTGCGTGGGTGCGTGTGTGTGTGTGTGGGCGCGTGCATGGTGTGTATGTATGTATGTATGTATGTATGTGTGTGTGTGTGTTTGCGTGCGTGCCTGCGCGCGTAAGAGCGTAAGTGCGTGCTTTCCTGCGTGTGCGTGTTGCGTCCCGAATCGCCACCCGCTGGAGCAGACCGCCTCTGCGTCGCCGCCGACGAAAAAGCTGTGTGTATGTGTGTGTGCGTGTGCGAGCGTGTGCGCGTGAGTGCGTGTGTGCGCGTGTGCACGCGTGTGCGCGCGTGTGCGCGCGTGTGCGCGTGTGTGCGTGGGTGTGCGCGTGAGTGCACGTGTGAGCGCGTGTGTGCGCGTGTGCGCGTGTGTGTGTGCGCGTGTCTGCGCGTGTCTGCGCGTGTGCGCGCGTGTGTGCGCGCGTGGGTGTGTGGGTGTGTGGGTGTGGGTGTGGGTGTGGGCGTGGGTGTCTGTCCGTGTGTGCGTGTGTGCGTGTGTGCGCGTGGGCGCGTGGGCGTGTGTGCGTGTGTGCGTGAGTGCGTGTGTGCGTGTGTGCGCGCGTGCGTGCGGGCGGGCGTGTGTGTGTGTGTGTGTGCGTGTGCGTATGTGCGTTTGTGTGCGTGTGCGTGTGTGCGTGTCCATGTGCGGGTGCATGTGCGGGTGCATGTGCGTGTACGTGTGCGTGTGCGTGTGCGCGTGCGTGTGCGCGTACGCGTGCGCGTGCGTGAGGGGGTGGGCGTGGGGGTGTGTTTGTGGGTGTGTGTGGGGGTCTGTGAGGGTGTGTGGGGGTGTGTGGGGGTGTGCGGGGGCGTGTGAGGGTGTGTGGGGGCCGTGTGGGGGTGTGTGGGGGTGTGGGGGTGTGTGGGTGTGTGTGTCTGTGTGTGCGTGAGCGTGTGGGAGTGTGTGGGTGTGTGGGTTGGTGTATATGCGTGGATGCGTGCGTGCGTGCGTGCGTGCGTCCTTGCGTGCGTGAGCGTGAGCGTGAGCGCGAGCGCGAGCGTGAGCGTGAGCGTGAGCGTGAGCGTGCGTGCGCGTATGTGTGTGTGTGTGGTGTGTGGGTGTGTGGGTGGGTGTGTGTGGGTGTGTATGCGTGCGCGCGCGCGTGTGCGTGTGCGTGCGTGCGGGCGTGCGTGGGTGCGTGCGTGGGTGCGTGCATGCGTGCGTGTTTGCGTGCGCGCGTGCGTGCGTGCGCGCGTGCGTGCCTGCGCGCGCGCGCGTGCGTGTGCGTGCGTGCGTGCGTGTGTGGTTGTGTGTGTGTGGGTTCCTGCTCGGGCTGGAACATGAAGACCTGTACTGCACATGTCACCGCTGTGGCAGAACCAAAAACGGCTTGAGACGGCGAATAACCGCGCCAAAACCAGCCGCCGGCTGTCGGGGCCGTGTGGGGCACATCTGATGTGCGGTCACGCCACGATCTTTAGAAGTATGTCCAGCTGAACTCGCTTTACGCAGCTTGATTCGCCGACCACCTCTTCAGTGCAAAAATATTCCGCATCATCACTTCACCCAGTGTGGCGCTTCTGTGCAATCCACTTGGCAAAACAAACAATCTTTCCCTTGTCAAGTTCTCCTCAGCGTACCAGCCTACTTTCCCACTATAGCATGCAGGATACACAACATTCGTTCGACATCCTTTGCCCACCCTCATCAGGTGCCTACCAAATCTCAGTCCGGATGGGAAGCTGCGATTCGATATTGCACGGTGTCGGAACCCGCCCAAATCCGTTTGCTGCTCCTGCTCGTCCCTCGCCCCCATCCTCCTCCTCCTCCTCCTCCTCCTCCTCCTCCTCCTCCTCCTCCTCCTCCTCCTCCTCCTCCTCATCGTCATCATCATCATCATCAGCATCAGCATCATCATCATCATCATCATCATCATCATCATCATCATCATCATCATCATCATCATCATCATCAGCATCAGCATCATCATCATCACCACCTCACCATCATCTCATCATCCTCATCATCATCATCATCATCATCATCATCATCATCATCATCATCATCATCATCATCATCATCATCATCATCATCATCATCATCATCATCATCATCATCATCATCATCATCATCATCATCATCATCATCATCATCATCATCATCATCATCATCATCGTCTTCATCATTATCATCATCATCAGCAGCAGCATCATCATCGTCATCCGCATCAGCATCGTCATCATCACCATCATCACCAGCATCACAATCAGCATCAGCATCAGCATCATCACCATCATCACTTTGATCATCACCATCACCATCACCATCACCATCGCCATCACCATCATCATCATAATCATCAGCATCATCATCCGTATCAGCATCAGCATAATAACCATCATCATCATCATCATCATCATCATCATCATCATCATCATCATCATCATCATCATCTTCATCTTCATCTTCATCTTCATCATCATCATCACCATCACCATCACCATCACCACCACCACCACCACCATCATCACCATCATCATCATCATCATCATCATCATCATCATCATCATCATCATCATCATCATCATCATCACACGCCTCCTGCTTCTCCTCCTTTCTATCATCCGCCTTCTCATAAGCATCGTCATCCCGCGTGTTCTCTCCCCTCCTGGTCCTCCTTCCGCGGAACGCGGTACGTGTAGGGGGGCACCTTGTGTCGGGCAGGTGGAATTGCGCGCTCGGGCTTCCTCTCGTCGTCTGGGAGCCGTCGTGGGCTGAGCCGTTCTTGAGGCTGTCTTGCGGCCCTTTTGGACCGTCTGGGGGCTCTCCCAGAGGGTTCCTGGGGCGTCTTGGGCTCGGAAGGCTTGTGGGCGGCGCTGAAGGCATTGAACAACGCTGAGGCGTAGATGCTGAAAATGTACGTTTCCCCATGGGAATTTGACGATTTGGGCGCCTCGGAAGCTTCCAGGGCAGGTCCTGGGAGGTCTCTTGGGGCCTTCTGGGGGCCTCCTGGGGGCACCTCGTGTTGGGCAGGTGGATCAGTGGGCTCCGGCTTCCTCCCGTGGGCTGCTCTTGGCGCCGCCTGGGAGTCGTCTTGGGCTGTTTTGTGCGCCTCTGGGGCGTTCTTGGGGCGGACTTGGGCCCCTGTTGGACCGTCTGGGGGCTCTCTCGGGGGGGTCCTGGGGCGTCCTGGGGCAGGCTCGGAGGGCTCTCTGGCGGCGTGGAAGGCGTGGAATAACGCTGAGGCGTGAATGCTGAAAGCGCACGGTTTCCCATGGGAATTTGACGATTTTTGGCGCCTCGGAGGCTTCCAGGGCAGGCCCCGGGAAGTCTCGTGACGATCTTGGAACGCTCTGGGGCCGTCTGGGAGAGGCCTACGAGAGCGCTCGGAAGAGACCCCAAGAAGCACCCCTGAGGACTCTACCCACATCAGCGTCGTCATCGCTACCGCCGCCGCCGCCGCCGCCGTCGTCGTTCCCCTTAGGGACGGGTCCCGGAGCTCAAAAACGCCTCTGGACGAGAGAAGATTGCCCCGAGACGCCTTCAAGACAGTTCAAGAAAACGTTGAATCGCCGAACGAACTGTGCAAGACGCCTTCGCAGCCTCTGGACGGCCCCATAGGCCTGCAAGACGGCGCAAAATGCCTCCGGGCGCAATCCCACGAAGGGCCTGAACAATTTTTGAACGATTCTCGCTGCAAACATCCGTCCGCTCAAGACGGCCCTAGAAGCCTCCAAGATTGCTCCAAAACGGCCAAAAAGACCACCGAAATGACCCAAGAGGCCTCCAAGACGGCATCAAGACGGTGCAAGAAGGGCCTTAGATGGCCCAGGACCGTACCATAAGAGCCCCAAGCTAGCCCACGAGGGCCTTCGGAGGAATCCAAGACGGCCCACGAAGGCCACCAAGACCGCCAAGATGGCCCAAGACAGCCCAAGAGGGCTCCAACAGGACCCTCGGGAGTACCCGAAAAGACAAAGATCAGCAATCTCCTCAAGTTATTGAAAGATTTTCGCTTCGGGCTTCCGTCAGCTCAAACATGGCCCAAGAAGCCTCCAAGATTGGCCCAAGACAGCCCAGGAGAGCCCCAAATTGCCCAGGAGGCCTCCAAGAGTGCCTCGAGACGGCGCAAGAGGAGCCCTGGACGGCCCAAGACGGCCTCAAGAGAGCCCCAGGCTGTCCCAAGAAAGCCTCTGGCCTCCTCCTCCTCTTCCTCCTCCTCCTCCTCCTCCTCCTCCTCCTTCCTCCTCCTCCCTCCTCCTCCTCCTCCTCCTCCTCCTCCTCCTCCTCCTCCTCCTCCTCCTCCCTCCTCCTCCTCCGCCTCCTCCTCCTCCTCCTCCTCCTCCTCCTCCTCCTCCTCCTCCTCCTCCTCCTCCTCCTCCCTCCCCCCCCTCTGCTCCCCCAACTCCTGCTCTCCTCTGCCTCCTTCTCCTCCTCTTGCTTCTCCACCACTTCTCCCCCCTCCTCCTCCCTCATCCACCTCCACCCTTCCTCCACCTCCCACTCATCCTCCTCCCCCTGCCCCCCCCTCGTTTTCATCTTCGTCGTTCTCAGGGTCGGCGGCACCGGCCGTAAGGCCTTCGCAATTACGGTCAGGAGATTTCGCTTAGCGTGTCGCGGCGGCGGCCCCAGGGACACGCGATGCCCTACGATTAGGTCGGGCGTGTCCTCCTACAGGCGGATTTTGGAAGATAATCAACAAATACTCGAAAGAATCAACCATACTAGAAAAATCGTCCCCGGGCTATTACTAAACTATTTTTGAACTTTCCTCTTGTAGAGCGACACGCCCGACTTAAATGTGGACACCTGGGAACCGGGAAAGGGATAGCGTGCCACGCCGAAGCGTGGTGGCCCAGAGCCAGCGAAGCGACACGTTATCCAGCGTTTCCCGATCAGGGGGGAGGGGGAGGGGGAGGGGGAGGAGGAGGAACGAGGAGGAGGAGGAGGAGGAGGAGGAGGAGGAGGAGGTGGAGGAGGAGGAGGAGGAGGAGGAGGAGGGGGAGGAGGTGAGGGCAAGCTAGATCGCTCGCGTCATATCTGACATCCTACCCCTCCCTCCCGTCCCTTACCATGGCGTAGATCCCCTCTCTACTCGCACAGTCGGATGTCGAGCAGGGCAATGATCCCGAAAGGGTACGCGATGCATTGCAGAGCACGGCATGGCATGGCGTAGAAAAGCACCGCAAAACGTAGTACGTCACATAATGGCGTGGCGTGGCGTAGTGAAGAATTGCATCACAAGGCTTTGCAACGCAAAGCATGGCATCGCACAGCGGCCCCGAACAGAACATTGCATAGCATGGCGTTGAAGATCAAAGCGTAGCAGGGCATAGCACGACGTGGCACTTAAGCACTGCATATCACAGCTTCAGCTGAAGGCATGGCATCGCGCAGCGGAACGCAACCTAGCATTGCATTGCATGCCGTGGCATGGCACAGGAAATGACGCCAGCGCTGCAGCGGGAGCACGATTCGGAACGAGCGGAAGCGCGGAAATGAGGCCAGCGCTGCAGCGGGAGCACGATTCGGAACGAGCGGAAGCACGGAAATGAGGCCAGCGCTGCAGCGGGAGCACGATTCGGAACGAGCGGGGCCCGAAAATGAGGCCGGCGCCTCAGCGAGAGCAGCATTTTGAAAAAAATGCAGGCGAAAACCCAATTCTGGGGAATCCTTTTGTAAAAAACAATACGCGGGGGGGGGCGAACACTCCCAACCCGTCATCAGGGTAAGGAGGAGAGTAGTATTCATATTGAGTAATTGTAAAAGGGGGAGGAGGAGGAGGAGGAGGAAGAGGAGCACGAGGAGGAGGAGGAGGAGGAGGAGGAGGAGGAAAGACGAGAGGAGGAGAGGACGCCGGAGGGACGGGCCCGAGGAGGAGGAGGAGGAGGAGGAGGAGAGGAAGGACGACGACGACGAGGAGAGAGGCGGAAGGGAAGAGGAGGGAGGAGGTGGAGGAGGAGGAGGAGGAGGAGGAGGGGGAGATGCCGTTTCGTTTCTCCTTCGAGTCAGGGCGGGGAGGAGGGGGAGCCGCGCGCGGGCCCCCGCGAGGGAGGCGCCGGGCGCCGGGCGGTGCCGAGCATGCTCAGCAGCAGGTGGGGCCCCTGAGACCGCATGTGCTCGCGGCACTCCTCGCAGGCGGGCGGCCCCCCGCTCCGCGTCGCCGCCGCGTCGCGTGCGCGTCGCCTCGGCCCGCCCCCCCCCGCGCCAGCCCCCCCCCCTGCTCCTCCTCCCTCGCCTCCCCTGCCGTCGCCTCGCCTGCCCTCGCCCCCCCCCCCCCCCGTTTTTCCCCTTCCCCTCCCCCCTCCCCCATCCCCCTGCGCCCCCCCGCCCCGAGCTAACCCCTCGGCCTCCCCCCTCCCCGTCCCCTCGTCGCCCCCATCTCCCCTTCCACGCCGTCCCCTCCACCTGCATCCTGTCCCCGTCCCCTCGCCACCCCCCTCCCCTCGCACCTCATCCCCTTGCGTTGGTCTCGCGTCCCCGCGCACCGAACCGAGCGCGGGGCAGAAGTGAAGCACGCGGCCCTTATTGGCATGGCGTCGTAGTGTAACAGGCTGGGGTCGCGACCTCCTCGTGTCGCACGACCCAGACCACCTCGTCGTGTCGCGCTACAAAAACATAGCGGGAACCTGTCTGCTATGTTTGGCCTCTGCGAGCCCTCGCTGGGCCCCGTGACCATCTCGGGGAAGACTTCGTATTGATTTTTTAATATCAGGATGGAAGGGCCCGGATTGACGTCCGCGCGCGATGTGCACCGCGTCCCGTTCCTGCCACGCATTTCGCATCGTCGACGACAAGACAGGCCATGCTGAGAGTAAAACAATGACTTTGTATGGTTTTTTTTTGTTGACAAAAAAAGTTAAGATGGGAGGGCATGGATCAACGGCCGCGCGCGATGTGCGCCGCGTCTTATTCCTGCTACGCATTTCGCATCGTCGACGACAAGAAAGGCCATGCTGAGAGAAAAAAGACGACTTTGAATTGAATGTTTACAGTTATGATGGGAGGGCCCGGATTGACGGCCGCGCGCGATGTGCGCCGCGTCCTACTCCTACCACGCATTTCGCACCGTCGACGACAAGAAAGGCCATGTTGAGAGAAAAACGACGACTTGTAATGATTTTCTACGATTAGGATGGGAGGGCCCAGATGGGGCCGTTCTCGGCTGGCCAGAGGAGTAGATTCTAATGCGGAATCAGGCTAGGAGTAGGAGGAGGAGGAGGAGGAGGAAGAACCTTCCCTTGCGCGCGCACATGCCGCTCGCGGCACGGGCCGGGCGAGAAGAGGTCGCCTGAGATTCGGGCAGGTGAAATTGGGGGGGGGACCTACAGTAGGAGCTCGACCACAGGAGACCTTCGACAAGAAGCCCAGACCTGAGATCCCAGGGCGTGCATGGATTTTCGGTGTGGGGACCTCGCGCCTTCCATGGCAGAACCAGCGAAACCCGAGGAACCCGGGGCACCCTGGAGGCAAGCGGGGTGCTTCTTGGCATGGGCTCCCACTGCAGGCAAGCGCGGCCTCTGGTGCGCGGCGTCCGAGGGCCGCGGGAGGGCCAGACCCGAGCGCGCAAGACGCTGCTCTCGCATCGCGCGCATCGCGCGCATCGCGCGCATCGCACCAGCCCTGGCCAGGCCCACCCAGGGGCCCTGGCCTGGAGGTCTGTACGCCTGGCCAGGGCCCAGGATGGGCCTGGCCAGGGCTGGTGCTGGTGCACTGCTGGCGCCCCTCCGAATCTGGGCCCTGGTGTCAGGTCGGGCGTGTCCCCCGACAGGCGGATTTGGGACGAAAATGACAAAATAACCCAAAAGTGTACAAATATTTTGAAAAATGGCCAAACATTCGTCCCCGGACTATTTCTAGTATCTTTGAACCTTCCTCCTGTAGAGGGACAGGCCCGACTTAACCCGAGTGCCCGCACCGCGACAGGTCACTTTTGCGTGTAGCCGACTTGTGGCAGGCCTCGCCGAAGAGCTGGCCGAGACTGGCGCGACGGAAGCACTTCCGCTCCTGCCGACCGGGGGGACAAGGAGGAAGCACGCGCGGGGGCCTCCTCCAACTCCTCCTCCTCCTCCTCCTCCTCCTCCTCCTCCTCCTCCTCCTCCTCCTCCTCCTCCTCTCCTCCTCCTCCTCCTCCTCCTCCTCCTCCTCCTCCTCCTCCTCATCCGCCCTCCTCCTCCTCCTCCCCTCCTCCTCCTCCTCCTCCTCCTCCTCCTCCTCCGCCCTCCTCCTCCTCCTCCTCCTCCTCCTCCTCCTCCGCCCTCCTCCCTTCCTCCGACGTGCACATTTTTTCCGCGGCGTCGGCCCCCGAGGATCTCGACCGCTTCCCCCCGGAGCGGCCTGTCATCCCGGAGCGGCTTTTTGGCGGCCCCGGACCCCACAGGCCCCGTAAACGAACCAGGCCCTCCGTCGCGACGGTTGTCCCAACTCCAGGAGGTCTGACCCCTGCCGATCTGACCTGCTCAATCCACGGCCCCAGAGGTAAGCTGAAGCTAGGACGAGGACAAAATCGGGTGCGGATAGATCGAGATTCTCTGAGATCCCGCTGATCTGGGGGATGTATCGGGTGCCGCGGCCTTCTCAGAGCATTTGGGAACGCTCTGAGAGCGATCCGGAACGCTCGGGAACGGATTTTTTCCTCGTCCTGGCCCCGTCCGAAGAGGTCCCGAGTCCTCCCCACGGCCAGCTTGTCGCCGCCCAATACGGCACGCGGACGGAGCCACTGGGGCCTTCGGTGGGGCTCCCTCTGTCGACACGAAGCGTGCGAAGGCCCCGACAGTGGCCCCCCAAGGGCCCGCATCGAGGAGAGACCCGACACGGCATGCGGGCGGTGCCTCTGGGGCGAAGCGTGTGCGAGGGGCCTGCCGAAGTAGACCCGACACACGTCGGTCGGCAGAGTTAGGTGAAAACATGAAGATAGGAAGGCGGCCAGGGCAGACTTCTGGTTGACCCAAAAGGAGGTCCAGCTGAAAGGGGGTGGTGCAATAGGTTTGGGGCAATTGTATTGCAAATGTATTGCGTCAGAGAATTGTAATGCATTGTGTTGCAACTAACGTATTGCAAACGAAAACCCAGCAATACATCTGCGCCCCAGAATGTATTGCACGCCCCAAATCTATTGCAACCCTACTTTTTTATTGCACCAAATCTATAATCTATTGCACCACCCCCTTGTAGCTGGACCCCCCTTTTGGGTCCACCAGAAGACTGGGTCCAGGCCCTCCCAGAGCACAGCAAGCCGCAGCAGAAGCACATCGACTCTTGAGGCAGCGAGGCGCTCGAGGTAGACTGGGCCCTGAAGTCCGAGAGAGCGTGATCCACCGCCGCTTTACTGTGGAAAATTGCCAACCTTTTCCTCCGGAGCCCGGGGGTCTCCCCCCCCCTCCGACCCCCCCCCCCCCTGCTGGACCCCCCCCCCCTTCCTCCCCGGCAAAACCCCCCCTCCCCCTAACCCCCCCCCCCCCCCCCCCCCCCTCCCCCTCGAAAACTGGAGGGGTCACTACCGGTTCGAACCCCCTCCCCCCCCCCCCTCCGGTCCGGAAAACCGGGGGCGGTCGCTACCGGTGGAACCCCCCCCCCCTCGAAAACCGCAGGGGGGTCACTACCGGTTCGAACCCCTCCCCACCCACCCCCCACTCACCGCCAGCAAACGACTCCCAGTCCCTACCACCGTCCGCACCACATCCCCCACTGTTGTTCCCAGCACCACTGTCCTCACCACCACTGTCCCCACTGGTTCCACTACCGTCCCTATTGTCCCCACCAGTGCCCCCACCACTGTCGCACTGTCCCCACTGTTCCCACCACTGTTCCCACCACGGTTCCACTCTCCCCACTGTCTCCACGGACCCAACCACTGCCTATCCCCACTGTCCCCACTGTCCCACTGACTCCTCCGCTGTCCCACTGAAAATCCAACTGTTCCCACCACTGTCCCCACTGTCCCCACCGCTGTCCCCACTGTACCTCTGTCCCATTGTCCCACCGCCGTCCTCGCCACCGCCTTTACCACTGTCCCCACCACCATTGTACCCTCCACTGTCCCACTGTTTCCACCTCATTCCCACTGTCCCCACACCTCTGTCCCTACCACCTCCATCCCCACCACTGTCCACTGTCCCCCCTGTGCCCACCATTGTCCCCACCACTGTCCCCACCACTACTGTCCCCCCACCACTGTCCCACTGTCCCACTGTCCCCACCACTGTCCCGCTGTCCCCTCACCACTGTCCCCACCAACACCGTCCCCACCACTGTCCGCACCCCCACTCGGTTTTCGAGGGGGGGGTGGGTTCGAACCAGTAGTGACCCCCCCCCCTTTTCATGATGAACTGGGGGGGGGGGAGGGGTTCGAACCGGTAGTGACCCCCCCCGGTTTTCCGGAGGGGGGGGGGGGAGGGGTTCGAACCGCTGGTAGTGACCCCCCCCCGGTTTTTCCGCCAGCAGCGGTAGAACACGCTCTTTCTGAAGTCCAGAAATACCTACTTTTCTACGACCAGCGTGTACCGGGGGGGTGAGGAGGAGGAGGAGGAGAGGAGGGAGGAGGAGGAGGAGAGGAGGAGGAGAGAGGAGGAGGAGGGGGAGGAGGAGGAGGAGGAGGAGGAGGAGGAAGAGGAGGAGAACTAGGGGGGGGGAGAAAGGTGCACTTCTCGGGCCCTGCAGGCCCCTTGTTGGGGACCTCAGAGCCCCTTCAAGGACCCTCAAGGGCGCCCTTTTCTGCAGCCCTCGCTGCCCCCCGAGTTGCCGCCCCCCCGAAGGCGTCTCGATTCGTCGAGCCGGACGTTGTCGCCCAGTTTCGGGCCCCGGGCCTGTCAACGACCGGCGTGTGCGGCATGCGGACGCAGCCGCTGGAGCCTTCGGCGGAACGCCCGGGTTGAAGACGGCGACGGCGACGTCGGCGGCGACGGCGACTGCGACGGCGGCGGCGGCGACGACGCCGACGCCGACGCCGACGCCGACGTCGACGCCGACGCCGACGCCGACGCCGACGCCGCTGCGCCGGAGCTCCGGGCACGGCCCGCCGCCGAGGGCGGCGCGCGCCGAGTGCGAGGCCCTCGTCGCCGCCGCCGCCGCCGCCGCCGCCCCCGCCGTCGTCGCCGTCGTCATCATCGCCGTCATCGTCGCCGCCGCCGCCGCCGTCCCCCTTCGGGGTCAGCGGCGTAGGCCAGAAGGCCTTCGCGCTCGCTTCGCCGGAACTCTCTCCTCCTCCTCCTCCGCCTCCTCCTCCTCCTCCTCCTCCTCCTCCTCCTCCGCCTCCGCCTCCGCCTCCGCCTCCGCTCCGCCCTCCTCCTCCTCCTCCTCCTCCTCCTCCTCCTCCTCCTCCTCCTCCTCCTCCTCCTCCTCCTCCTCCTCCTCCTCCTCCGCCCTCCTCGTCCCCCTCCGCCCTCCTCCCACGGGGCCACGCGCGTGCGGCAGTGCCACGGGACTGGGCACGGCCCGCCGCCGCGGGCGGCGTGCCGCCGAGGGCGGCGCACGCTCTCCCGAGCGCCCCGCGTGCCGCCGAGCCCGGGCGGCCCGCCACCAGCGGGGAGCCGCGGCCGCGGCCGAGCGGCTGGGGCCCGCGGTCCTGCAGGACCCTCTCCTGGTCGCCGTCGCCTGCACGGGGGGGGGAGGGAGGGAGGGAAGGAGGGAGGAAGGAGGGGGAGGAGGACGAGGAGGAGGAGGAGGAGGAGGAAGAGGAGGAGGAGGAGAAGGAAGAGAAGGAGGAAGGAGGAGGAGGAGGAGGAAGAGGAAGAGGAGAAGGAGGAGGAGGCGGAGGAGGATGAGGCGGATGAGGAGGAGGAGGAGGAGGAGGAGGAGGAGGAGAAGGAGGTGGAGGACGCGGAGGAGGAGGAGGAGGCGGAGGAGGAGGAGGAGGAGGCGGAGGAGGAGCTGGAGAAGGAGACCAGTGCAAACCCACGACTCATCAACGATGTAGGGATAAGCCCTCCCCCAAGCTCCCTCCTCATAGGACCCTACAAAGGTTCATTTCAACCAAATCCGCCGACCCTGTCGGCGTGTGGACGAAGCTATTCCGTTTGATTCGTCGTCGTCGTCGTCATGGTCGTTGTCGTCGTCGAGCGCGCCAGCCACAGCGAAATTGAGCAAAGTTGTACTGGAGTCGAAAAGAAACCCCTTCCCAGTGATCCCTTCCCCGCCAGAGGGGGGAGGGCCAGGGAAGTCCTGGGGAAGTCCCCGGGAAGCCCCGGGTAAGTCCCCGGTCAAATACAACTTCCCCCTGGGCGGTTCGGGGGCCCAGAAAAATTATCCCGGCAAAGCAACCTAACAGCGATGTGTAAAAGCATATCTGGAAGCATTCCCCTTAAGATTTAGGTGAGAATCCAGTTGTAGAATTCTGCTGTTCTCGCAGTCGCAGCCTCAGCCTGCCTCGGTTTGCCTCGGCCTCAGCCTCAGCCTGCCTCGGCCTCAGCCTCAGCCTCAGCCTGCCTCAGCCTCAGCCTGCCTCAGCCTCAGCCTCAGCCTGCCTCGGCCTCAGCCTCAGCCTCAGCCTGCCTAAGCCCCAGCCTCAGCCTCAGCCTGCATCAGCCTCAGCCTCAGCCTCAGCCTGCCTCAGCCGCAGCTTGCCTCAGCCTCAGCCACAGCCTCAGCCTCAGCCTGCCTCAACTTCAGCCTCAGCCTCAGCCTGCCTCGGCTTGCCTCAGCCTCGACCTCAGCCTGCCTCGGCCTCAGCCTCAGCCTCAGCCTGCCTCAGCCTCAGCGTCAGCCTCTCAGCCTCAGCCTGCATCAGCCTCAGCCTCAGCCTCAGCCTGCCTCAGGCTCGGTCTCAGCCTGCCTCAGCCTCAGCCTGCCTCAGCCTCAGCCTCACAGTTGGCTCCGGGCAATCAAAATGTAGCCTGGGAATGGTGTTCTGGGAACACGAAAAACACGAAGTGGCCTACAGTTGGCTCCGGGCATTCAAAATGTGGCCCGGGAGTTGTGTTCTGGGAACACGAAGACCACGAAGTGCGTTACTGTTTGCTTAAAACGAATTCCCCGGCATCCCCCTGGATCGCGCCCAGACCCCCCTGGAGCGTCATGATGCTCTCTTTTGACCCTACTAGAAACCTATCAGTCTTCGCTGTTAGGTAAAAACAAAGACGCGGCAAAAATGCCCCAAAATACCCCCAGGACGGTCCTCGAGGGCCCCGAATCGCCGAAGTATCGGTCCACATCGCCAAAGTAGCCTCCAGACGGCTCAAAAGGTTTCCGAAACGTCCCAAGAAGCCTCCAAGAAGACTTCAAAGAGGGCACCAAAAAACAAATATTCACTGCGTGGAGCTCCCCATATGTGCATCTACTCGCATGGACCTGTCCGCCGTGAATGTCTAGGCGCAAGAGCTTTCGAATATTAACGGGCTTCAGTTGTGACGGTCTGGACATCAATCTAACTGCGAATGAATTGGAGTGTGAATGAGCCTCAGTAGTACGAGCGCGTCTCTGTGCATGAGCCTGGGGCCTCCTGGGGCCTCCTGAAACCTACTGGGGCTTCCTGGGGTCTCCAGGAGCCTCTTGGGACCTCCTGGGACCTCCTAGGAAGGTTTCGTGCCCCAGGGGAGGCGCAATCTATAGCAACAGACGTACATAAAACATTGCGGATTAGAGCCACAGGAGAAGGGCAATCTATAGGAACACGCGTAAAACACCAAGGACTCGTGCCCCAGGAGAGGCCCAATACATAGGAACATGAGTAAAACATTTAGGATTGTGTACACAGGAGAAGGACCATCTATAGAAACATACGTAGAACATCAAAGAATCGTGCTCCAGGTGAGGCCCAATCGATAGGAGCATACGTAAAACACATGGGATTGGAGCCACTCCTGTTGCCTTCTGAGGCCTCCTGCTCCTGGGGCCTCTCGGGGCCTCCTGTTGCCTTCCGAGGCCTCCTGGCGCTTCCTGTTGTCTCCTGGGGTCTCCTGTGGTTTCCTGAGGCCTTCTGGAGCTTCCTGGGGCCTCCTGGAGCCTCTTGGGACATCCTGTGGCCTCTTGAGTCTTTCTGTGGCCTCCTGATGCCTCCTGGGACCTCATGTGGTCTCCTGGAGCCTCCTGGAGCCTGTTGGAGCCTCCTGTGGCATCCTGAGAAGAATCTGCGCCCACGAGCCTGGCCACCAAAACTAACAAACCGATCGAGACATCCTCAAAATCTGGCCCACCTGGGGGGTGAAAATGAGCGCCTCGCTCGAGACATCCTCCAAATCTGCTCCGAAAGCGAAGGATGTTGGGCACAGAAACAGGCAAACCGCCTGAGACATCCCCACAAAATGGCCGCGAACGAGCCCGTGCAACCACCCCTGGCGGCTCCCCTTAGGGGTGCTGAAATGAGCGCCTCGCTCGAAACATCCTCCAAATCTGCTCCGAAAGCGAAGGATGTTGGGCACAGAAACAAGCAAACCGCCTGAGACATCCCCACAAAATGGCCGCGAACGAGCCCGTGCAACCACCCCTGGCGGCTCCCCTTAGGGGTGCTGAAATGAGCGCCTCGCTCGAGACATCCTCCAAATCTGCTCCGAAAGCGAAGGATGTTGGGCACAGAAACAGGCAAACCGCCTGAGACATCCCCACAAAATGGCCGCGAACGAGCCCGTGCAACCACCCCTGGCGGCTCCCCTTAGGGGTGCTGAAATGAGCGCCTCGCTCGAGACATCCTCCAAATCTGCTCCGAAAGCGAAGGATGTTGGGCACAGAAACAGGCAAACCGCCTGAGACATCCCCACAAAATGGCCGCGAACGAGCCCGTGCAACCACCCCTGGCGGCTCCCCTTAGGGGTGCTGAAATGAGCGCCTCGCTCGAGACATCCTCCAAATCTGCTCCGAAAGCGAAGGATGTTGGGCACAGAAACAGGCAAACCGCCTGAGACATCCCCACAAAATGGCCGCGAACGAGCCCGTGCAACCAACCCTGGCGGCTCCCCTTACGGGTGCTGAGTATGAGTAAGTCTATGTATGAGTAAGTCTGTGTATGTGTACGTCTGGGTATGACTAATACTGTGTCTGAGTAAGTCTGTGTATGAGTAAGTCTGTATATGAGTATGTCTGAGTGTGAGTAAGTCTGAGTATGAGTAGGTCTGAGTATGAGTAAGTCTGAGTATGAGTAAGTCTGTGTATGAGCAAGTCTGAGTATGTCCGACAGGAGGGGGCGAGAAAAGAGGAGGAGGAAGAAGGAGGAAGAGTAGGAGGCGTCCAAGTAATAACAAGAACCCCATCTTAGGATATGGGGAAAAATCATCGATTCCCCTGAGCTTCCTGAAAGATTTCGGCGTTTTCGCCTTGTCAGTTTCTCGACGCTCCAAGACAGGCCAGGAGGCCCCCAAGACTGCCCCAAGATGGCCCAAGAAGGGTCCAAGAAAACCCCAAAACGACCCACGAGGGCCCAAGACTCAAGACCGTCCAAGAGGCCTCCAAGACAATCGAAGAGGCTCCCAAGACGGTTGTAAGAGGCAGCCCAAACGGGGGACCCGGACGGACATGTCGAGCCCTCGGCTTGAGAAGCTTTCAGGAGGCCCCCAGAAACCACTAAGAAGCATACCAAGAAGCCCCAAGAGCCCAAGAGGCCCCCAAGAGACCCCCAGAAAGCCCTAAGAGGCCCCCACGAGGCTCCCAAGCGGCACCCAAGAGCTTCCCAAGAGGCCCCCAAACTACCCCGAGGAGGCCCCAGAGCTTCGTCGTTGTGGTCGTGGTTGTCTCCGCCATGCAGGGTCGGCGGCACTGGCCGTAAAGCCTTCACGATATCGGGAGTCCAACGCCACGAATCCACCGACCCTGTCGGCGTGCGTGAAGGGCTGTGCCGTTCGTCGTCGTCGTCGTCGTCGTCGTCGTCGTCGTCGTCGTCGTCGTCGTCGTCGTCGTCGTCGTCGTCGTCGTCGTCGTCGTTGCAGCGATCTAGCGGGCTTGAAGGATCTTTTTTTGACATCCACGGCCGAAGACCCACGAACATGGGGCAAAGAGTTGATGGGAGGAGATCGGCCACTGAGGCCAAACTCCCCTCCGCATTAGTCCGACGACCCCGAGCTCATCTCGCTTTCGCGAGGGCTCGGGCTCGGCGGAGGGCCCGCTTCGGCCTCTCCACCTACGCGGAGGGCCGAAGCGCGCGGCGACGCAGCGGGGAAAATTCCAGTTGGGACCGCAACGGCGGGCCCCTTCTGCATCCGCCGGCGTTGGGTACGAATGACCAGAGCCAAGCCTGGGGCAGCCATCTCCCGCCCGAAACGGAGAGGCGGGGCCCGGGGGGGCAGCCTCAAGACGGCCACCCCTCACTGCCCCCCCACGGCAGTGGATCCCGCCCACGCTGCACGGAGCAGCGGCACGTTTCCCGCCCCATGCGCCGACGGCGCCCACTCCCCCCAGGGTCCGCGGTCCTGCGCGAGGCAGGGCCGACCGCGGCCCTCGGGCGGGGCGCCTCAACACTGCCACCCCCTCCAGAGAAGAGGTCGAGCCACCAGCACGGGAGCGGAAGCGCTGCCTGGGGTGACTGCAGGAGCCGCCTGTCCAGGCTCAGCCTGCGCGGCCGAGCTCGCCACGGGCCCTGGGCCAAACAAGAAGACAGCCGCCTCTTCATCGGCCGCGCAAATCGCCATCCCAGAGCTCACCGCCCGAGGGTTGCAGCCTGACGGAGTACAATCCCCCCCCTTCCCGCCGTAGGCCCAACCGACTCCACCATCCGCTCCACCCCCTCAGAAGGAGATGACACGGTCGGGCCTGCGACAGCAGGGCCTGTTACGCCGAGAGGCCAGAAGGTGGACAAATCGACCTTGACCCCACTCTTCTGATGGTGGAGTCTATTGCCGAGACGCCTCCACTTGACATGTTTGTGCGGAGCCGCCTGGGGGTGCACTTCTTGGCGAGGTTGGCCACGCGTTCTCCTGGCGCGCAAGACGCACACCTCTGGAAAATACAGACGAAAGAGGCGCCGCTGCAATCCATGAGAACGCAGCGGTGTCCAAAGTTCGACAGAGTCAAGGGCTGGACCTTGAAGATGTCCGGGCACGGGCTGGATGCGCGAACGAGAACCCCAAACGCAGCGCTGGCACTGCCAAAATACTCTTGGATGGCTGCCCAAGATCCAATCGCGGCCTGGCCCTCCCTCGCCGGGTAACCCTGGGCTTCGGCGCCAGAGGGACTCCGTCCAGATCCGCGCGGGGCCAGAGGCCATCACTCGGGCCGCAAGCTTGACAACGGCACGGGGGACAGCCACGAGATGTGAGACCCGCTGGTGGTCATCGCCCGTGCCGTCGGGATGCAAAGACGCACCCAGCTTCGCAGCTCTGGCGGCCCAGTCGCCCCCCCTCCTCCTGAAAAGCTCGTCGTCATCAAGAGACAGGTCCAGCTCGAGGTGAGCCTGATCTACACCGTCGATGACGCCGTCGGCCAAGGCGTCAGCCTGCAACACAAACCCAGAATACATCCTGCGTTACGAGTACCGCTCAGGCCAAACCAGCGTCCAAAGTTTGACAACGTTCTGCCAATCGCTCATAAATCGAACAGGGCTCGGGGATGAATCCGCGGACCCTGTCGGCGTGTGCAAGAGGCTTCGTTGTTTGCTGCTTCTTCCTCGTCGTTCCTTTGTCCCGTTTCCCTGCAGCGTCGTCGTTTTTTGCCCTTTCCTTTTCCTCGTCGTCTCTGAATCAAAGGGAAGCCCCTTCCCTTTTTTCCCTTCCCCGCGCGAGGAAGGGGGGGTCCCGTCCCTTTTCCTCGTCTCTGAATCAAAGGGAAGCCCTTTCCCTCTCTTTCCTTCCCCGCGCGGGGGGGGGGGGTCCCGGGGGGGGTAGCGAGGGGGGTCCTGGGTCAGATACGCATCCCTCCTGGGGATCCTCGGTCAGTCCCTTTCTTTCCTTCCCCGCGCGGGGGGGGGGCCCGGAGGGGTAGCGAGGGGAGTGGCGAGGGGGGTTAGCGATGGGGGTCCTGGGTCAGATACGCCGCCCTCCTGGGGCTTCTCGGTCAGATACATCGCCCTCCCGGATTCGCCATGTCGCCTCTGAATTAAAGGCAAGCCCCTTCCCTTTCTTCCCTTCACCGCGCGAGGGCAGGGGGGGCCCCGGGAGGGGATAGCGAGGCGGGGCAGCGAGGGGGGTAGCGATGGACAGAGGCACCTGAGATGCCCATCAGACGTTCCAAGAGGCATCTCAAATTAACACGCCACTCTCGTGTTAAATTCTGTCCTTCGGGTCTTTGCACCGACGACGACGACGACGACGACGACGAGGACGACGACGACGACGACGCGCGCGACGTCGACGACGACGACGACGACGACGACGACACGATGACAAAATTTAAAACGCCACTCTCGTGTTAAGTTCTGTCCTTGGGGCCCTAGTGCCGACGCGACGACAAGGACGACGACGACGACGACGAGCGCGACGTCCACGACGTCGACGCCGACGACGACGACGACGACAACGACGACCCGAGGACAGAATTTAACACGCCACTCTCGCGTTAAATTCTGTCCTGGAGGCCCCGGTGCCGACGGCAACGACAAGGACGACGACAACGACGACTGGTGCGACGTCGACGACGTCTACGTCGACGCCGACGCCGACGACGACACGATGACAGAATTTAACACGCCACTCTGGTGTTAAATTCTGCCCTTGGGGTCCTTGTGCCGACGACGACGACGACGATGACGGCAAGGGCGACGACGAAGAGTGCGACGTCGACGTCGACGACGACGACGACGGACGACGACACGAGGACAGGATTTAACACGCCACTCTCGTGTTAAATTCTGTCCTTGGGGCCCTTGTGCCGACGCCAACGCCAAGGGGCGAGGGAATTCCGACGAGTTCGGTGTTCATATGTGTTTGTCACATTCCGATTCTTTTGGGTCCTTCAAAATGTTGTTCCCGCTGCAGCGCTGCCCCCATTTTTGCGCCGATGGCTCCCAGCTCTGACCTTCCCTGGATACCCCACCGCACGTACATCCGCCGCCGCACCTCCTGCGACCCCAGGCACTCACAAATGTCATGAACTGTTCGCCCCCAGTGTTATAGTCCCCTGAAACGAGAGCTGCCCCCGAAAACCTCCTCCCGCATCATCCGTGCCTGTTTCTTCACCCCTCTCTGACAGCTTTCACTGGTCCTCCCCCACGTGTTCGTCGTCCCTGCCTGCTCCATCAAAAACTCCTGCTCCCCCTTCTCTACCTTTTCCACTTCTCCTCCGCATCTTCATGCTCCTCTTGCTCCTCCTCCCACCTGTTCCTCCTCCTTCACTCCTCCGTCTCCTCCTCCTCCCCGCCCTCTCCCCCCCGTTTCCCTCGAGAGCCGATGCCTCCAGGGTCGGCGGCACAGGCCGTAAGGCCAGCGCAATAAGCAACCGTACTTGCAGGAGCCCCAAACTCAGCAGCCTGAGTGGTCTGCGGGTAGCTAGCGGAGAGAGGGCCGTATAGGATCGCCCGAGGGTCGCCATTGGCCGCGAGTTTCGCCGCGCCCCCCCCCACCCCGCCTTCCACAGCTCCTTGATGGGGGTTTTCCTACACGAGCCATCCATGAAAATGTCCCCGACCAGCTCTTGTCCCATGTCCGCGTGCATGGCGAAGCCACTGGAAATATCGAGAGGCGCGTTAGAGCCAGGCCTGGCGTCAAAATTTGGAACACCTGGGCCGCAAACGCCTCGTCCTGACCCAAGGGACGCGGCCACCAGTCACCTGGATCCTGGATGAGGGAACAGTCCAGTTTCCAACTGAAGCCGCTCAAGGGCCGTCGGGTCGGGCTTCCTGGCATGCTCTAGAACTCTCAAAGGCACCAACTCTTTCCTCAACTCTTCGCACAACACACACACACACACACACACACACTCCCAAAGACGGTGAAAGATGGTATCGCCTGGCTGCCCGCACCGTGGACAGAGGTCCTCAACTTAATAACCTGCGGCTCGTGCGCGGGCAAGCGGTCAGACCCCGTTGCAGCGGACAGTGCGGATGCAGCCCTTGTCCAGGGCTTCTTGGACGACAGACCCTCCAGAAACACGTCATAGCACAGCCTGTGGTCCTGAGCGCACTCGGCCCCCGCCTCCCTCTCGAGGAGCCTGCAAGAGGATTCACGGAGGACCTTCTTGAGCACGACCGGGGACGTAAGGGTAAAGGAGAACGGTGCCCCCAGATTGTCCACCACACCGAACGGCTGAGACATGGACCAATTAAGCCTGGCTAGCGACACCCTCCGGACCCGCAAGGGGCCTCGCACGGCAAGCCAGGGGCAAGGCCCACTGAAGGCCTGGGCCCAGGCATCCCTCAAGACATCCCAAGAAAACGCAAAAAGGGGGTGGCGGAGGTGCGTCTTAGCCAAACCTCGCGCGCATAGCGCAGAACAGGAGCAGCCGTGACAACCACGTCGGGTCTCCTTCCAAGCGCAGCAGCGAGCATAGAGATCGCCCACCTGAGGAGGGCTCCAAAGTTGTGCGACCCATGTCGTAACCACGTCAAAATTAAGCCGCTTCCCTTTGTCCCTTCCCCGGCGGGGGGGGGTCCCAGTAGGGTCCCGGGGGGTACGGGGGGGGGTCCCACGGGGTGTCGCCACCCAGATACGCTTTCACTCCCCGCGCGCTCCTCGCGCGTCTGGCGCGGTCCCCGCGCGGTTCCGGAACCCCGCGAGGCTTCGGAAGCTCACAGACATCCCCAAGGTGAAGCCACGAACCTTTCAAAATACCCCCAGCCGTCCAAGACTCTCCCACATGATGCCAAAAACAAGCCCTCGACAAAAGGAATATTCCGAGCCGTCCACGGATGCCCCAAAGAAACCAAAGAAAACGGCCCGAAACCTATGGAAATCCCATGTTTTTGGCTTTCTCATCTTTTCGCTTCCGAAGGGCTGCGAGGGCTGCGAAAGGAGGCGAGGCGAGGCTTTCTGGGGCCGCCAGAGCCCTCTCTTCGGCTACCCTCCTCCTCCTCCTCCTCCTCCTCCTCCTCCTCCTCCTCCTCCTCCTCCTCCTCCTCCAACTCCTCCTTCTCCCGCCACCCCCCGTTCCTACTCCTCCTCCCCTCCTCCCCCTCCTCCTCCTCCTCCCGTCTCCTCCTCCTCCTCCGTCCTCCTCCTCCTCCTCCTCCTCCTCCGTCCTCCTCCTCCTCCCCTCCTCCCCCTCCTCTCCCCCTCCTGCTCCAACCCATTTTCCACGCTCATCCTCCCTCCTCCCCCTCTTCCTCCTTCTCCTCTTCCTCCACCTCCTCCTCCTCCCATGCTCCTCCTCCTCCTCCTCCTCCTCCCCCTCCTCCTCGCCTCCTCCTCATCATCATCATCTTCCTCGGCCTCCGTCTCCGCCAACTTCGTCGCCGACGTCGCGGTCCTCTTCAGGGTCGGCGGCACCAGCCGTCAGGCCTTCGCAATCAAAATGACTATTGCGTCTTGAGGATCCAAAATCGTGCCAGAACACCGTTACTGGGACTTCAACGCAACGAATCAACGTAACTGTGGCGCCCTCACACTCCTGAGCCCCTCCAAAACACACTTGCTGGCACGTTGACCATGGGAATCCGTGAAACTCTTGCCAATGTTTGAGACGATGGCGCGTGGCGCTAAGGCGAGAACCACATTTTGAAAAGAGACCGCCCTCAATCCGTGAAACTCTTGCAAACTGTTGAAACGAATGCCGGCGGCGCTAAGGCGAGAGCCACATGTTGAAAACGACCCGCCCGACAAAAACAAAAACAAAAAACAAAACAAAAACGAATGTGTGCGACGCTAAAGCGAGAGACACGTGTTGAAAACCACCCGCCTTCAATGCAGGGTCATGCATGGTAAGGAAGTCTCAGGCGAAACGCCCAGCCCGCCCTTTCGACCGGCCTCCGGGTGCAACAGGAGGAGGAGGAGGAGGAGGAGGAGGAGGAGGAGGAGGAGGTGGAGGAGAGGAGGAGAGGAGGAGGAGGAAGAGGAGGAGGAGGAGGAGGAGGGACGCCAGCAGCAGCAGCAGCAGGGGCAGCGGACAGGCGAGTGCCTAGGGCGAGCGGGCGCTGCAGAGGAGGGGGACGGAGAGAGAGGGCGGGCAGAGGGAGGGGTAGTTCGAAGTTTGTTCCCGACGTTGCCATCGGTTCCCAGCGGCTTTCCAGCCTCGGGATGCCCTTCGGCGGGTGCGCCTCGTCGAGAGCGTTCCCAGGGTGCCTGGATCTTCCCGAACGGCCGCCGGAAGCCCAAGCGATGGCCTGGATATAGAGAGAGAGAGAGAGAGAAAAAAAAAAAAAAAAAAAAAAAAAAAGAATTTGAGAGAGAGAGAGAGAGACAGAGAGAGAGCGAGGGAATAGAAAGAGAGAGAGAGAGAGTCCCTTTCTGCGAGCAGTGTGAACCTTGAACTTCGCTGGGGCCACGAGTCACGAGTCCCGCCGTCGGCGGGAGGCACCGTGTCAGTGCGCTATGAGCGTGCCTTGGGCGCCTGACACCCTCGTGTGGCCTAAGCCGAAACGAGCAGAGGAAAACAGAGCATTGAGAACAACACAATGTGGGGTGAGAGAGAGAGAGAGAGAGGGATGGATTGTCGGATCACTCTCGGGTGGGAAAGAGAGAGAGAGAGAGAGAGGCCCTTCACGTGGGCGCGCCTGGCTGAAGCTGGTGAAGATGCTGTCGGGTGTCGTACTGCCGACTCTAGGGGGGACAGGCAAAGGGGGAGAGAGTGAGACCTCGAGCACCCCGTGCATCTCCAGGGATGCACACCCACGGGTGTCTCCCACCCCTCGGGGGAGGATCTCCTAGGTAACAGAGCACCTGCGGGCAGGGGCACGCCACCGACGAGGGGGAAGGGGAGGAGGAGTTCCCAACGTAAATGGCGGAGGCGGGTGAGGGAAGGCCTACAGCTGGGCCTTGAGTGGGAGTCCAGGGGGGCGAAGCCTTGCCACTCAAGGAGGGGGCGGGTCCTGCAGAGCCAGCCCTCGGTCGCTGTTATCATCATCACCGCCGTCAACATCGTCATACATCATCAGATCGTCAGGGTCTGGCCAGCTGGGTCCCCCGAATTGGAGCCTAGGTGAGGGCGAAGATGGACAGGTCGGCCACCCTTGGTAGCCTAGTCCAAGCACCGATCAACTCGGAGGTGGGGCGGGTCGCTGGCGTCAGGGGGAGGTGGAGGAGGAGGAAAACGAGCTCAGAGCTCCCGATCAGCACTAATCTACGATTGGCACATCATTAGGAAGCTGTCTCCGATATCTCGCACTCTTGGAGGGGGAGGGCAGGGAGGGAAGATGCAAATTCGGCCGACCTTGAACGCATCCCATGAGCATCGGAATTGAGGCTCCCATGAGTCCTGTCACCACCTGTTGCACCACCACTTTCTCCTGGGAGTCGGCCAGGGTGAAAGGTAACTGGAAGTGATTCATGAGACTCTGCAAATACCATACTTCACGCGTATGGGACCAATTGAGCGTCACATATGCCTTCAACACCCGAGAGACTGGCCAATCATCAACCGGCAGTAAAATCCAGATCACATAGGCGACCACGACGCCTGCCAGAAAGGAAATCACAAGGTACTGACGGTGAAGTTGGCCGAGGTAGCGGCCATCAAAGATGTCATCTCCAGGGGTGTCGTCAAAATCAGCTTCCCTTGAGTCTGCCTCCGTTCAGATCGCTGAGCCGTTGATGATGTTGAGCACCATCATGGCCTTCTTCGTCTTGGAGGCAGGGACCTGTTTGCGCGGGAAGTGGGCCTCGATGCATTTGTTGCATTGCCCAACCACAACCTTGTCTTTCATCGCCTCCTCGAGCATCTTAGTCGCTTGGCCCCATGTGAGCTTGCCAGGAAGACTGCATTTTTTCCCAATGACAGATTGGAGCCATCCGACCTCTGGTCGCCCCATGATATCTCCTGCATCGGGGGGCTCGGCCACAGGAGTCGGGGTCCAGGTACGCTTCGTGTTGTCGTCCTTCTCCTTGTCCCTGCTGGTGTCCTTGTCCTTGTCCTTGTCGCCCTCGAGCTTCGAGATGCGGTCCCCGAAGGCCGTCTTCATCGCCGCCGCGATGTACTCCCCTTGACGTCGTAGCTGCATCTCCTCGGCCCTGTCCTTCTTGTCCTTGACGAACGCACGATACTCTGGATCACGATCAGCCAGCTCACGCCGCATCACCTCCAGTTCACGCTTCTGCACAGAGTTGGAACGGGAGCGAGCCTGACGCCGATCTCGATCCCCACGATGGCCATCAAGATCACGCTCTCGGCGGTCATCTCGATCATCAGGGCTCCGACGCCTGTCACGATCACGATCTCGGTCGTGGTACTTGTCATTGCTGTAGCTCTCACGGCGGCGGTCCCATTCACGTCTATCGTAGCCTGAGTCCCTGTCTCCCTCACGCTTGATCCACTGGTCCCGCTCGGAGAACCAGGCACCTCCACCCCCTCGACGGTCGTCACGTCCTGAGTCGTACTTGACCCATGGCTGGCGTTTCTCGTCCGAACGGCCCATTCGGACAACTTCTGGTAGAAAATACCTGCACCACTGCCGAAGTGCGACTCGAGCCTTCTGGATGGCGACGGACCAGGGGCACGCGTGCACGGCTGCCAGGATCAATCCGGGTGGGTAATGTAGTAAGTGCATCTCCAGGGCCAGTTCCAGGATCCACGAGAGAGTTACAGGGATAGTCAGGGATAGGTATTGGGCACGCGCCAGACGTCCTGAAAACAAAGCTACAACCATACCAAAGCCCCTCGGGGCCACACCAGGCCAGGGAGGCATGTTGGATTTAGGACGGGGACCAGGTTCATGTTGTACAAGCCAAGGTCTGTTATCGTTCTTCGGGGCAATCCAGCAGGAGTCCTCGTCGGGCCACAACTCTAGGTCCAGCCAGATACAGGGAGCCTCGGGGTCCTCTAGGTCGGATGCGGGGGACAGCTTCACCTTGTAAACCAATTTCAGGTACTCAAACACGCATAATCTGCAATAAACTTTACTCACACCTAAAATATCATCCACATATCTACGTTGTCGAACCCTGACCGATGTAGACGACGACGGAAGAAATGACGAGGTAGTAGGGGATGTTTCAAAGCCCGACGACGCGAACTGGTCAGGTCTCCTCTGGGCCTGCAGCTCATACCAGGCGAGCAGGATGGACAGTGCAACGCCTGAGAGGACACCCCCTATGGGCAAGCCTCTCAGTTCATACACCACGCCACCGATCGTGACTAGTGATAGCCAGCAGTACGCAATTAAAGTGGACGTGATATCTGAAACTGAAATCTTGAAGTAGTTCGGCGGGGTGCCGTTTGAGAACGCGCGGGTCTTCACCTCACGTCCTCGCTTGACCAGTGCAGCATCTGTGCCGAGCTGGTGAACAATACGTTGAGAAACATCGCGCCAGGCTTCACCGATCAAACTTGAGCTGCATTGCTCATATGCCTGGTCTGCATCTGCTACAACAATTGAAACATTGCGGAGCATCCCTCCGCATCGCAGGCACACATCTGTAGATGGAGGATCAAGCTCAGCTTGTATTCTTCGGACTTCCTGAGCCGCGTCATTCATATTGAACACCTCACACGACACTCCACTCGTTTTCAATAAGTGACGGGTAGCTCGTCCAACATACCTATACCCTTCCGTACCTGGAGCATCTGCCGAATTCACGATACGTCTCATACAGCTATGTCCTGGTTTCGTGCAACAACGGGTTCCATCATCCAGAAAGCATTTACTCTTCACCGTGGGGAAAACGTACGGGGGGTTCGTGGTCTTGGACGGGGGGGGCATCATATTCCCTTTTCGTAACCATGCTGGAAGACCTTGTGTAGCCCGTGCCCAGAGCCACGCAGCAGCATCATACCTAGATATATCATATCGAACAGTCCAATCATCATCAAGTTCAGCCGTTTGGTGGAGCCAACGTATCACATCAACACCATCTGCTGCCCATGTTTTATCCCCTTGTTTATCATCAGCAATGATGGTTAGGCCTTTGGCATCACGTACAGAGGTCTTCAGGGTGCTCTCGAGGTCTTGCCATTGGCGTGGCTGGGGTCCCCTGGGGTCTTCTTGGTGTTTCGTCATGTTGGCAAATTTCTCGGATAGGTATCTGAGTCCGCGACGCACCTGCACAGGACCTAATCTAGCAGCCTGGAGCCACTCCAGAAGAGCCACCCGAGCTGACCGTAGGGTAACTCTAGGCGTGGACCACACTGGAAGACGCCAATAACCTGGTAAAGCATGTAGGTGGAGAGGGCCAGATACAAACTGAGACTCCTTGACTGAGGCGGGTAGGCAAGATGATGAGTAGGTGGCACAAAAGTTACTGACCGACACTTTGTCTTTCCACTTTCGCTGGGCCTTAAACGAAACCCGAGTCGGTCGTTGGTACCACTTGCGGGCTGGTTCAAACCTCATGCTGCGGGTTAGTTGCACCACGGATCCTCTCACCACTTGCTGGTAGGTCGGGTGACGGAACTCATGGGGGAGACGGAGCACTGGAAACTTCGCGGCTGGCAGATTCAAGACCTTCAAATGTCGGTTCAACTGGAACTTCGCCATTCGCTGTCGCGTAAAGTTGGTCAGGAATAGGTGGCACATGCTCGCTGCCTTGAAGTATATAGCACCCTGCTCCACTCTGGACAGGTACCTACAAAACGGCAAAGGGTGCCACTGCTTTGCCAGATATGCTAGAAGCAGACCGAGACGGAGAGGATCCAGAAGCCAAAGGGGGCCTTCTTCTCGGGTCAGGTGAAAATGTTCTCGAATCTGAAGATCATAGAGAACTCCATACGGGGCCTCCTCAGATAGGGCACCTGGAAAATTCCTTAGGGGTCCTGTTTCGTCGTTTTGTCGTGGGGCATCGAACGTCGGCGTCGCTGATCGCCATACAGGGGGAGGGTTTCGTTGTGGAGGTCGTCGTCGCCAGGATGGGGGTCGTCGTCGCTGTTTCTTGGATTTCGGCACTGCGTACAGGGTTCCTAGGCCTCGTCGATGGCTCACGAACTCGGACTCCTTCGCATCGGCCTCGTTCGCACTAGGTCGGAAGCGTCGGATCCCCAACGTCTCGAAGTGCAGGCTCGCGGACTCGGTCGGGAGCCACAGGATCGGGAGGAAGAAGAGGGAGCCTGGACTGCGTCGGAGCTCTCGATAACGTGGTCGATTCCCTGGTCGAACCCGCGGAAACATCAGTCCTCGAAGATGCTCCTGGATACGTCCCAGAACTCCTGAAAGAACCCCAGTCCGCAAGATGGCTTTCCCGAGGTAGAGGGAGGAGTACGAGCCGAGGATGTAGACCACAGCCTTGTGGGGGTCGGTGGGGAGGCCCAGCATACTCTTAAAGGCTAGCTCTACAATCGGCTCTGACCAATCATTGATGCCTCTACGCCACTCTGGAGGAAGGATGCGGAATGTGTCTCTCGCCCATCTTGCTGGTGATGAACGGCTCAGTTCTCGCGCCAATCGCGTGAGACCTGACATCAATAGTACTACGCCGATGGTACTCCAGAACGCTGGACCTCTGAACGCCCGAGTCCCCTCGGGCTGTCCACCTATGAACTCCGAAAGTATTGAGAATGCAATCGTGATATATGCACAAAAATGTCTGTGAAAGCGTTGTGACCACAGCCAAGAACGGATTTCTGCGCCAACTTCACCTTGGGTTAGTCCTGAATTCTTCCGAAGAGCATGCATCAAAACTGTGCGTCCTACTGTGGTCGCACGAGGTTGGCTCAGAGGGATGGGGATCAGGAGCTTGCCGAACTCCAGCTCCTGCGGCGGGGGCGAGTGAACCACGGAGTCTGAGTCATGCCCACGCCCCACGTGTAGTCCTCGCTGCTGCTGCTGTCGTACTCGGGACCACTGTCTGGTTCTGTCGCCCTGCCTGAAACCATACGGTCTGTCGCCGCCGAGAGGTACCATTGCCACGTCTGCTGGTCCCTCGCTGCCACCTCTGCTTGATACTTCAACCACTGCATCTCGAGATCCCAAAGCGCGGGCCCGTACAGCTGGTAGCACAGGATGGATGTCTGCGTCAGGCTTTTTAGCCATTCCTCAGGACGTCTGAGGTACGATCTGATCAGATGGAAGACGTCGGACTGATTCAAAATATCCGTAATAGTCTGGGGCATTGCAACTCAACTTCAACAGCCCAGTGCACAAGAAACTAGTCAATCAGGTAGAGGATGAGGTATGGAATATGAACTCCCAGAAGACACTATTTTTATATTGAGTTCGGACTTCTGGGACCGTGAACGCGATCCTGGATAGGTGCGTGAGCCTTGTACTCCCGTTGCTCAGATCCCCAAGCCGGTACAGCACAAGATGTGAGAGAGTCCCTTTCTGCGAGCAGTGTGAACCTTGAACTTCGCTGGGGCCACGAGTCACGAGTCCCGCCGTCGGCGGGAGGCACCGTGTCAGTGCGCTATGAGCGTGCCTTGGGCGCCTGACACCCTCGTGTGGCCTAAGCCGAAACGAGCAGAGGAAAACAGAGCATTGAGAACAACACAATGTGGGGTGAGAGAGAGAGAGAGGGATGGAGTGTCGGATCACTCTCGGGTGGGAAGAAGAAGAGGGAGAGAGAGAGAGAGAGAGAGAGAGAGAGAGAGAGAGAGAGAGAGAGAGAGAGAGAGAGAGAGAGAGAGAGAGAGAGAGACAACGGCAGAGACAGAGACAGAAAGAGAGGGAGAGGAACAGAGTGACAGAGGGAGAGGGAAAGGGGGAGGGAGGGACGCTACTGCGCTCTGCACTGATCCGCATTCCCGTCTGCGCTGCGCTGAATTGCACTGCACTGCGCTGCGCTGCGCAGCGCGGCTTTATCTTGCATTGCAGCGCATTGCGCTGCGCCGCATAGATCGCTATGATTCACGGTTTGGGGCCCGCGCTGGACGAAGGCTTCCCCTTGACTGTCCAGCGCAGGGCGCTGGCGTCCTCTGGCGCCGAGCGCCGAATGCCGATGCCGAGCGCGACCCCTCGACTTGCGAATGGGATTCGAACCCGATGCCTCTGCTTCGAAGAAAAACGGGCGTAAACATAAGAGAAAGATTCGGAGGTTCGCGCGGATTTCGTGGATCTGCGCTGACCCCCCTAGCAGCGTCTCCAGCACCGCACCTGGCGGGCTCCGCGCGTCAGGGAGGGGGCCCAGCGCTGATCCAAGAAATCCGCAAGGACCTCCGAAAAGTTGTGTTTATGCAGTTGCGTGTTCGTTCCTCTACTGGTACCTGCACCCATCAGGGGCGAGGCGGGAGTGAGAAGCAGGCTGGAGAAAAAGCACTAAGTTACCAAAGGTCCAGCTGGTCTAACGGGCAGTAACGATTTCACACGTGTTCCACCACGACTCAGAAGCATCGGGCTCCATTCGCCGTCGTGTCCCGTGCGAGGCAAGAGGTGGAGCAGCCACTTGTGGATCCCCACCTGCCGACGACGGACAACGGCGCGTCTGCACTGCAAACGCTGCATCCTCGGCCGTGCCCCGCCGGCGGCGGCCACGCTTGTGGCACACTCGAGTTCTGCCCAGCCTCGAACCTGTCGAGCGCAGGCGCGGTGTCGGGCCCACCTGCAGGATCGTGGCCGCCCGACCACGCCGCGGAGGGCGAGTGCTCGCCTTGCCTGCCGGCGGCGGCCTGGCTCCGCGCCGCGGTCGGGGCGGCGGGGGGCGTGCCCGTGGGTGCCAAAAAGGGCGCAGCAGCACACAGAAGACGAGGAGGGGATCGTCTGCAGAACTGGTTTTACCCCAGAGTGAATGTTCTCGCCGAGTCATGCGTAGAATGTTCGCAGATCTACGAGCACTGTGCGCCCCTCTCGTGGATTCGACGAACAGGTCAATTCTGGGGTAAATCTGCTCTGGAGTCGATCCCCTCCTCCTCCTCCTCCTCCTCCTCCTCCTCCTCCTCCTCCTCCTCCTCCTCCTCCTCCTCCTCCTCCTCCTCGTGGGCATCTCGGTCAAATAAGAAACTCCGATCGGTGGCCAGAGGCTCGCGGCGAGGCCGCAGAGCTCGCACGCAGGCGCTCGCAGCCTGGCTTTCGACCCGCAACGCGACCTTGGCTTCACTCGCGCACAGAGGACCGTCGTCGTCGTCGTCGCCGCCGCCGTCGCCGTCGCCCTCGTCGTCGTCGTCGTCGCCGTCGTCGTCGTTGTCGTCGTCGTCGCCGTCGTCGTCGTCGTCGTCGTCCTCGTCCTCCGAGGACGTCTCCGGAGCCATGCGAGAGAGACGCCTCTGGCAGAGGCGTCCGGCGCGCCTCTGCCCTGCGCCCCCCCACCCCCCCACTGAAGGAAGCTCCAGGGCGACGGGAGAAGCTTGGAAGCTGGGCGAGGGCTT
>CAUYUJ010018339.1:176943-207611 GCA_963575745.1 Prorocentrum cordatum | reverse complement strand
CGAGGCCGCCGTGGCCAGCCGACAGAGAACTTATGTTATATCTATAGGTTTTCGCGGGGGGGGGGTGCCAGCCAGGGCGGAAGGGCGAGGGGCACAACGGGGGGGTGCGCTAAACAACGGAGGCGGGGCGGAGAGGGCACGGAGTAGAAGGGTGAAGGAGAACGCGGGGGCGGCGGTGGTCCACGGATTCACGTTGAAGGGTTCGCGGGGGGGCGCAGTATTATTACACCATGTCGTGTTCAAGCTTGTCGCGCGCCTCCTTCGCCTTCAACCCCTTGGCCCCCGCCGCCCTAGAAAGCCACCTCATCTACGTTCGTGCGTATCGAACGCCCCCCCTCATTGTTCGAATTGGTACTCCCCCAAACATTCCCCCTATGTTCTTACATTGCTTTTAAGTGGTGATGGGGATGTGGGGAATTGTGGCCCGAATGTCCTCGTCCCTGAACAAAGAGATCAACGCCTTGACCCGTGTTAGAAACCTCGGAAACCAGCGCAGCGAGTGCACGCCTGTGCGAATCAGCACGTCGACCTTATGCCGCCATCCAGGGATAATCAGCGACCGAGGGAATACAAGTTTTTCTCTGGCAACTCGGTGACGGTACCCCATCATGGCAAACACATCTGGCAACACGTCGTTCATCTTGGATATCATATATTCCGTGCCCATGTCACTCACGATTCCGCGAACTCTGTGGCAAAACCGCCTCATGGAGTCCACGGAGCCTCCGAAAGATAAATATATTTGCCAAACGAGTGCTACAGTTTTGTGGAAAGCGCTCAACTGAGAACGCTTCAGAAGCAGCGGCGAAAACATTCGTCTTCTCATGTCGACCCCATTTCTCCGTATCAAGAAGCTTGCCGCCTGCATCTCCCAGCCCCTGCCCTGAGGGCTGCTGTCTATGTACAGGTACACGTCGATGGATCGCCAATCGAGCGTCCCGTAAAAAAGACGAGTGAGGCCCATGCATGTCCAATCTAATCGCACCCGTGCAGTCCGAAGCGTTTCTGTACGAATGTGTTGAAGAACTTGGTGCAACGAACCGTGCTCAACACCAGCGCAGCGTTCGAAGAGACGACTCCAATGAACCCCAGGCTTCCACCTGTGCCGTAGTGATCGTAAGGTCGAAGAAACACCCAGCCATTGTATAGTGATGCTAGCAGGCAATCGCCGACGAGCTGACCGACCACGAGAAGGTAGAGCTGGCTCTGGCGCAACGTCTTGCACACGAGGAGGGTTGAGTCGACGAAACAATCGCAAAGACCGAGCATTCGGACCAAAATGCAGAGTCTGTCTGAAGCGGCACTTCACAGCATCACAATTGAACACAGGTTGAATCATAGAAACAACTCCGACAGCTAACATCGAGCATAACACCAGTGGGCAATAGTGAGGAGCATTTGGGCATGTGCGCATCAACGAATCCCACACATCTCGCCATGCTCCAACAGTGTCGCCCTGTACCCCGTCATTGTGATACGTACAAGGGTTCCGATCCAGCAAATTAAGAATATCCTCTGAGTTCTGCGCTTCACTATCGATGGGTCTGTCCAGCTCGATCGTCGCGTGGGCTATGTGAACCAATGCGCCTGATATCTGGAAGCGCCGAGCATCATGAAGACACGAGCCAATGATCAGATCACCATGCCCATGGCCCCCAGGTTGGTCCTGAATCTGCTGAGCTGCTGCGGTGCTGAGAAGCTTCCACTTCCCCAAAGCAACGCCGAAGAAACGCCTCGTGCCGTCGTCGAACCGACTTGGTGGTGACGCGCGGCGGTACGGCTTGGACCACAAACCTCCAGACTCGCCGAAGATAAAGAACACTGTGGAATTGCCTTCCAGGACCAGCCGCCCACGATGCATCGGACGCAGCGCAGGCACGCACATGTGCTCAGCGCCATCGTCGCCGCCGTCACCACACACCTCGTCATCCATCCCCGCCGGCCAAGGAATCGCCGAACAGCACGGGGTGGGGAGTGAAACGTGAAACTGAGAGTTAAACAAGTTTGAACCAAAATAGGGCAACGGATGTTGTTTCACTGGGATGTTTAAGTGCCACGCTGGAACATCACGAATTGTTGTGAGCACCTGTCCACGATGAAGTCGGACTAATGTGAGCACGCATTGCTGTGAGCACGGATTGCTGTGAGCACGGATGGCTGTGCCACCAATCACGGATGGATGTTATCACGGCTTGTCGTGAGCACGGGTTGTTGTGAGCAGATTCCCATCGGGGCACCAAACGCGGAGTGTTGTGAGCACGGAATGCGAATTAAGTGCAACGTTGGGCAAATTGTCCACAGTGCAGATTTGTAATGGGCGCATTCGCTCGAGACATCCGCACAATGCTTTCCAGACGTGCAACGTTTTCGCTTGAGACATCCGAACAATGCGTTGAAGTTGTGCAGTGCGTCTTCGCTGGAGACACTGTGCACCAGTTGTACAGCGCAAGCTTGTTTTGCAAACCTCAACTATATACGCGACTGTCAACACACAACATATCGAACGACCAAGCGCAACGATCAAACATACGTAATACTACCAAGCACCTGCGCTGATCTTGGGATTTTTAGAGTTTAAGTTTTTATTCTCCGTTTTAAGGTAGAAAGCGCTTTCTACCTTACCGATAATACCATTGGGGGAGAATATACCTTAACTCTACAAGCGAGTCTAGCCACGACAGCACCAAGGCCTCATGACTTAGCTCTTACATGGCCCATTCTCCGAGAGAGGGGGCCGGCGGCAGGGGGCGAAGCCCTTACGGATATCGCCCCAAGATCGGCCAAGAAGCCTCCAAGATGGTCCCAGAGCGGCCGAAGAGGCCCCCAAGACGCCCCCAAGAGGGCCCCAAGACGGCCCATGAGGCCTCCAAGACGCCCAAGATGACCTCCAAGATGGCCCTGGAGCACCCCAAGAGGGCCCCAAGTCGGCCCAGAGAGGCCCTCAAGATAGTTTCCGACGGCGTCAGACGGGCCAGGAGCCACCAAGACTGCCAAAGAGGCCCCCGAGAAGCCCCCAAGGGACCGCAAGAGGCCCAAGGAGGCCCCCAAGATGCCTCCAAGAGGCTCCCAGGAAGCTCAAACGAGGTCCCAAGCGTGCCCCAAAAGTGCTCCCAGGGGCTCCCAAGATGCCCCCTCCTCCTCCTCCTCCTCCTCCTCCTCCTCCTCCTCCTCCTCCTCCTCCTCCTCTTCCTCCTCCTCTTCCTCCTCCTCTTCCTCCTGATCTTCCCCGCCATCCTCCCCCAAGTGTTCCCCGAAGGGGGGGAACACATGGTCCGATAGCTTGGCAGAGCCCTTGCCACAACGCTCGGCCACATGGGTGATTTCAAAAGGCCGGGAGTTGCGGTGATTCGCCGTAGGCGGGTTCGATCCGCCGCCCCCATGTGGTCTTGCCACAGGGGTGCCTGGCTTGCTGGATTTCAGGAGGTTGTTGGTCCTACATTAGAGCTCCCACTGTGGCTTTGGCACAGCGCGCCGGCCACCCGGAATTTGCGTCGCCCGTTGGTCGTCCCGCGCAAAGCGGCCCCCAGATGGCCTCCAAGACGGCCAGGATGGCCCAATATGGCCTCCAAGTTCAAGAAGATGGTCTCCCAGACGGGCCAAGAGGGACCAAGATACTCCCACGTCCGCCCAAGAAGCCACCAAGACGGCCCACGCTGGCTTCAAGATGACCCAAGACGCCCTGATATGCCCCAAAGAGGCGTCCAAGACGGCCCACGAGGCCCCCAAGAGGTCCTCCAGGAAGGCCCCCAAAAGGTCGAAATCCATAATTTGCCATTAAGTCTTTGGCAGATGTTGGCATTCGCATTTGCCCTGCCTGCCGAAAGCCCACGACGGCACGAGAGGCCTCCAAGATCGCCCCCGGAGCGCCCAGGAGTCCTTCAGGATGGCTGCGGGACGGCTCAGGAGGCCCCCAAGACGGCCCAGAGGGCCCACGCTGGCGAGCATACCGTCGGGGCGTTGACCTAAGGAACCCTAAATAAGGAACGAGGCCCCTTTTTCCATAAGTTAAGCGTCGATGTCCCCATCGAAAACCGACGGAAAACCTGAGGCAAGCTGTGAAACACTTAAGGGACGCGGAGCCCCTCCCCAACGAAAAGGGTTCCTTCTTCAGGGCCCCGACTGTACCCCACAACAGCCGTTCGCGAACCTATGATCCGTCCAAGCTGCTCCGAATCGCCCATTGCCAGGACCGAGAATGCGAGCACCTGCCCGCGTGGCAAATCTTCCGCAAGGGCCCAAACAGGCAAGGACTTGACTCTTCAATGCGGAGTCCCCAGAGGTCTCCGACCCTTCCCCGAGGCTGGCTCTTCATCCCGAGTCGCCCTTGGACGGTCCCGGGCCTGGCGAGGGCCCCCACAGGCCCAGAACAGCCCAGGACCTCGGGGCAGATCCCGTGGCGAAGATGGACTTCTGCGGCAATTAGGGCTTCGAAGGCGCTCGCGCGGCTCCCGGGCCTGCGGCATCAGCGCCGCGGGCGTGTTGCCCGAGAGGAGCTCCTGCACCAGGTCGCGGGCGACCTCCACGCCCTCCTGCGGGCCAGATATGCGCACCTGCCGCGGGCGCGCAGACCGCGGGCCCCGATCAGGACCGAGACGCATACAGTCGGGGCGTTGACCTAAGGAACCCTAAATAAGGAACGAGGCCACATTTTTCCAGAAGTTAAACGTCGATTTCCTATGGAAGCATAGAGGAAAGCCTGAGGCAAGCTGTGAAACACTTAAGGAACGCGGAGCCCCTCCCCAACGAAAAGGGTTCCTTCTTCAGGGCCCCGACTGTAAGCACTGCACGGCCACTGCAGCCCTCGGGCTACCGGGGGGAGCACCGCATCAGGAAGGGCCAAGGGAGGGCTTCTCCTTCGGGCCACGGCGAACCTCGGCCACGAGCAGGTTCCCCTGGCCTGGATCCGGGGAGGACCGGGCCGGAATCAAGAGCGCCTGCCGAGCCCAGAGCGGTCTTCGTGACAGCGTTCGGCTGCAGGCGAGGGATCTGGAGGCTCGTCGCCACCGGCTGGGCGAACTTACCGGGACGAGAGCGATGCCGGCTCAGGATGCGCCCCGTGAGCTCCAGAACATCTCACGGCCCTCGTCTCTGGAGCTGGCACGGAACGAAGAGAAAGCATGGAAACATTGGCATTACTTCTCACAAAGCGCTTCAGGAGAAACTGCATGAAGATATCTGTTCGGCAGTCCGCGTGGATCGAACGGATCGGCGCAGAAACCCCGCCAGCGCGGGAGGCGCCGCCAGGGGTGTCCAGCGCCGATCCGAGGAATCCGCGTGGAGCCCCTAAAGTTTGAGCTCACGTAGGTGTTACTCCTTTCACTATACATATGTGCTCTTCTTCTAAAAGAGAGAGAGAGAGAGAGAGAGAGAGAGAAAGAGAGAGTGTGAGCGAGAGGACAGATAGAGAGAGAGAGAGAGAAACAAAAAAAAAGCTATAAAGAAAGAAAGATAAGGATAAAGAGAGAGAGAGAGAGAGAGAAAAAAAAGAAAATCAGGAAATTAAGAAAAGAACACACATTATCCTGGCGAAGGACCCAATCATATGCTGTTGTGATTACTGTCGTTGCGGGCATCGCCTTCGGGGGGTCTCCTCATCAGGCCATGAAGCATGCGAAAAGTGTGCCGATATGGGGCGGGGCCGCCATGTGGGCGCTGCCACTGGGGCTTTTAGCGGAACCCACCATGGGGCCGCGAAACGTGCGAGGGGTGAGCCGCAATGGGGCCAGGCCGCCACTGGGACCTTCGGTGGAGCTCCCCATGAAGCAACGAAGCGCTACACTGGGTGGGGGGAAGGCATGCGAACACCGCAACTGGGGCCTTCGGTGGAGCTCCCTATCAACCACGCAACGATGTACTGGGTGAGGGGAAACGCCTGCGACCACCGCCGCTGGGGCCTTCGGTGGGGCTCCCTATGGGGCCAAGAAGCGCTGTACTGGGTGTGGCGGACGCATGCGAACACCACCACTGGGGCCTTGGCCACGAAACGCTGCACTGGGTGGGGGAAACGCATGCGAACACCGCCACTGGGGCCTTCGGTGAAACTCCCCATGGGACCACACAACGTTGTACTGGGCGGGGGAAACGCCTGCAACCACCGCCACTGGGGCATTCGGTGAAGCTCCCTATGGGCCAACGAAATTTCGTACGGAGTGGGAAACGCATGCGAACACCGCAACTGGGGCATTCGGTGGAGCTCCCTATCAACCACGCAACGTTTTACTGGGTGAGGGGAAACGTCTGCGACCACCGCCGCTGGGGCCTTCGGTGGGGCTCCCTATGGGGCCAAGAAGCGCTGTACTGGGTGTGGCGGACGCATGCGAACACCACCACTGGGGCCTTGGCCACGAAACGCTGCACTGGGCGGGGGAAACGCATGCGAACACCGCCACTGGGGCCTTCGGTGGAACTCTCCATGGGACCACACAACGTTGTACTGGGCGGGGGAAACGCCTGCAACCACCGCCACTGGGGCATTCGGTGAAGCTCCCTATGGGACCACGAAATTTCGTACGGAGTGGGAAACGCATGCGAACACTACCACTGGGGCCTTGGCCACGAAAGGCTGACATGGGTGGGGGAAACGAATGCGAACACCGCCACTGGGGCCTTCGGTGGAACTCCCTATGGGGCCACGCAGCGTTGGTACTGGGTAGGGGAAACGTATGCGACCACCGCCACTGGGGCCTTCGGTGGAGCTCCCTATGGGGCCACGAAGCGCAGTATTGGGTGGGGGGCACGCATGCGAACATCGCCAATGGGGCCTTCGGTGGAGCTCCCATATGGGGCCACGCAGTGCTGTACTGGGTGCGGGGTGCAGAGGCAGGAAGGGGAGGATTGGGATGAGGAGGGAGGAGGGAGAGGAGGAAGGAGGAGAGGAGAGGAGGAGGAGATGCGGGGCGCTGTCTCTTCAAAACCAAGGCCCAGCACCACAGAATGGTCGCGGAAAAAGTCACAGAGAGAGAGAAAGAGAATTGCAGATCGGCGGTGCACGGTGCTCCCCGCCCGCGTGAAGTGCAGTCACCGTGCGACCATACCAAGAGAGGAACGGAGGCGCTTCTCTGGCCACGGCGAGCTTCGGCCGCGGATGCATTCCCCGACCTGGATCCACGGAGCGGCCTGGAAACCTGAGCCCCTCCTCGGCCCAAAGAGGCTCACGTCACCGCGTCTCGACTGCGTGTCGCTCTCGCCGGGTGCGCGGTGGGCGCGCGCGTGCGGTGCACGAGCTGTGACGCCGGGCCCGCGCACTGGAGGCCGCCGACGGCGGCCGAGGCCACCGAGCCGAGGCGAGGCCGCCGAGCCGAGGCTGCCGAGGCGAGGCCGCCGAGGCGAGGCCGCCGAGCAGAGGCCGCCGAGCCGAGAGCGCCGAGGTGCGCCGAGGCGAGAGCGCCGAGGCCGCCGAGGCCGTCGAGGCGAGGATGGCCGCCTCCCTCGGCCTCGGGGGCGCCAGGGAGGGGAGGGCGGGGGGGCGGTGGAGGCTGGGAGGGCAGGGGAGGCGGAGGCCGAGGGAGAGGCGGCGCGCACACCCGCACGCCCTCCCTCTTGGCGGGGGCGGCAGGGAGGGAGGAGGAGGGAGGAGGAGGGAGGAGGGAGGAGGGAGGAGGAGGGAGGAGGGAGGAGGGTGTGCACCCGCAGGCCTTGCCTCCGTGGGCCCTGGGAGGACGGTAGGAGGGAGGAGAAAAAGGCGGAGGGGAGGAGGAGGAGGAGGAGGAGGGAGGAGGAGGAGGAGGAGGAGGAGGAGGAGAGGAGAGGAGGAGGAGGAGGAGGAGGAGGAGGAGGGGTGTTCCTCCTCCCCGCTGCCCCTGATCCCCTGGCGCTGACTGGTGGCGGAAAGCTGCACGAGTACTGTGCTAGCTCCACTCAGGGTGTTAACAATGCCCTTGCGACAGAGGGCTACGACACGTTCACAACTGAGAACTCACTCACAGCATCGCTCCCCGTATCCCTCCACTCCTCCTCCTCCTCCTCCTCCTCCTCCTCCTCTCCTCCTCTCTCCTCCTCCTCCTCCTCCGCCTGCCCTCCTCCACTCCCCCTCCTCCTCCTCCCTCCTCCTCCTCCTCCTCCTCCTCCTCCTCCTCCTGCCTCCTCCTCCTCCTCCCTCTCCTCCTCCTCCTCCTCCTCCTCTCTCCTCCACTCCTCCTCCGCCTCCTCCTCCGCCTCCTCCTCCGCCTCCTCCTCCTCCGCCTCCTCCGCCTCCTCACTCCTCCTCCTCCATCCTCTCTCCTCCTCCTCACCTCCTCCTCCTCTCCTCCTCCTCCTCCTCCTCCTCTCCTCTCCTCTCCTCTCCTCTCCTGTCCTCTCCGCTCCTCTCCTCTCCTCCCTCGACTACACGCAAGAGTGACCCTGGATAAGAGTGACCTTTGGTGCGCCGCTGTTTTGGGAGCCGCGGGGGGGCCAACACACAAGCGCGCCAGACGCCACAATCGCATCGCACTCGGCGATCGGGGGGCCCCAGCAGGCCCGCACAAAAGGTCACTCTGGCGACGGGTCACTCTTACGTGTAGTCGACGCTCGGCCTCCAGGTCCCTGCGCTTCTGGGCAGTGCTGGGCCACCTGGAGGCAAACTTTGGCCATTTTGCGACCCTCATAAGCCATCTTGAGAAATCCTGGCCTTGGGACCAGCATGGGGTCGTAACGGGCCGTCTTCGGTGCAGTCTTGGAGCCCACCGTGTGGCCATCCTGCGGACTTGCTGGGCTGCCTCGGGGCACCTTGGGGGGCGCCTGTGCGGTTCCCTGGCTGTGCCCCGCCCCCCGCGACTGCCGCAGACGACCGGCTACGACGACGACCATGATGACGACCATGACCACGACAGACGAAGATGCCCGACCACGACGACGACTACGACCTCGACGTTCACGACTGCGACCAAGACAACCACCACCACGGCGACCATGAACACGACCACCATGGACGACTAACCACGAACGACGACGACCACCATCGCCATCGCCACGGCCGGCGACAAAGACGACGACGACGACGAGGTTGTCAGTCGTCGTCGATCGTCGATCGTCGATCGTCGGTCGTCGGTCGTCGTCGTCGTTGTCGTCGCCGTTGTCGTCGTCGCCGTCGTCGTCGTCGTCGTCGTCGTCGTCGCTGGTCGTCGACGTCGTCGTCGTCATCGGTCTCTGGTCGTCGTCGTGGGTCGTCGACGTCGTCGTTGTCGTCGTCGGTCGTAATCGTCGCCGTCGTCGGTCGTCGTTGGTGTCGGTCGTCGTCATCCGTCCGTCGTCCGTCGTCGTCGTCGTTCTCGTTAGTCGTCGATCGTCGGTCGTCGGATGTCGATCGTCGGTCGTCGGCAGTTGGTCGGTCGTCGTCGTCGTCGGTCGTCGGAAGTCGGTCGTGGTCGTCGTGATCGTCGTCGTTGTCGTCCTCGTCGTCCTTATCGTCGTCGTGGTTGTGATCGTCGTTCGCTGTTGGTATCGGTCGTCGTCGCCCGTCGTCCGTCGTCCTTCGTCGTCGTCGTCGTTGTCGTCGTCGATCGTCGGCCGTCGGCCGTCGGTCGTTGGTCGTCATCGGTCGTCGGTCGTCGGTCGTCGTCGTCGTCGTCGTTGTGGTCGTCGTCGTGGTCGTCGTCGTCAACGTCGTCGTCGTCGGTCGTCGGTCGTCGGTCGTCGGTCATCGTTGGTGCCGGTCATTGTCGTCGTCGTCCTCGTCGTCGTCGCTCGTCGGTCGTCGCCAGTCGTCGGTCGTAGTCGTCGTCGTCGTCGTCGTCGTCGTGGTCGTCGTCGTCGTCGTCCTCGTCCTCATCTTCGTCGTCGTCGTCCTCGTCCTTGTCTTCGTCGTGGTTGTCGTTGTCGTCTTCGTCCGTCTTCATTGGTGTCGGTCGTCGTCGCCCGTCGTCCGTCGTCGTCGTCGTCATCTTTGTCTTTGTGGTCGTCGTCGTCGATCGTCGGTCGAAAGTTGTCGGTCGTCGGTCGTCGGTCGTCGGTCGTCGGTCGTTGGACTTTGGACGTCGGTCGTCGTCGTCGTCGTCGTCGTCGTCGTGATCGTCGTCGTCCTCGTCATCATCGTCGTGGTCCTCGCCGTCGGTCGTAATCGTCGCCGTCGTCCTCGTCCTCATCGTCGTCGTCGTCGACGTCGTCGTCCTCGTCGTCGTCGTCGTCGTCGTCGTCGTCGGTCGTCGGTCTGCCCGCGGCGCGCCTCAGAGGCCTCGACATCCACCCAGATGCGCGTGCCGGTCTGGCCCTGCAGCGCCTGCGCGGGCGAGCCGAGCGCCCCGGGCCAGCGGCAGGGGGCGCCGGCCAGCGGCAGAGAGGTTCACGAGGAGGGGGCGGGGGGAAAGAGGGAATCCTGGGATCCCGGCGTCGGAGATCTCAGGAGGCAACTACTGGGAGGCTTTTTCGTCGGAAGGATGAGAAAGGATGAAGCCCCATTGGGGGGGCTGTTACGCTGGAGTGGGCCTCGGGTTAAGAGCGGGATTAGGCGGAATTAGGCCGGATTAAGCGAGATTAAATGGGATTGCGCCGGATATTTTGGACCAGGGTAAAATCAGAATTTGACCTCCCAGGAGCTGCAGCCGAAGAGCTCTGGAAGAATGGAGCAGGCGAAGGGCCCAGACTTGCTCGCGCCCAACAACTCAGGACGGGAGGTGCTTGGGCGTTCTGGGCCTCTGTAGGGGGCCACATGTGAACCCTACCCCTACCCCCCACGATTTTTGAGGGGAGGGTGGGGTTTACTTCGCTCGGGAGCTCCCGAACGACGTGAACCCCACCCTCCCCCTCGGAAATCGTGGGGGGTAAGGGTAGGGTTCACATGTGGCCCCCTACTCTGGGAGCCCTTACCCCTTGCCGGGCCCCAGGACGGTGAAAGAAGCACTCAGGATGAAGCACCGGTTCTGGGGAAAGGGAAGATCCGGATATCGCCTCGGGAACGCCCTTGGCGCCCCCTCCTGGGCGCCCGGGCGTGCACAGTTGGCGGCTCCAGGGGAAATCAAGAGGTACCGATACCGCTGCTCCCCGGACCTCTCCCGGGGGTGCGTTCTGACCAGGATTTCGAGGCGAACCCACCGGTGGCGACGAGGGCCGCCCAGGACGCCCAAAGAGGGGGGAACCAGGGAAGGGTAGAGGTATGGGTACCTTTTCCTCCCCTGAGCTCCGGCTCTCCTGCGAGCGCCGGGGCAGACGCTGGTGGTCCGAAGTACGCGGCAGAGGACGGGGCCTGCCGCGAGCGACAGCGACGACGAAGACCTCCACAGGCCAGCACCCCTCTCGCGGGCACCTGCGCCCCGTGAGTTCCGTCGCGGCGTTGCAACTTGTTCACGCAGGGTCATTTCGCCCTGTTTCGGGTCCTGGGGCCATCATAGATCGACATGGCTCGAAAAATGCATCAGAAAGATCAGGTCCAAGCCTCGGGCAGTGATTTTCCGCAAGGTTGCAATCATGTTCTCGAAACGTCGGATTTCAGAGGAGGAAGGGAGGGCGCGAGGGAGGAGGAGGAGGAGGAGGAGGAGGAGGAGGAGGAGGAGGAGGAGGAGGAGAGGAGGAGGAGGAGAAGGAGGAATCTTCAACCTCGAACCTCGAAAGCGCCCTCCCCCCCATATCGTTGTCGCTGATCTTCGAGGGGGAGGGGAGGAGGAGGGAGCGAGGGAGGGCGGGGGGGAAAGGGAGGCGCGGCAGCGGGGCCCCCCTGCCGCCTGGCCTGGATCATGGCGCCGCCCCTGCCTATCAGCCTGATGGGGAGGGCTGCGCCATCGACCGCCGTGCCCCCTCCTCCCCTCACCCCTATCCCCTCCTCCTCCTCCCCTCCTCCTCCTCCTCCTCCTCCTCCTCCTCCTCCTCCTCCCCTCCTCCTCCGTCCCCCCCCTCCCCTCCCCCTATCCCCTCCTCCTCCCCCCGCATCCCCACGCTGGGAACAAAAAACACGACGGACGGTGTCAGGCCAGCTTCGGCCTCCCAGGGCCCTGGACAGGGCCCGGGGCCGTCAGAGAACAACCACAGGACAACCCGGAACGAGAAACGGCGCCATGGGGAAGAGGTCCGCACCTCCGAGGGCACACGCTGGGCAAACACATTAAATCACGTCGGGTTTGTGGGCACCTTCCTCCACTCACCCTCCTCAAGCTTCCTTCTCCACTTCTCCCCTTCTTTTTCTCCTCCTCCTCCTCCTCCTCCTCCTCCTCCTCCTCCTCCTCCTCCTCCTCCTCCTCCTCCTCCTCCTCCTCCTCCCAACCCTCCCTTCCCATCGTCCTCAATCCGTCACCGTTCTCCTCCGTCCCTCCTCCTTGACCCTCTTCCTATCCTTCCATCCTCCTCCTCCATCCTTCCCAGCTGCTGCTGCTGCTGCCGCTGCTGCTGCTCCTCCTCCTCCTCCTCCTCCTCCTCCTTCTCCTCATCCTCCTCCTCTTCCTACCCTGCTGCTCCATTGAGCCCACGCGTGTCCCTTGTCCATTTGTCAGTCTGCTTACCCTCCTTATCCTCCTCCTCATCCTCCTCCTCCTCCTCATCCTCTTCCTATTCCTCCTCCTCCTCCTCCTCCTTCTCCTCCTCCTCCTCTTCCGCCTCAGCATCATCATCAGCAGCAGCAACACCATCATCATCATCATCATCATCATCATCATCATCATCAGCAGCAGCAGCAGCATCATCATCAGCATAAACTTAATCATCATCATGGTAATCAGAATCATCATCAGAAGCAGCAGCATCAGCATCATCAGCATCATGATCATCCTCATTGTCAGCATTAGCATCATTGTCATCATCATAGTCATCATCGGTATCATCAGCATCATCATCATCATCATCATCATCATCATCATCATCATCATCATCATCCTGCGCGCCACCCGTGCCAGAGAACGTTGTTGTGTTCGCAGGCCAGGCGAGAGATCACTGAACACGGACCGACTCATGCCAAAGAGAGCGGGCAGTGGGGGAGGAAAGGGAGCAGGAAGGAGGACACACCACCACCACCGACGAGGAGGGGGAAAAGGGGAGGGAGGGCGGGCGAGAGAAAAGGCTGCGGAGGCAGATAAAGATGACCTTATCCCGCAACTCCGAGATGGACATTGATGTCCAGCGGCACTCATTCTGCCCCAGGATTATAGTTCAAGAACACCCATCCTGCGCGCCACCCGTGCCAGAGAACGTTTTTGTGTTCGCAGTCCAGGCGAGAGATCACTGAACACGGACCGACCCATGCCAAAGAGAGCGGGCAGTGGGGGAGGAAAGGGAGCAGGAAGGAGGACACACCACCACCACCGACGAGGAAGGGGAAGGAGAGGGACCCCAAGTCCCAAGATGGTTACTGGCAAAATGCCGTCAAAACGATTAAATGGATATCATTTGTTGCACTCGGGCCAGGTACAGGCTCTGGACGGTACGCATGATTGCGGAAGCAAAGCTGTTGGCCATCCTCCTGGGGTACCTTTGCGCGACCTGGGTCCAGAGCTTTCCAGAGGCTGGGTCGCGACCAGTGAGGACGATGTGGGGCTTGTGCGTGTGAGCGCAGATTCCCCCTCGCAAATTACACAACTTGGGCAAGCGGATTCTGAATCCGCTGCACCACGCCTGGACACGAGTGCGTTTCCTCCATCGGGTCCCGAACCCGCAGAAATCAAAAACAAGGCTTTGAGAGCTAGGGTGAGAGGCGAGTTTCAAGAGAGGGGGAACAGACCACAAGAAGGAGGAGGCAGGGTTCTCGAGGAAGGCAGGGGTCCCAAGACGCAGACAGGCTCGAGTGACTTTCAGAGAAAAGATTGCCTGACTGTTGCCGTGTCGTGCCGCGGCCAAGGCTCGGCCCTGGAGGCCTGGGAGCCCCCAGATTGCATTTGGTGCACGAAGTCCACACCAGCTGGATTCTGGGGGGCCGTGGCGCGCCTGGGACCACGTGTTACAAGGGGTGCCGAGCCAGACGGCCAGCACGAGCCCTGAGGAGACCCAGCCGAGAAGGGTGCGTTGGATGACAGGCCGATCCAAATCAAACCACGGACGAGAAACGATGTCAGCAGCGATCACACCATACCCCAGATTTTTCACCCCTCGGCTGAGCCCCTCGGAGCCTGCAAAGAGCTCTAGAAAAATCTGTCGTTTGTTGCGACGGGCAGCCGACAGCGCTGCCCTGAGCAATGAGCGCATTCGGGCGGCCACCTGTCGATCGCTCAGTCTGTCCTCAGAGCACCCTGGTTACCTGGCAGCACGGGCGGGCTCGGCACCGAGGCCAAGCCGGCGAACACGGCGGCGAGCAGGGACGAGACGTGGTTGCCGAAGGTCACTACCAGCGGCGGCGCTTTGCTCAGCTCCGAGACCACCCTTGTCTGCTTGGCGTACCGTTTCAGGGTCGAGTCTGACGTCATGCGCATCCTGAGCTTTGCCTCCAACGGGGTCCGCAGACGGTGCAGGATGTCGTGTGACACTCCCCCGTGGCGAAGCCCGTACAGCGTGATCCCCAGGTGCGTCAGCTGGAGCTCTGCCGCCGCCTCCGCCAGCCTGGTCGAGAGGTCCCCGGGCGGGTAGCTCCAGATGCGGTCCGTTGACGACTGGCACCGGCGCTTCAAGACCAGGAGGCAGGGGTACACAAACGGGATCGAGTCCAGGAGCACCGCGTCGTCCCAGCTGTTGGTCTTGCTGGGGTTGCCCAGCTCCACCGGCGCCAGCAGCAGGCCCCAGACGTCCGCGGCCCCTCCGGCCGCCGCGACGGGGGCGACCAGCTGGAGCGACGTGAGCGGTCGCATTCGCCTGGCCGAAGGTAGGCCGCGAACGAGACCAGGAGTGCCACAGCATGCTCCACGAGGTTCCGGTGCAACAGGACGCCAATGATCGCAGCCAGCAGGACCCAGGGCAACGGCATCCGTGACCGGCGCGGCACGACTTTGCCCCATCCTGCCAGGGCCCGCGATGTGCGCGGGAGCGCCGCAACGCCCCAGCGGCCGAGGTCTGGGTAGAAGAACTTCACCGCGGCGACCAGCTTGCTCGCGTCGTCGCCAGTGAAGCCCCCGAAGAACAGCTTGTCCAGGAACAGCACCAGGCAGAGGTCCAGCTGCTCGTAGTCCCCCCAACCCTGGCGGGCTGCCGTGGCCCACTGGACGAAGGCCAGGGCTCGGCGGTGGTAGTCCTTGTACGTCGCGGGCTTCACCGACCGCCCCTCCAAGTAGGTCAGCTGCTGCAAGGTCGGCAGGGCGAAAGGCGACGGGGGCAGCGGCAGGCAGCGTCGGCGCGCTGCCGTCTGAACCCCGCTGGGAATCGCAGTCTGCCCCGCCTGCCACGCGTGGGCCTCCGGCTGCAGAGTCCGCGTCGTGTATGGGGCCGTCCTTGATGAGGCTCGGGAATGGCGGGACGGCTGGCAGAGGCTCGGCGTCACCGTCAGCAGCCACAGCACCAGGAGCAGCAGCCGAGGCGCCCGGGTCGCGCGCCTGCTTGATGAAGAGACGACCTCGGGAGGGGTAGTCCGAGGGATTGCGTTCGGACGGAACCCATCGGACAGAAAGCCTGACCCCGCAAGCCAACGACAAGGCGCAAACTTCTCGAAGGACGTCTCGAATCTGAAAAGCCCCCGACCGCCCTTCTCCCACTGCGAGAGCCAGCCCGAGGTTGTCGACGAAGACGAGCAGCCGTCGCCCGAAAGCCGAGCGGCTCCGGAGCAGGTGACGAAGAGCCGAAGACAAGGCCAAGCCCTCGAGGCGGAGGATGTTTGCGTCGGCCCCCCATTTGAAGCTCTGGACCACCTGCCACCGGCTGGGATGCATGAAGTCGGCGTCGACGGGGTCGAACGAGCACGCGTCCGCGTGCGCCTGCAGCAGTCCAGCGGTGAAGCCAAGCTGCTCGTCCTGGAGCGCCGAGTCGGACTCGGTGCCCGCGCCGGCGCCGACGTCCAGGGCCGCGCCCTCGGCAAGGAAGGCGTGGGCGCGCGCGTTGGCTGCCCCAGCAGCGCGGTAGCGCCAGCGCTCCGCCACGCGGCCGAAGGAGGCGGCCTCCGACGCCTGGCAGTGCCGGCGGCGCACCCCGCAGCCCCAGTGGGAGGCGTCGCTGGCCGCGACGACGCTGTGCCAGACGGCGTCGGCGTGGACGACGAGCAGCGGGAGCAGGCCCATGGCCGTCGTCAGCTCCTGGCGAACCGAGGGCCGCAAGTCCAGCACGCGCCCTTTGCCAGCCTGCGCGAAGGCGTGCGCGCTGGACAGGACGGAGAGCGCGGACCGCTGGAGCAACATGACCCACGTCAGGTGGCCGACCAGGATCTCCATGACGTCGCCACTGCAGCGCCCCTGGGAGAGCAGCTCGGCCAGAGCTACCTTCAGGCGCCACACTCGCTTCCGCGAGACCCGCACAGTATGGTTGACACCGTCCAGCTCGAGCCCAACGAAGTTCACCTTCGACGACGCGCCAGTCTCCTCGTGCACCACGAAGCCGGAGTCGGAGAAGGCACTCGCCACTTGCTGCCCAGTGGATGCGACGGCCTGGCGGGGCCCGCCGAGCACCAAAAAGTTGTCGACGTAGACGGCCCCCTGCAGGACAGCGGGGGCCAGCGGCGACGCAGCCGAGCGATCGCTGAGCAGCCGATCGGCGGGCAGGCCCCCTCGTCGGGCGCCCTCTTCAACCACGAGCTGGCAGAGGTGCAACGCCCAGCTCCAGCCCATGGGGAGCACTGCGAGGTGCGGGGTCAACAGGTCTCCCGGGCGAGTTGGGCGGCCATCCACGGCCGGACAGCCAACGGCACCAGCTTGGACCGTCTTCAGCCTGAAAGCGTCGCCCAGCTCGGCAGGGATAGCGATGGCGTAGAACGCGTTCTGGATGTCCCCGGCAGAGAAGTAGCACACGTCGCAATCGGCCGACTCGATCTGGCTGAACGCGGCCGCCGTCGGCAGCTGGGTCCGAGGCGGAGGAAGGAAGTCCAGGTTTGCCCACCTCGTGTCGAAAATGATACGCTGGGCCCCGCTCTTCTTGGCCACCATGAAGATGCCAAGCGACGGCGGCCGGCCAGTGGCGAGGGCGAAGCGCACCATGCCACGGGAGTGCATCTGCTTGACGAAGCCAGCGTAGTTGGAGATGGTGCGGAAGGCTGGGTCGGAGTAAGGGCGCACCAAGCCCAACTCCTTCCTGAGGCGGTCAGCGTCAGCGGTACTGCGACGCGAGTTGGCCAATAGATCCCTCAACCATGTGTGGTGCTCCGGGGCGAGCGCGTCCGACAGCTGCACTGGCGCCGCGCCCGTCTCGGGCCAGGACACGAGGTCCTTGTTGTAGGGCACGACCGGGGAGGAGTCGCCATGCGTGATGGCATTCCCACAGAGCTCGCGGAGGCTCCCGTGGGCGCTGACGTCCTGCGGCTTGGGCCCCAGCGCAACGCAATTGTCCAGCACGCGCTCCTTTGCGAGGGACTGGGTGACCGTGTCCAGCTGGGCGGGCCCGTCGTAGAGCGGCCAGCCATAAAATTGAGGGACTCGATAGCGTGGTTGGCGAGCCTAGCGCTGTGCTGAAGCCGCTGACGCCGTCGCTGAATAGCCCGGGAGCCGCCAGGCAGGCTGGCGGGCACGACGAGCGGGGAGAGAGGGAAAATGTCTCGCTGACGACTGGCCACCATGTTGGGCCAGGAGCGAAGGGCCTGCACTGGGAGCTCCCGCGCGCGGCCAGGGCGCGGGCAGCAGCCTTGTCCTGTCGAGAGGCCCCGCGGCTCACGAGCCGCTGCCGCGGCCCGGCCGTGGCCCCCGGCCCGGCGGCGGCCTCGCGAGAGCCCTCTCCTCCCGCGCCTTGCGGCGCTCCTTGGCCACGGCGTTCTCGGCGGCGACCTGCTCAGAAATCCACTTTGCCAAAGCCGGGCACACCATGATCCCTCGAGTGTTCTGCAGCCCTGTGAAAAAGAAGCTCTCGTCATGCTGGCCCTCGGGGCCCGACGACCCAAGCAGAACGTCTTTGAGCTTCTCCTCGCACAATTGGATCTGGCGGCAGATGAGTTCGAGAGCGGCGATGTTGCTGGCGTCCAGCTGATCGTAGCACAGCGCGGTCTGGAAGATCTTTGACATCTCCGAGTGAAGCAGCATGACGGGATCGTCCAGCCCCAGGCGGCAGGCGGAGCGGAAAGCGATGTGGTGCCCGACCGCCGACCCGCCATTCTCGAGCATGTAGTTGGCACACCACAGGACCGTACAAGGGCCAGGCACGACCCAGTCCGGCCAAGACTGCTGGCGCATGGCTCTGACCCCCTCGCGGAACTCCTTGTGACGCCGGCCCTCCTGGTCGTAGGTGACGGCCAGCGTGCGGAAGTCGTCCCCTGCAGCAGCTGGTGGAAGCCCAGCGCCCCCTGCGAGAGCAGCGTGGAGGCCTTCGTGCCCAGCCGCAGCGGCGGCGGCGGCAGCGCCGCCGCCCATGCCACCTGCCGCGGGGGCCCCCGCTGCTGGGCCAAAGGCGGCTGCAGCGCCAGCAGCTCCAGCACCCGCTGCGACGTACGCTGGAGCGGGAGCCCCGGGAATGGGCGGACGCGCCAGAGCACCGGCGAGGCCGGCAGGCCCGGCTGCAGCGGCAGGTGCGATGGGCGCCGCTGCTGCAGCGGCAGCGGCGTGGCCCAGCCCGGCAGGCACGACGGCATCGGCGCCCCCTGCGGCGGCCAAGGCGGCGTCGTGCTCGGCGACGAGCCTGAGGGCTGCAGGGCGCAGCGCGTGGTAGTCGGCGAGCGTGAGGGGCTGCGCGAAGTCGTACACGGGGATGCCTGCAGCCGCGGCCGGCGGGGGCCCCCCGCCAGGAGCCCTGCGATACCAGGCGCGGATGTCCGTGTTGGCGGGCTCCAGCTCCTCCACGTACAGATCGTTGTCGGGAGTGACCACCACTGCGTGGAGGGGCTGAAGCTGAGAAACACCCACCACAGTGCGGCCGTGCAGCAACGGAGGGTCGACCGCATACTCGATGAACAGCTCATCACCCTCTATCATTTAATCACGCCCGAACCACGCGGCTGCTGATGCGCTCGGCTGCCCGCAGGCAACACAGACGGCGCTGGCCGGGGCGCCGGTGGAGGCTGCTCCACCAGGGCGCGTCGGCAGCACCCCAGCCCGGCAAGCAGCCACCGAAGCGCCTCCACGAGCAGCGGGCCCGCGAGCGACACTGCAAGCTGCTGCCCAGGCTCCTGCCCGGCCCCCGCCGAGCACTCCTGGAGCAAGGCGACGCACTCCTCGATGGAGGGCGGCCGCAGCTCCACGATCGGCTCCGCGCACGGCGGAGCAGGCTGGACCCAGGCGGCGCAGGCCTCGGCTGAGGGCGCCTCTGGCTCCAAGGGCGCCTCCGCAGCCGGCGGAGGATCGGGTGGTGGCGGCCCGCCACCAGAAGGCGCGAGCCCGCGCGAGGCTGGACCGAGGGCGAACCCGGCCAAGAGGAGGGCGATCGATGAAATCCAGGCCTCCTCTGGCCGCATCTCGAGAGAAAAGGCTGCGGAGGCAGATAAAGATGACCTTATCCCGCAACTCCGAGATGGACATTGATGTCCAGCGGCACTCATTCTGCCCCAGGATTATAGTTCAAGAACACCCATCATCATCATCATCATCATCATCATCATCATGGTAATCATCATCATCATCATCATCATCATCATCATCATCAGCATCATCATCATCACCATCGTCATCATCATCAGCAGCATCATCATCAGCATCATCTTCATCATCATCAGCATCATCATCATCCTCATCATCCTGTTCCTTCTCCGCCTGCTTCTGCTCCATCTGCTTCCTCTCCTCCTCCTCCTCCTCATCATCATCATGCCCCTCCGCCTCCTATTCTCTCCTCCATCATTTTAGCTTTATCAATTCTTCATGTTCCTCACTTCTCCTTCTCCTCCTTCTCCTCCTCCTCCTCATTCGACCGCCCTGCAAGCTTCCTTGAACATTCTACTCATCCGGGAACTCGGGCTCCTCTGGAACATAGGAGAGCCTCCGGAACACATCGAATACCGCATGGCCCGCTTCCATGATTCCTCATTCTCCACCGTCTGCTCCCCCGTCGTCCTCTTCATCGGCGCCCTCGTTCTCCCTCATCTACCTAGCCCTCCCTCCTCGTTCCCATGAAGAGGGAGAGGAAAGGTAAAGAAGGAAGGGAGGGAGAGGGTGGTGGGGGAGTGAGAGATAGAGAGAGAGAGAGAGACCAACCCTCCTCCATCCTGTACGCATGTACCTTATCCCTGCCTCCTGCTCCTCACCTGCAACCTCCCCCTACCACCAATCCTCATCACTCCCCCTTGCCCTCATCCTCATCCTCATAGCCATTTCCTCCTCCTCCTCAAATCCCCTCCTCATCGCGCCCATCCCTCTCCCCGTCCCATTCCGCCTTTTCTCCTCGATGACCCTCACGCCTCCTTCGCCCCTTCCACCCTCCTCTTCTTTACGTATGACGCTTGCTCGTCGCAACCCGCTCCCTGGCAAACACCTAACAATGCGCGGACACAGGTAAGGATTGGTCGTCGCGCAAACGCTCCGCGAGAACAATGTGTAGAGCAAGAGAACTAGGCACACTAAACACCTCCGTGTATTCATATACACAGCTTCCCTGGGTGCCCATCAGCCAGCCAGCCCTCGCCCTGCTGCCCCAGCGGCCGCCTATTGAGCTGGCCCGGCCGGTCGCAGTTGCGCCCTGCAGCTAATTAGGTTTACCCGTAGGCCCGGACAACTTCTCTCGCCGCCTGCGCTCTTCGCTCGCGGCCGCGACCAAAAAAGTATTCGTATACACATGCGTGTATTCACATGGGCTCTTCGCGCCATGCACCTTGGCCCTTCGGGATCGGCGCGCAGGCGGCAGGCGGGGCACGGGAGAGAGAGAGAGAGAAGACCCAAAAGGACGAAGGGTTCCTTGTTGTCGTAGGCACCTGCGTTTTCCAATCTGTTATGCACCACATGCCCCTCATTTACTCGTCGTTTGCGAACGCGTCCCTGTTACCGTTTTCAAAGTTTATTTCGTGGCGTCCTCTTTGAATGACTTTCCGGGAATCTCGTGAGAGCTTTTTTGGGCTTCTGGTGGTCTTTGAATGCCTGTTGGGTTCTACTGGAAGCTTTAGGGGCCACCGTGGTAGCTTGTTACCGCGAAGGACGCCAGTTACGAAGAAATGCCAAACCGTGTGCGCGGGCGTTTTGTATTTTCCAGAGAGCAACGTCACCCCTGTGGCGGTGAGTTAGACATGCACGAGGCCTAAACGGCACAGTTTTGCAGAGCGGTGCGCCAGCGCGCACGCGCTGCACCGAGTGAGCGAGGACGAGGTCGTTCGGGCGCTCAGCCTCACTTTTGTAGCTACCGCGAGCGGGGCAGCGCGTGCGGTGCGCTTCCAGGTTTCTTAGAGGCCCTTCTGGACCGTCCTGGGGCCCTTTTGGACTGTCTTGGGGCTCTCTGTCTCGGGGGGCTCTGGCCGTCGTGGGGCTCGGCTGGGGGTTTGGGGATTCTTGGGAGCCTCTTGGGGCCGTCTTGGGCCGTCTCGGAGCTCCCTTGGGCCGTCTTGGGGCCGTCTTGGGCCGTCGTAGGGCTCTTTGGGGCTGTCTTGGGGCATTTTGAGGGGCTTTGTGGAGGCCTCTTGGAGGCTTTGTGGAGGCCTCTGGGTCTGTTTTGGGGCGATCTGGAGGGCCTCTTGAACAATTCAGGAGCCCTAGAAGACAAGAAAGCGAATATGGCTAAAACTGCACGTTTTCTAAAAAATAATGGCACGATTTGGGCTTGTTTGGAGTTCTCTTGGGGCTCTTCGGGGCGTCTTGGGGGGGGCTCGTCGACCGTCTTGGAGCTACTTGGGGGCCTTTCTTGGCGTTGGAGTCTCTTGACCTGTCGTTGAACCATCTGAGGGCGTCTTGGAGCGCTCTTTGGCCGTCTTGGAACCGTATTGGATCTCGTTTGGGCCGTCTTGGGGGCCTCTTTGGCGCCCAGGATGATCGAAACTCGTTCGGGTCCTTTCTAAACATATAAATGTGAATCTGTATATGTGCATAGATGCATGCTCACACATACACGCAAAACTCCTCCTTCTCCTCCTCCATCTCTGATGCCCAGTGGCTGACAAATAGCCCCCCTCGGCCTAGCGGCCGACGCCCCCGCCGGGATGGGCACCGTGCAGATGGCAGTCGGCGGCGCGTTCGGGTCGTCCTCGGGATCGCGCCCAAGACGACAACGCCGACGCCCCCACGACGTCGACGACGTCGACGTCGACGACGGCGGCGACGGCGACGACGTCGACGACAGCGGCGGCGGCGACGCCACGTCGACGGCGTCGACCACAACAAGGACGGCTGCGACGACGACGATGGCGCCGCGACGACGACGAGGACGACGACGAGGACGACGACGACGACGACGACTACGACGACGGCGACAAGGACGGCAACGACTAAGACGGCGGCCGAAGACGACCGCGGCGGCGACGCCGCAGGCGCGCTCGGGCCGTCCTCCGCGGCGTCGGAGGCCTCGTGAGGGGGAAAGGTTCGAGGGCGGGCTGCTCGGGCGGGGAGCGTCGACCCGGAAGCGGCCATGCATGTCCCACAGATCGGCGGGAGGCCCCTCGGTACACCCTGCGAAATGCTTAAGAAATCATGGGTTAAGAAATTCATAGTCTCAGAACTTGAATTAAAAAACCCAACATTTCCATTCTAATCTTAGGATTTACATTGAAACATTAAGAATAATCAAGACTCTGGCCGAAAATTCAAGTTTTCTTAAGCATCGCCTAAGGTGTAGCGAAGCCGCACGCTCCTGGGCGGGGTGGGCCGCCGGGCCACGATCGGTGGCCACTGGGCGATGGGCGGTCGTCGATGAGCCCCCCCGAGCCCCACCCCCTCCAGCGTTGCCCCGGGATCGGCGGCTCCGAAGGGTGTGGTCTGCACAGGGGTGTGGTCTGCAGCCCGCGCCGAGTTCACTCGCGTTCTCCGCCGCTCCCCGACGAGGCCCAACGAGAGCAACGTGGTGCCCCTCAAGCCCCAACGACGCAGATCGCAAACCACACCCCAGCGTAACCGCTCGGGCTGGGCGAAAAGGGGGGATAGCAAAGGGGGGGGGTGAGAATCAGCTCACGCAGCTGATCTTCTGGCGCCCATGCATCGAGGAATGGGCCCCTCGGTGGGGCCGAAACCAGCTGCATGCCGCAGACTTCGTACCCCCCCCTTCCCAATCCCCCCCCCTCTCTCGTTCGGCCCGAGCCACACCCGCCGTGGTCGCCGACGGCTGGCCTCGAGGTGCGGCGCCACCAGCGCCTCCACCGGCCGGGGCGTCTCCACGGCGAGCATCACGAGCTGCTTCGCCTCGGAGGGCGCCGACGCCCCTCGCCGCCAGCCCGCCGACCGACGCCGCCGCGCTCTCTGAGGTACGAACGCCATCGCTGCCCCGGCGCTGTCGACGCGTCGGCATCCCCGCGCTCGAGGCGGGGACTTCTCCACATCCACCGCCTGGGCACCGACGTCCTGGTGCCCCAGCCGGGCGGCGCATATGGACACGTTTCGGCCCCCGGGGGCCGGGAAATGTCCGTTTATGCACCGCCTGCCGAGGCTCCGAAAACGCACCCTCCAGGCGGTGGTCATGTATAAATTCCCGCCTTGGACCGTGCTCGATGGTTTGAGCGCCTCGGGAGCACCCGCGGCTTGCTCCTCGACGTGGGCCCCCCCAGCGCCCGCCACCGCGCCCCCCGGGGCCCTCCGAAATGGCACAGTTAGCAGGGCGACGCGCGGGCCCCCGGAAGGGGCCGGGGCCCGCTCTTGGATCTGGCCGACCCACCTCGACACCGACCCTGGCCGGCTCGACCCGACCCCCCACATCCGCAACAATGCGATGTGGTGCTTCAACCGCTGTCTTCTTTTCCTCGATTGCAGTCGGCCTTGATTGGACAGGACACGCGAGAGGACACAAGATCCTTCCGAGGGCCACATCGCCATAGGAGCGTAAGAAGGCACGTGTCGCGAGGCACAGGACACAAGGGCACCCTTGAGCTGGCAGGGTCGACCTCCCCATCCGGGCCGACGGTAACGGGGGCCCCTGGGGCCGCAGAACTCCGATCGAGGGACGTCCAGGGTGGTGCTCCCGCCCCTGCCGAGTCCGCTCCGAAGCAGCCCCCGGCTCCCTCCCGGGATGCGCCCTGGCCCGTTGTCCAAGGCAGGCCCCGCCGCGGCGGCGAAGCGCCGCCCGGGAGGCCCCAGCGAAGGACGAGAACGGCCAGGAAGGGCCGCGGATGATGTGCCGACCGAGACCTCCTCCGACTGCCGCTCCTTCAGCCGAGGCTGCGTGTTCTCTCACCATGAGATCCGACCTTGCAAGGAAGGGCAGCATCGCAGAAGCGGCCCCATCTGCTTTCCACGCCTTCCTACTTCGCGTTTCTACCTACATCTGCCGACCGATGGGTATCCATATCCACTGCGTCTTGGAGTTCTGGGCCCCCTTCCTCCGCTACTGGAGGCGCCGTGGATCTGGATGAAACAATTTCGCCCCTGAGGTCAGGTTTTAATCCGCAAGATCACTGGCAACTGAGGGACCCTGGGAGGAGGGGTCGCAGACCAGCTCCGCGCGGACTCAGGTCGGACCTCTGCTGGCGCTGGGCCCCAAACCAGGGCATTGCTGACCAGGACTTTGAAAATTCCACCTGGATTGAACGACGAATGGATTATGTTTCTTCCACGGCTGCAGTCTTTGCGGGCGCGCCAAGTGTCCTGGTTTACGAAGAAGCTCCCGTTTAAGGGGCTCTGGTGGCGGCTCGGGCAGATGGCGCTGGAGGTGCTTCGACATGTAAGCCTCCGAGAACAGGAGCGGTTAGCATCGACTCGGTAAGCCCGATCGGATCGGAACGTGCGTCGAATTGGGTCACACCCGCCCAGAGACAGAACCGAAGCGAAACGGCCGCGGCAGGATTTACAACGTCATACAAATATCAGACCGTCGAAGTGCCAGAATCGAATCGGATAAGGGCTAGCCAAAATCGATATCGGACAGGATAGACCGCATCGAGGTGGACCCTGAGCCGTTTCCCGGACCCCACGCTAAAGGGCAGCCAGGGAAGGACGAACGGCATGCCCCCAAGGACTGGGTCGAGAGGTAACTATGGGGCCTCACGTGACGCAGAAATGGTGACGTCCCCGGAGATCCGACGTAAAACAAATTCGACCAGAGTCATCGACCCTCTCTTTCTGCTTCAATTTTTCGAGCCCGGTCAACATGTCATGCGACCGGGGCCCGAAACTGGGCGAAAACGCCCTTTGTGCAGAAATTGCGACGGCAGGATCTCAGGGCCGAAGGTGTGAAAGGGTATTCGAACTTTTCGGGGGACCTCGCAGGTCTTCGGATGTGCTCCGGGGTCGGGAATCCTTCCAGCAGCTGAAGCCTTTGAATAGAGCCTCATAACGGCGGTGCTTGGTGCCCTGGGTGGCCTCCTGTGGGCCACTTCTGTTTTTGTCCAGTGGAACTCTGGAACGGTGGCATCGCTTGCAGAATCGAATATATAGACTCGAAGTCCATCCGTGGCGGAGGGGGTCCCCCTCTGGGGTGCATGTCCGAATCGCGACTGATGGCGAGCGCAGATACCGCTACGCACAGTCGAACTTACAGAATCGTCCACGGCCCTGGAGTCGCCGTCTCGATCTGCTCAGGTGTCCCAGCGATGCGGACGCGGCAGACTGACGGCTGCGTCTTGTCGACGTCGATGCGCGCGCCGCTGCTCAGCTGGAGCTCCCGCAGCCTCGGGAGGGGCTCGAAGTGTACACCAAGTCGTGTGGTCGGCCAAGGAGCTCGGTGTATAGCCGCCCCCGATTCTTCAGCCTGTGGGATGTGGGAGCGTCCATACCCCGAATTCCGTCGCCAAGTTCGTCGGTCTCGTCGGTCCCTTGGCCAACCAAACGACGTGGTGTAGAACCAGAGGAGCAAAAACCTGCGTAAACATGCTTTATCAGTGGTCCGCGCGCATTTCTTGGATCGGCGCTGGATTCCCCCCTCCCTAGCGTGCGGAGCGCGCCATGAGGGCCCATCGCCGATCCAAGAAACCCGCGCGGACCTCCGAGAAACTATGTCCGTGCAGTCTTTGGGTCTTCGAACGCATCGAGCCCCACCCGACGCCTCTGGCCGCCGATGCCCAGCACGGCGCCCGTGGCGTTCTTCGGCAGGTCCAGGTACTCGGACTCCCCGTCCGCGGTCTCCATGGCCAGGGTCAGCACCAGCCTCTTCGCGTGCTCGACCTTGTCGGGGTCGCCCCCGATGATGACCTCCGCGGCGTCCCGCCGAGGACTGGAGGCGGACAAGGCGGGCCCCCTCAGAAGGCATACCCGGCCTCCCGAGAAGCTTGCGGGGACGCCTCTCCGAAGCCCCGGCGCCTGCTCTGGCCATCGCTCGGACGTCCATTCCCTGTGCTTCTTGTTCGGTTTCGCGCGTGGGTTTTCTCGCCAAATGAGCAAGGATGCTCCTCGACGGTCCTCGCTGATGGAAAAGTGCACACGTCCGAGCGAGGCCAAGTGCTAAGGAGGCCTGCCACCCGCCGCGCCCCCCGCGTCGGCGCGCCGCCGCGCCTTGCAGGGGTCGACGTCCTTGTCCACGTCCACCTTCGCCCCCGTGGTCGCCTGGATCTCCTTGATCTGCGCGCCGCGGATGCCGATGACCTTGCCTATCTTGGCCCTGGTGATGTACAGCACCTGGGGCGGCATGGGGCTGCCGGCGCCGCCACTCCCTGGGGCCTCCATTGGGGGCGCGCTCCGGCCAGAACTCCGCGGCGAGCCGAGCCGCGGCGGCGAGGGCTCCCCGGGAGGCCCGGGAGCAGGGCGAGGATGGTGCCCCCGACGTGCTCGGCTCGGGATCTGGGACAAGAGAGGCCGAGAATCCTGCGGACCTCGGCTCCGGAATGCGCGCGGAACCACAGAAAGGAAAAAAACAAACGGCAAATCTGGGGATGGCCTCTCGTGCTCCTGACCGCCTGCGCCCCCGCACGGGAGCGGAGGCCGAGGGAAGGGCGTCGGTGTGCTCCGCACCGTCCCGCTGCGCAGGTTGGCCAGCTCGACCAGGTCCCAGATCATGTCCCGAGCCTCTCGGGTCGGACGGGCGACGCGGGCAGGCAGGCGCGCAGGCACCGAGAGCGGCGAGGGGAAGTGGGCAGAAGCCAGGGGCCGTAGCGCAGCCAAGGCGGCCCCGGGTGCACTCCCCCCCTCCGCCGCCCACCCGCGCAGCGCGCGAAAGGCTCGACCGCGGGGCGGAAGTAATGCTCCGGGGGCAAGCTCTTGGGCAAACGCCACTGGCTCCTCGACCTCCGCCCCCCAGCCCCCAGGGAGTGGCACAGAGGGAGGGGCTCGCGAATATCGGCATATACGCATGCATACTGCCAGGTTTTCCCGACGCCCCCTCCCCGTCTGCGCCTGAAGACGCCAATTAGGGGGCCACGTGCGAACCCTACCCCTACCCCCACGATTTCTGAGGGGGAGGGTGGGGTTCACTTCGCTCGGGAGCTCCCGCACGAAGTGAATCCCACCCTCCCTCTCAGAAATCGTGGGGGGTAGGGGTAGGGTTCGCACGTGGCCCCTACCAATGTGTACCGATGAAAGGCCCTGGCGGCGGGGCCAAAACCAGCGGCACGCAGCAGATTTCGACGCCCCCCCCATGGATTAGCGATCTATGGATTAGCGATCCATGGATTGCGCGCGCGGTCGCCAAATCCATGGATCGGAGGAGGTGCCCTCCCCAAAATGCGGCCCGTGCCGCCTCGCTCGGCGGCAGAGATCCGCGATCTCCCATGGAAAGGGGACCCATCGCTAATCCACGCCCACTTGGTCCATGTTTGCGATCGCCTGACCCTTCCTGATGCAACGACAAACTGCATAAACATCGACTTCTGGAGGTCCGCGCGGATTGCTTGGATCCGCGCTGGACCACCCTCCCTGGCGCGCAGAGCGCGCCAAGGGCGGCGCCGGAGGCGCCGCCAGGGGAGCCCAGCACAGATCCAAGAACTCCGTGCGGGGCTCCAAAAGTATGCCGTTGTTTGTGATTTTGCTTCGCAGCCAGTGCGGAGCCCCGCCGCGGTGGCAGAGCGGCCTCACCCTGAAAAAACAACTTTGTGTGACCCCGCCCCCCCTCCATCCTCCCGCCTCGCCTCTCTCCCCTCCCTCGGGAGCGGCCAAGAGGGGGGTGTCCACGAGGGGGGGGGTGCAAATCATGACCAGCGGCATGTGCGCGGCCCAGCGGGGGGGCTAGGGACGTAATGAAATAAGAAGAAGCGCCATGAAATCTAAGGAAATATCATGGCCCTCGCCATGATATCCACCCCCCCCTAGTCATCACCCCCCTCTTTGCCGCCCCCGACTCCCCCTTCGCTTCCTCCTCCTCCTCCTCCTCCTCCTCCTCCTCCTCCGCCCCTCCCGACTGCTCCTCGCCGCCCGGCGCTCGAGCCACGGCGCGAGGACCTCCCGGCGGCCGCGCGGGAGGAGCCGGGCGCTGCCGCAGCGCCCTCGGCGAGGCGCCGCTGCCGGAGGGCATGCCCGGGGCTGGGGAGCCGGCAAGGAGCCGACGAAGACGTCCGAGAGCATCTCCAAACCTAAAAAATACATGTTGCGAGTTCTCCTCCTCCTCCTCCTCCTCCTCCTCCTCCTCCTCCTCCTCCTCATCCTCCGCTTCCTCCCCCCACTCCTAGCCCTTTCGATCAGGGTCGGCGGCACCGGCCGTCAGGCCTCTCCAATACATTTTGCGAGTTTTTACGCTGAGTTTCGAGGGAGCTTTCTCCTCAGAATCTGAGCACTTCTTCGCGTGTGAAGAGCTCTGCGAGGGTCCTGGCGGTAGCCTGGTTGACGGTTTACCGCCGGCTCCCAGTTTTGTGGGGTGAGCTGCGACGATCATCCTGCCGATCCACACGTCACTCTGTCCATCGCGGGCGTCAGAAACAGAGCAGGGAACGGTGCGCCGCCACCGTGTCCCTCCTGGCACGTGGAGGCGTGGAAGAATGCCAGAGTCTGTCTGGTAGGGGTTATCTTGAACTCCATCAAGAGACCCCCCCTTCTCCCGCTCGCGGACAGCCGCATTCATCCCCCCCCTTTCCCGAGTCTACTTCCCGCGTGCCCGCTCGAGGATGGCAGCATGGCAGCTCACGCGTGCCCGCTCGAGGATGGTGCACTTCCCGCGTGGCAGCTAACGCCTGAACCCTACTTCCACGCGTGCCCGCTCGAGGATGGTGCACTTCCTGCATGGGTGCTAACTCCTAGACCCCTCATCCCACGCGCACCCGCTCGAGGATCGTGCACTTCCCGCATTCCCAGCTGCTGCTCCCAAGCGCTCCAGGGCCTCCCAAGCCACGATCCCTCGCTAAAAACGATGGATACGCGTCCAGATGTTCCAAGATGGCTCGCGCAAGCAACCAAGATGGCCCCAAGGCGGCCGAACATTGATTCAAGACGGCCCAAGATGCCTCCAAGAGGGCCCAAAATGGCCACAAGAGGACCTCCAGCAGGGTCCGAACAAGCCCAGATCAGTAATTCCCTTGTGGTTGCTGAATGGTTTTAGCATTCTCGCTTTTTCGGGCCGCCGTCAGATCACAATGGCCAGGAGGACTCCGCGATGAAGTTGCATGCAAGACGGCCCCATGACAGCCCACGAGGGCTTCCCGTGGGACCCAAGGCGGCCTTTGAAGAACCTCGACGGCCCAAGACGGCGCCAAGACAACCCCACGACGGCCCCCAGACAACCACCAGACGGCCAAGTGGGTCCCAAGACGGCCCAGGAGAGCCCCAAGCCTGCGTAAGAGGGCCGCAAGACGGCCCAAGAGGACCCCAAGGGACCCCGAAGACTGCCTCACAGGAGGCCAGACAGCCCCGAGACGGCCCAACAAGTTTTTATCGTAATCATCATCATCATCATCATCATCATCATCATCATCATCATCATCATCATCATCATCATCATCATCATCATCATCATCATCATCATCATCATTATCATCATCATCATCATCATCATCATCATCATCAGCAGCAGCAGCAGCATCACCGTCATCATCATCAGCATGATCATCAGCATCATCAGCATCCTCATATTCATCATCTTCATCATCAGCATCAGTATCGTCATCAGCAGTATCAGCATCATCACCATCATCATCATCATCATCATCATCAGCATCTTCATCACCATCATTACCGCCACCATTATCATCAGCATCGTCACCCTCATCCTCACCACCACAATCATCAGCATACTCATCAGCATCATAATCAACAGCATCGTCATCATCAGCATAATCAAAATCATAATCATCAGCATCATCATCATCCTCGCTATCATCATCACCATGATCAGCATAGCATCAGAATCATCATCAGCATCGTCATCATCATCATCATCACCATCAGCATCAGCATCAGCAGCAGCATCGGCAGCATCATCATGATCACCATCAGCATTGCCATCATCATCATCGTCGCCCTGGTCCCCATCCTCGTTCTCACCATCCGATTAATCATCATAACCAACGTCATCACCAGCATCATAGTCGTCGCCAGCAGCAGAGGCATTACCATGATCACCACCATAATCATTATCACCAGCAGCAGCATCAGCGTCACCATCATGATCAATACCATCACCACCATCATAAACATCATCTTCTTCATCATCATCATCTTATTCATCATCGCTATCAGCATCATCATCACCATCACTATCACCATCACCATCAACATCACCACGATCAGAATCATGATCATGATCCGGGTCATGATCAGGGTCCTGATCAAGGTTATGATCATCATCACCAGCATCATGATCTTCGTCATCGTCGTCATCGC
>CAUYUJ010018339.1:156943-171943 GCA_963575745.1 Prorocentrum cordatum | reverse complement strand
CGCGGGACACCGAGGGACACGACACCGCGAGCCACCGCCGGGCGGGCGGGCGGAGGAGAATCATTTGTCTTGACTTCGCCCTAGCAACGGCGGGTTCATTCCTCTCGCGCGCCCACGCAGCTTCGCCTCGCCCGCACGCACGACACGACACGAAACGAAACGATTTCCCGGTTGGGGGTCTCCGTTCCACTGCGATCTCAACCCCCAACCTCCGACGTGTTAAATGGCAGGGGGCAGGTAGGAGCGAACAACCTTAAATTTATTGTTGGGGTTGTTGTTGTTGTCGTCGGCCCACTCGCGACCTCACTTACGACCCGCCCGCGACCCACCCGCGACCCACTCACGACTCACCCGCGACCCACCCGCAACCCACCCGCGACCCACCCCGCGACCCACCCGCGACCAGCCCCGCGACCCACCCCGCACCCGCCCCCATCGCTCTTATCCCCAACTGCGGAGTGCGAGAATATGGAATATGTTTGTTCACTGACTACCTGCCAGACCACCCCAACCCAACCCGAAGACCCGAATTTCGGGTTGGGGGGGCTAAGGGTTCCACACGTGTTTTTTCGACGTTTCCCGACCCCCCCCACTGGAAATCGAGGGTAAATCTGAGCCTTCGGGTTGGGTTGGGGTGGTTTGGTGGGTGGTGATTCACGACGCGAGGGGTCTGGGGCTGGCCCTCCTCCGACGATCCCCGTCCTGGGCACGTCGATAATGGCCTCCCGCAGGGGCTCGAGCGTCCTCGACAGCAGCTGCTCGGAACGCTCCTCGAAGAGCGCCTGCGCCAGCTCCTGCGGGGGGGCGGGGGGGGCTCCTCCTAGGTGGAAGCGGAGGGGGCCCTCCTCCTTCCTGCCCCCCCTCCCCCCTCGCCTCCTCCTCCTCCTCCTCCTCCTCCTCCTCCTCCTCCTCCTCCTCCTCCTCCGCCTCGTCCTCCTCCTCCTGCTCCTGCTTCCCACTCCCTCCATTCTCCCGCTACATATACCTCCTCCTTCTCCTCGTCCTCCTCCTTCTCCTCCTCCTCCTCCTCCTCCTCCTCCTCCTCCTCATCCTCCTCATCCTCCTCATCCCTCTCCTATCGCATTCCTCCTTCTCCTCCTCCTCGTCCTCGTCCTCCTTCTCCTCCTCCTCCTCCTCCTCCTCATCATCATCATCATCACCACCACCACCACCACCATCATCATCATCATCATCATCATCATCAGCATCATCATCAGCATCATCATCGTCGTCGTCATCATCACCATCATCATCAGCAGCAGCAGAAGCATCATCATCAGCAACATCAGCCTCATCAGCATCAACATAAGCATCAGCATCCTCCTCCTCCTCTTCCTCTTCCCCTTCCTCTTCCTCAACATCATCATCAGCAGCATCAGCATCATCATCAGCAGCATCATCACCATCATCAGCATCATCATCAGCAGCATCATCATCGCCATCTAGTTTCTTCTCTTTGTTGTGTTGTACCGTTTTGCACGTTGAGCTCTTGACGAGCTAAATAAGCTAAAACAACACGACGGTGTTCAAGCGTCTTTTCCTCAGTTGTTCGAGCGTTTTCAGGCCCGTCGCTGTGGATCAGAATCGGTGGTAGCGTTTTTGCTGTATTTCTTGTCGAAGCCTGTTCCTTGCCTTCCCTGCTGTCTTCACTCCCATGTTTCGTTGCTGTCGCCGTGGTCCCTCGCAGAGCTGAAAGCGGCAAAACAAAAAGAGAACACTCCCACACCAGTCTGACACCGGCCCGAAACAGGCCCGGCGGTCCGATGGCCCCAAGAGGGGCAATCGGCAATCTGGCCCGGAGGCCCGACGCCCCAGGAGGGGCTCCGAGGACGGCGAGCCGTCGGACTGAGAGAGCCAGAGGGATGAGATGTGCACGCCAGGCGGACGTCGTCGACGGCAATGTGAAACAATGCAGCCAACAGACCTGAAAGCGCTAAGAACCGTAGCTAAAAACAAAAAACAATGGATCGTTGTTTTTAGCGTTTTGGGTTGTCTTGCTGGAACCTAAAAACGCTGTGAAAAAATGCCCGACACGCCGAGTTAAAAACGGTAGAACAAAAACGCCCTGGCGAAGAACCATCAGCATCATCATCATCATCATCATCATCATCATCATCATCATCATCATCATCATCATCCTCATCATGATCATCATCATCATCATCAGCAGCAGCAGCAGCAGCAACAACAGCATCATCACATCATCATCACCACCATCACCAGCATCATCATCATCATCATCAGCATCATCATCGCTACCATCAATCATCATCATCATCATCATCAGCAGCAGCAGCAGCATCATCAGCATCAGCATCAGCATCAGCATCGTCATCATCATTAACATTATCATCATTATCCTCCTCGTAATCATGGTCGTCGTCGTCATAACCATCATCGTCATCATCATCAAGCTCCTTTGCATCCTCCTCCCGACCAGCATCATCATCAACATCCTCATCATCTCTCTTGATCTCCATCATCCTCATCGTCGTCATCAGCATCATCATCAGCATCCGCATCGTAATCATCATCGTAATCCGCGTCATTATCATCACAATCATCGTCACCACCACCATCATCATCATCGTCATCATCTTCACTAGCATCAGCATCATCATCATTGGAATCATCATCCCCGTCATCATTATAAGCGTAATTCGCATCACCAGTATTACCACCTTGATGTCCACCAACATCATCATCATCATCATCATCACCACCACCATCACCATCATTAGCATCACCATCCGCATCATCATCATCATCATCATCATCATCATCATCATCATCATCACCACCAGCATCACAAACACAAACACAACCACCAACACCATCACCATCATCATAATCCTCATCCTCTTCTTCTTCAGCATCATCATGATCGTCGTCCGGATCACAATCATCATCAGTTACATTCGCATCATAATCATCATCGTCGTCGCCATCACCAACAGCATCACCATGACCATCAACATCACCATCACCATCACCATGATCATCACCGTCATCATCAGCATCATCACCATCATCATCATCATCATCATCATCATCATCATCATCATCATCATCATCGCCATCACCATCAACATCATCATCATCATCATCATCATCATCATCATCATCATCATCATCATTACCATCACCATCATCATCATCATCATCATCATCAGCATCATCATCATCATCATCATCATCATCATCATCATCATTATCATCATCGCCTGGATGGCAGACAAATGGAATGATCGTCTTTCAGGGGGGCGCGCGCTTCTTGTACTGAGGAGGAGGGCTTGTAGGGAATTTGTGAAAAAAGGGATATTGGACGGGAGGGTGTTTTGCAGCATCGTTGATGCATTCTGCTCCTCCTTGGCTTTCCTCTCCCTCGTCCTCCTCCCTCCTCCCTCCTCACTCCTCCCTCTCCCTCCTCCCCCTCCTCCTCCTTCTCCTCCCTGCTCCCTGCACGATTGCACAATATGAATACTACTCTCCTCTCTCTCTTGATGACGTCCGGAAGATATTCAGCCCCACTCCGCGTACTCATTTTACGCACAGGACTCCCGGGAATTGGGTTTTCGCTTGGACTCTTTTTCAAAATACTGCTCCCGGTGAAGCGCTGTCCTCATTTTCAGGCTTCCGCTCGTTCCGAATCGTGCTCCCGCTGCAGCGCTGGCCTCACTTCCGCGCTTCCGCTCGTTCCGAATCGTGCTCCCGCTTCAGCGCTGGCCTCATTGCCACGCTTCCGCTCGTTCCGAATCGTGTTCCTGCTGCAGCGCTGGCGTCATTATGTCCAGTGCCATACCACGGCATGCAGTGCAATGCTACAAGGTGTTCCACTGTGCGATGCCATGCCTTCAGCTGCAATGCTAGGATATGCAGTGCTTGACTACGCAGTGCAATGCCATGCTATACAATGCTACGCTCTGATTCTCAACGCCCTGCTATGTCATGTTCTGTTATGTGACGCTGTGCGATGCCATTATTTGCGTTGCAATGATTTGTGATGCAAGTCTTCACTATAATACGCAACGCCACGCCATGCTATGACATACTACGCTCTGCCGTGCTCTTCCACGCCCTGCTATGGCGTGCTCTACGATGCGTCGCGCACCCTCTCGGGATCATTGTCCTGCTCGGCATCCGACTGTGCGAATAGAGAGGAGATCTCCGCAATGGTAAGGGATGGGAGCGAGGGGTAGAACGTCAGATATGACGCGAGCGCACTTAGCTTGTCCATCCCCCCCCCCTCCCTTCTCCCTCCACAGTCCTCCTTCCTCCCCCCGACGTCGCGCCCAGAGCCGCAGCCGAAAGCGCGGCCATGGCCGGGCCGAAACAAACATAGCCTGGGACGCCTAGTTGGGCCCTTGCTCTGGCCGTGCTCCGCCGAGAGCTCTCCGGAGGCCGGGCTGGCACTCCGCTCCTGGAGCCCCCTATTGGGCAGGCAGAGACGCTTGGACGAATTGCGTCCTGGATCCTAGCTGTGCTCTCCTAGAGGCCTCCTGGATGGGGTCCGAGTAGATGGGGTCGGAGGATTGCACCACATCGCCGATGCATCGGCGATGCATCGGTGATGCATCGGCGACGTCGGCGACGCATCGGCGCGACGTCGGTGTGGTGGGGGGAAACACGGGCTCCGCATCGAGCCGCATCGTCGATGCATCGGCGATGCGGCGCGATCCTCCGACCCCGTCTGCTCCGACACCATCTGGGAGGCCCAGAGCTCTCCAGGCCATCTAAGAGGTCTGTCCAGGAAGCTGAGCTCAAGAGTTCCGCCCCCGGCGGGGAGGGCTCCCGTCTTGTGCAAACCGCGGCCGGGCGTGACAGGGAACGAGAGAGCGCAGGGAGGCCGCAAGGAAAGTGCGTATACGCGCAATTCCTGCCAGGGCCAGAAAACCCTCTCCTCCTCCTCCTCCTTCTCCTCTTCCTCCTCCTCCTCCTCCTCCTTCACCTCCTCTCCCCTCCTCCTCCTCCTCCTCCTCCTCCTCCTCCTCCTCCTCCTCCTCTCCTCCGTTTTCCTCCTCCTCTTCCTCCTCCTCCTCCTCCTCCTCCTCTTCCTCCTCCTCCTACTCTCCTCCTCCTCATCCTCCTCCCCTCCTCCTGCTCCTCCTCCTCCTCCTCCTCCTCCTCCTCCTCCTCCTCCTCCTCCTCCTCCTCCTCCTCCTCCTCCTCCTCCTCCTCCTCCTCCTCCTCCTCCTCCTCCTCCTCCTCCTCCTCCTCCCCTCCACACCCCTCCCCCTCCTCCACCTCCTCCTCCTCCTCCTCCTCGGGTCGCCTTAGCACGAGGCCCAGGAACCCCCCAAGCGAACCTGTAGGGGAACCCCAAAAAGGGGCCCAGGGGTGTCCCACGGCGGGGTTCCTCGGGTGGGCCGTGCAGGAGCGCATGGAGGCCGCGCTAAGTGACCCAAGAGACCCAAAAAGCGGACCAAGAGAACGGCCGAGAGGGGCCCAGGAAGCTCCCAAGAGGAGGCCCACGAGGACCCAAAGCCAAGGCGACTACGGCCGCCTGGGCAGATCTTGCCCCCTCCCCTCCCAGACACAACATACCCCTTCCCCGCCTCTGGCCCGCTTAGGTGGCCTCGAGTCAGTCACGCAGCCGTTGCAGGCGCGGAACCCCATCTGGCCTGTGGCCCAAGAGGGGGGAACGTCGGCCACAGCCGTTCCAGGCGCGGCAAAACGGACCACCGTGCCCTACAGGGGCCCTACAGGGTGGTGACACCAGATAGCTGGGCCCACCAACGGGGTTAAGGCGCCCCAAAGCCATATCGCCTCAAGTCCTCCCTCCTCCCTCCTCCCTCCTCCCTCATTTCTTCCTCTCAAGCATATGTGGCTCGAGACTCTCCGTACCCATTTGGGCTCTGGTCAGTTTCGACGTCACGTCCACGCCGTCACTGAGCGCGTGGGGGACGCCCAGGCAGGCGCACGTCGAGTGCAGACCTTCGCGACAACGAAGTGGGACGCATCGCACGGGCAGTGGCAGCTGGCTCGTCATTACGGGCTGGTCTTCCTGAAGTTCCTAGGCCTCTGGCAGGTTCTGGAGCCCCTCCGACATCGCGTCCTCTTGCAGTTGGCCGCTCGGCCCGACCTGGTACACATCCTCTCCCTGGACATGGTCCGCTTCGCCTTCCTGATCGTGCTTTTGTCCTTCAGTCCTTCGCCTTCCCGCTGGAGACGGCGTTCGTCTTCATGACGGTGGCGTTCATTCGGATGCCTGTTGTCAGTGTCTTCCTGCAGGTCTCGGGCACAGCCTGTGAACGTGGTCTTCAGGAGCTCCTGCCACGCGTGTGTCCTCCGTGCAGGTGCCCATGATTGCTGCGCAGCCGTCGGCGCGTTACCCGCTGCAGTGCTGCAGTGAGCCAGCGCACGAAAGGCTGCTCGGTGCTCCTCTGCGGTGGCTGCTGCGCACTGGCTGTTCGCACGGCCCATCGGCGCGCTCTCAGGCTCAGTGTCACAAAGGGCTGGGGCCGCAGCATCGTGGCGACGTGAGGAAGGCGAAGCCCGCCATCTGCTACAACGCATGGGTCTTCCCGTGCGCGAGCGGCGGACAGTGGCAGCTGGCTTCGTTATCGAGGAGCGTGATGAGGGAGGCGACGTCTGGGCCGATCCTCCTCCGCTCCGGTGCTTGGGTCAGCACGTGCGAGAAGGGCAGGCAGTGGCTGTGATTTTCTGTCGGAGCGAGGTTTGGTGAGGAAAGGGCGAAGTCTGCGCCGATCGCCATCAGCTACAATGCCTGGATCAACACACGTGGGACAAGCAGGCAGTGGCAGACAGCCATATTATTGCAAGGTTCGGTGTGGGAGGCAACGTTTGCGCCGACCGTCATAAGCTAGAATGCTTCGATCAGCACGTGGGAGAAGAGCAGCCATCGGCTGAGAGGTGTACTTGGGCCAAGGCTAATAAACTCCCCTTCTGCGTCTGTGTATCGTGCATAGTGCACTGGTATGTTCAGCAATGAAGCAGCAAGTTGCTCGTTTGGTTGGCAATGTCGCGAGGCAGTTCGTGGATGAGACGATCTCAATGTGGAGCCGTGCGATGCTGATGTGCTTGTGCGGAATACAAGGTTGCCTGACGGCCTGTGGTGTTTTCATCCTTGTACTGGGCCGTATCGAGGTGACTTCGTCTCCGCGTAGCCTTCTGATGTTCTTTGAGGGCACAAGGGTAAAGGTATTCATCCGAGGTGCAGGCAAGGCTGGGCTCATTTCACCCTTCGCGGACAGCGTAAGTTTCTTGGTCGAATATTCTCGGGCTCCAATTAGTTGCCCGCTCCACGTGCTCCGGTTCAGCTCCTTTTTTGCTCGTGATCAGGGGGCGGCAGTGTGTTCTATACATGACTTCGTCATCGTTTGCATCGCATCTCATCATCTCCTTCCGTTCCTTCCTCCCTCGCTCCTTCCCTCCCTCCATCATACTCTTTCCCGTTCTCTCCTCTCTCGCCCGTCGCCCGCGGTAGGAGAAAGGGTCACGAGGTGTGATAGTGGGGGCTGCTCCCAGGAAAGAGAACGTGAATGCAAATCGGGCTCCAGCCTGCTTCACTTCTGGAACATGGGAAGAAAGCAAGATCAAGGGCATTGCTTAACTGGTCCCTATCCCCACTGACGTGGCCTTGGCCTCACTGGCCGAATTACCCATCTCGGTGGGCCCCCCCCCGCGCCGCTCCCTTGCGCGTGCCACCAGAGAAAGGCGCGACTTTCCAGCACGTTCAGGGGCTGATGGGCCCATTTTCCACAACGACTACCATGAATAGGAGAGGGAAAAGGAAAAGGAGAAGGAGGAAAAGGAGGAGGAGGACCTCCTCATCCTCCCCTCTCCCCCGTCCTACAAATGGACGGAGCGGTAGGACATTTTCCCATCAGGGGCGTCCGCTGCGGGCAATATGTACATCCATGTCAACTGCCATCGTGGAGTGCCGGGCCCCCTTCCCCGGGCACCCGAGGCGCCGTGGGGATGGACAACCATCTGGCCCCAAGGGGCCACACGCTTATCCAGAGCCACTGCGCCTCAGCCTCTGGGCGCCCACTCCCGAACGTCCAAGACGCGGGGGATAAGTATGCACATCTTGCCCGCATCCGCGGCTCGGTCGGCTCGGCTGGTCGCAGTCTGCTGGGCCCGTTGTCCACCACCAACACCATAAGTTGGAGGGGGAGGTCCTCCTCCCCCTCCTCCTCCTCCACCTCCTCCTCGTCTTCGTCCTCCTCCTCTTCGTCCTCCTCCTCCCCGTCCTCCATCTCCTTTCCCCCTCCAACGTATGGTGGTGGTGGTGGTGGGACGCAGGCCCATCACAGTCGGTGGCGCTCGGTCGGCTCAGCTTGGTTGGCTGTGTGGCTGCTGCTTCGAGGCGCCCTTCTGGTCTTGCGGCCCGTCGGCTCCGGCCGGCCATGGGGGGCAAGCCCCCTGCGGCGTCTCCTGCTCGCTCCCGACCCCCGCGAACTTCTGCCTCTTCCTCTGCGCCCTCTTCTTCGGCTCGCGCTGGGGCGGAAGACGGCGGCGAGGGCGGTCGGGAGGAGGATGAGGAGGATGAGGGCGACTCAGGGCCAGGGGCGCGACGGAAGGAGAAGGGATCTAACAAATTATGCTGACGGAGCTCCAGACATAAGGATGTTGACGGCTTCATGGGATCAATAAAGCAAATTAATACAAATATGAATGGAAAAACCATCGCAAAAGTACGTGCGAAAGAAACGGCAGACGAAGGCAATGAGGGTGAGCAGCAGGGAGAAGGAAGACGACGGATGCTCAGGAAGCACGTTCGTCCCTGAAGGAGTGGGAGGGGCACGCAACCTGATAAATGAAATGGTTTTCGAATACCCTCCTCGCTCAGGCGGGGCCTCCCTGAGGAGTGGGAGGGGCGCGAAACCTGATAAACAACATGGTTTTCGAATACCCTCCTTGCTCAGGCGGGCCTCCCTGGAGGAGTGGGAGGGGCGCGAAACCTGATAGCCATTGTTTTCGAATACCCTCCTCGCTCAGGCGGGGCCTCCCTGGAGGAGTGGGAGAGGCACGAAACCTGATACATGATATTGTTGTTGAATACCCTCCTCGCTCAGGCGGGGCCTCCCTGGAGGAGTGGGAGGTGCGCGACAACTGAGAAACAAATCAGGTGTTCGAAGACCCTCCTCGCTCAGGCGGGGCCTGACTGGAGGAGAGGGAGGGGCACGAAACCTGATAAACAACATGGTTTTCAAATACCCTCCTTGCTCAGGCGGGGCCTCCCTGGAAGAGTGGGGGGGGCACGAAACCTGATAATAGTATTGCTTTCGAACACCCTCCTCGCTCAGGCGGGGCCTCCCTGGAGGAGAGGAAGGGGCACGAAACCTGATAAACAACATGGTATTCGAACACCCTCCTCGCTCAGGCGGGCCTCCCTGGAGGAGTGGGAGGGGCGCGACAACTGAGAAACAAATCAGGTTTTCGAATACCCTCCTCGCTCAGGCGGGGCCTCCCTGGAGGAGTGGGAGGGGCACGAAACCTGATAAACAACATGGTATTCGAAAACCCTCCTCGCTCAGACGGGGCATCCCTGGAGGAGTGGGAGGTGCGCGACAACTGCTAAAAAAAATCCGGTTTTCGAATACCCTCCTCGCTCAGGCGGGGCCTCCCTGGAGGAGTGGGAGGGGCACGAAACCTGATAAACAACATGGTTTTCGAACACCCTCCTCGCTCAGGCGGGGCATCCCTGGAGGAGTGGGAGGGGCACGAAACCTGGTTAATAACATTGCTTTCGAATGCCCTCCTCGCTCAGGCGGGGCCTCCCTGGAGGAGTAGGAGGGGCACGAAACCCGATAAATACCATATGTTTCGAATACCCTCCACGCTCAGGCGGGACCTCCCTGGAGAAGTGGGACGGTGACGAAGCATGATCAATAGCATTGCTTTCAAATACCCTCCTCGCTCTGGCGGGGCCTTCCTGGAGGGGTGGCAGGGGCACGAAACCTTGCCTCGCTCTCTACTGCCCTCGCTCTGGCGTGGACTCTCTGGAGTGGTAGGTATGACATAGTAGCTTTGGTATGGTAGGTTTTTGTTATTTATGGTAGGTATGGTATGGTATGGTATGGTATGGTATGGTATGGTATGGTATGGTAGGTATGGTATGGCAGGTATGGTCTAGTATGGCATGGTGTGGTAAGTATGGTACGGTATTGTCAGTTTGGGATGGTAGGCATGGTAGGTATGGTATGATGTGGTATGGTATGGTATGGTATGGTATGATACGGTTCGGTATGGTATGGTATGGTAGGTATGGTATGGTAGGTGTGGTATGGTAAGTATAGTATGGTAGGTGGGTATGGTTTTGGTATGGTACGTATTGGTATAGTATAGTAGGGAGGCGGGAGAAGGAGAGGGAGAAGGAGAGGGTGTTCTAGGAAAATTATGCTAACGGAGTTCCCCACATAAAGAGATTAACGGTTTCGTGGGACCCATTTTCTTGATGCCCTCCTCGCTTTGACGGGGCCCCGCTGGAAGGGGGGAGGGCTACGAAACCTGGCGAAGAGTAATGCTCAGGGGCCTCCCTGGAGGGGTGGGAGGGGCACGAAACCATGTAAATAGTATGGTTTTCGGATACCCTCCTCGCTCAGGCGGGGCCTCCCTGGAAGGGTGGGAGGGGCACGAAACCATGTAAATAGTATGGTTTTCGGATACCCTCCTCGCTCAGGCGGGGCCTCCCTGGAGGGTGGGAGGGGCACGAAACCATGTAAATAGTATGGTTTCCGATACCCTCCTCGCTCAGGCGGGGCCTCCCTGGAGGGGTGGGAGGGGCACGAAACCATGTAAATAGTATGGTATTCCGATACCCTCCTCGCTCAGGCGGGGCCTCCCTGGAGGGTGTGGGGTGGGAAATGTGTATGCTCAGTTGGTTCCGATACCCTCCTCGCTCAGGCGGGGCCTCCCTGGAGGGGTGGGAGGGGCACGAAACCATGTAAATAGTATGGTTTTCCGATACCCTCCTCGCTCAGGCGGGGCCTCCCTGGAGGGTGGGAGGGCACGAAACCATGTAAATAGTATGGTTTTCGGATACCCTCCTCGCTCAGGCGGGGCCTCCCTGGAGGGGTGGGAGGGGCACGAAACCATGTAAATAGTATGGTTTTGCCTCCCTGGAGAGGTGGGATGGGGCACGAAACCATGTAAATAGTATGGTTTTCCGATACCCTCCTCGCTCAGGCGGGGCCTCCCTGGAGGTGTGGGAGGGGCACGAAACCATGTAAATAGTATGGTTTTGCCTCCCTGGAGAGGTGGGAGGGGCACGAAACCATGTAAATAGTATGGTTTTCGGATACCCTCCTCGCTCAGGCGGGGCCTCCCTGCAGGGGTATGGTATGGTATGGGTATGGTATGGTATGGTATGGTATGGTATGGTATGGTATGGTACGGTATGGTACGTATGGTATGGTACGTATGGTACGCCATGGTATGGTATGGTACGGTATGGTACGTATGTGGTATGGTATGGTATGGTATGGTATGTGTGGTAGGAACTATGGTATGGTATGGTGTGTGTGGTAGGAATAATATTGTGCTGTATGGAAGATGGAGCGGGAGGTGGGTGGGAAGGAGAGGGTGTTCTGGGAAAACAAGAACCCCACTCAGGATGTGGGGAACAAGAACCCCACTCAGGATGTGGGGACAAAAGAGAGGAGGAGGAGAAAGAGGAGGAGCAGGAGAAAAAGGAGGAGGAGGAGGAGGAGGACGAGCCGGGAGCGATCCACCGGAAGCCACAGACAACGAAAGCGGCCTACCGCCATAGGTCGTTCGCTGACGGCCCCAGGGCCCGGCGAGGGCCCGAGGAGGCCGAAAATCATGCACAAAAACTTCCCGGCGGCGTGATTCTCTCGCGGCGCGACGAGGCAGATCCGCTGGGAAGCAGCCAGGACCCCCAGGGGTCCCTCCCGGGGCCCACCCTGGCCAGCCTGTCTGCCCATGACGACGAGCATCTCCAGACGCTTCTTGGCGGTGCGCAACAGGAGGTGGAGGGAGGGGGGAAGGCTTCTTAGAAGGAGGCTGCTTCTTAGAAGGCGCCGGCCTTACATCTATAGAGAAGGCCCGCGCATTCTAAGAAGCAGGGGTGCTTCTAAGAAGCCCTCCCCCCTCCCCCCACCCCCCTCTGCGCGTGGCTGAGCTTCCACCGACCTCTGTCCTCGATCCCCCTGGTCCCCGAGGGCGGGTGCGAGGCGGGGATTTGTCCACATCCACCGCCCGGGAACCGACGTCCTGGTGCCCCAGCGGGCGGTGGATATGGACATATGTTGGCCCCTGGGGGCCCGAGCATATCCATACCTACTACCGCCGGCCGAGGTCCCCGACAACTGATCCTCCGGGCGGTGGTCATGTATAAGTTCCCGCCTCGGAGAGGGGTCTGGGGTATGGGTTCCAGGGAGCTTCCTGCACACACACACACTGGCTGGTGCCTCTGGCGGCCGCTCGGCGAGCTCGCGAGGCACCCCCCCCTTGGAGCGCTCCCTCGGCGAGGCGGCGGGCCGATGGAGAGCACGCCGAGCCTGGCAGAAGCCTTGCGCAGAAGCGTGCGAGAAGCCTCCGCCTTCGAGGGCGGGGCAGTGATAGGGGGGACTGGCACAGGGGGGAGGCATCGACCTGGAAGCGGCGATACGTCGCCGGCAGATCGGCGATAGGCCCCCGACAGTGAATCCGCACCTTCCCGGGCGGCTTGGGGCCATCGGGCCCCCATCGGCGAGCCATGGGCGAGTGGGGGTCGATGCATCCCCCCCCTGTTACAGGGGCCCCAGGACACACAAATAAATACACACAAATAAAACGATCTGGGTTTTCTGGGTTTTTGTCTTCCCCACCACTTCCCATATTTTCCCATATTCTCTGGGAGTTGACGATTAATTGTGTCTGTGTGTTTCTTTCCTCCTGACCTGTGCCTATCCCCCCCTCATCGTTGCCCCTGATCGAAAGCCGGGCGACGGGAAGTTTGGGGGTCCGGGGGCGACGGCTGCGGCCCAGGCAGCGCCACTGGAGAGCCCTGCCCCAGTGAGGGTCGCCGCCTCCTCCAGGACGGGGACGCACCCAGACCCCCCGCAGGACCTCCAGAGGCGCCCCCAACGAAACCCCCAAGACCTCATCGATCCTCGAGCTCCCTCCTCCCCGAACCTAGACTCCCAAAGGGAGGTGGTGGTGACCTCCCCAATCCCAAACACCGGCGTCGCGACTTTGCCAGAACGTGGACTCCCCGGAGTGCTCGACCGCTTCCCAGCACAGGCTGTTCATCCCGAGTAGTTTTTGACGGCCCAGGGGCCAGGCAAGGGCCCCCCAGAGTCCGAAGACTGCCAAAAACTGTCCGTCGCGGCTTCTGCAGAGCGCGAGGAGGTGGGGGTCTCCCAGGAGGAGGTGTCCTCTTTGGCACTGCCCGAGACTGCGACGGCGAGGGAGAAAGTTGGGGGGAACCAATTCGGGGCGGAAAACATCGACCTGGAATCGGCGATGCACTGCCGATCGATCGGCGATAGGCCCCCGATGGCAAATGCGCACGCCGCTGGTCGGGGCGCAGCATCGGACCCCTATAGGCGATCGATGGGCGGTTGGGTGTCGGCATCCCCCCCCGAGCCCATCCCCCCCTTACAGTTGGGGCCTTGACCTAAGGAACCCTATATAAGGAACGAGGCCCCATCTTTCCCATAAGTTAAACTTCGATTCCCCATGGAAAACCTAAGGAAAACCTAAGGCAAACTGTCGAACAATCAAGGAACACCGAGCCCCTCCCCAACGAAAAGGGTTCCTTCTGCAGGGCCCCGGCTGTACGGTGCCTCTCGGCTTTCGGGTCATAACTCGGCTCTCCGGCGGCGGCTCGGGACGATCTGGGCCTCGGCGAGGCACAGCCGCCGGCACGCATCCCGAGGCTGGCAACGCTCAGCAGAGCCGCCGAGGGCAGACGAAGACGCCCAAAAACCTCGAACCTCGAAACCTCGTCTCCCCTGAGCCGATGTCCTCACGTTGCTCCCGAGGGACTGCGACGGCGGCGGCTGCAAAGGCGCGAGGTCGGCTCAAATCCGTTCGGGCCCAGGCCCCTCCCGGGATGCACCCTGGCCAGCTTCTCCAGCCGCGCCCAGCCGCGACGACGAGAACCTCCAGAAAGTCCTCAAGGCCTCCATACTGGATCCACGAGAATCTCCAGAAAAACTCCCCACGACCTCGGTCCTGGATACCTCGCCTCGACCCCCCCCCCCCCCCGAAAAACGGGAGGGTCTGGGTTCAAGGGTGGGGTTCTGCCTCCCCCATACCCCACCGAGTCGATCCCCCCCTGACCGTGCCCCCGAGAGACTGCGACCAGCGGCGGCCGCGAGGCGCACGCTGCTGCTCCCGGCGGACCCGGGGGCTCCCCCAGGACATTCGGCGGTATGAGCTCCTCGCTGCGCGGCCCCACGAAGCCCGACCCCTGCCCCGGGGCCAGCTCCTCCCCCCCGGACCATGTTTGGTGGCCCTGTGGCCCGAACACGGGGCCCAGGAGGCCCGAATCCGCGAGGAGAAGCCGCCAGTTGCAAAAAAAAAGCGCATCGACGGAGAACTGGGAAAAAAGCGGCCCCCAGGGGCCGGCAGCGGCGAAAGCCCGGTCTTGACTCTTGCACGACGCGAGGAAGTCGTCTGGATCCCGCCCCTCATCTCCCTGGGGGAACAGGATTTGGGGTCCCGATTTGATCGTGTGAGCTGAGCGACGATCCAAAACGGGTCTTACGCGAGATGACACGGCGACCTTACGCCGCAGCTTACGCGGGCCGCCCGCGCGGTACGCCGCATTGGAGGCGAGGGCGCTTGCGCGCGACCTTACGCGGGCAGCTCACACGCCAACGTCAGCGAAGACGACCCCGTTTTTTTGGCGTCGCTCGTTCTGTGTCGTAGGCGATATGGGCCTGGCACTGCCCGAGACTCTGGACGGCGGCGGCTCGCGAGGGGCCTGCTGGTGCTCTCGGCGGGCCGGGGGCTGCTGCTGCTGCTGCTGCGGCCAGCTGCCGCTCGGGCCGGGCTGCACCTGCAGGCCGAGCGGCTGGGGGG
>CAUYUJ010018339.1:141673-156843 GCA_963575745.1 Prorocentrum cordatum | reverse complement strand
TATATATAATGTATACAGATGTACGCACCTATCTATAGATACATATATATATATATATACATATATATAGAGATATATCAGAGTGAGGGGGCCGAGCGGTCATTCATTGTCCCTGGGTGCGTGGCTGAAGTGGGGATCCGTGGCGGGGATTCTGCTTGTTGTTGTCGTCGTCCCCCCCGCGACCCGGCCGCGACCCACCCGCGACCAACCCTACGACCCACCCCGCGACCCACCCCGCGACTCACCCAGCGACCCACCCCCGCGACCCACCCGCGACCCACCCCGCGACCCACCCCGTGACCCGCCCGTGACCCACCCCGCGACCCACCCCGCGACCCACCCCGCGACCCACCCAACGACCCACCCCGCGACCCACCCGCGACCCAGCCCGCGACACGGCCCGCGACCCATCCCCGCGACCCACCCCGCGACCCACCCGCGACCCATACGCAACCTACCCGCGACCCGGCCCGCGACCCAGCCCGCGACCCACCCGCACCCACCCGCGACCCACCCCGCGATCCACCCACATTGCTTTAGCAAAAGAATCGGCGCCTGCGGCGGGCTCACTGCATAATGTGTAAAAGTTAGGCGCCTGCGGCGGGCTTCTTCAGAGCCTCGCAGACTGACGACGTCCTCGCCGCCCCCTCACTCTTATCCGCAACCGCGGGGTGCTGCGTATATGTATGGATGCCGCTCTTCGGCCCAGGATGAGCCTGGGCAGGGGCAGCGGGTGTGTGTGTGTGGGGGGGGGGGGGGGCTGCGACGCCCTGTCCTGAGGAGCTCCCTGCCTTGTTCGAAGGCCGAGCCCAAGATGAGGTCGGAAACTGATGCTCAGCGTGTCGAGGTTTGCCTCGCCTTCAAGGCTTCCTGCATTCGCTTAAACTGAACTGGATGGGAGACTTTACCCCCCCCCCCTACCACATGGGGGCCGCGCGGGTGAAACAAAAGTAACCTCTTCATCGTCTTCTCATCCCCTTTATCTTCCTCCTCCTCTTGCTCTTCCTCCTCTCCTTCTTCTTCCACCTCCTCCTCCTCCTCCTCCTCCTCCTCCTCCTCCTTCTGTCATCCTCCTCTCCTCCTCCTCATCCTCCTCCTCCTCCGCCTCCTCCTCCCCCTCTCCTCACTCCCTCTCTCCCTCGCTCTCCTCCTATCCTCTTCCTTCCTCCTCCATCCTCCCTCACTCCCTCCCTCCCTTCCTTCCTTCCTTCCTTTCATTCCTTCCCTCTTCCCTCCTCAATCCTTCCCTCCGGCCTCCTCCTCCTCCTCCTCCTCCTCCCCTCCTCCTTCCTCCTCCGCCTCTCCTCCTCCTCCTCCTCATTACCTCCTTAATCTCCTCCTCCTCCTCCTCCTCCTCCTCCTCCTCCTCCTCCTCCTTCTCCTGCTTCCTCCTCCTCCTCCTCCTCCTCTCCTCATTCTCCTCCTCGCCCGACACAAAATAACTTGCCTCAAAGAAGAGAATTGGACAACTCGCCCAGGGGCGCCTGCCACTGCTGGGCCTGCTGCCACCCTTGTGCCGCCTGCGACGCCTGCGCCTGCCACGCCTGCTGCATCTGGGAGAACACCTGGGAGGGGGGGGCAGCAGGTGCGGGGAGGGAGGAAGAGAAGACCCAAATGCTCGTATTGTTAAGCGGTCGAAGCAAGGTTGGCCGCTTTCCGCCTACGGTGGCCCTTGCGAGGCTCCAGCGCCATCAAAAAACTACCCAGGACGAAAAACTTGCCGTGTGAAAGGGTTCAGACTTCCGGGGACTCCGCACTGAAAAAATCAAGACATCGCAACGTTTGGGGAGGGAGGTGGTAATTAAGGCTTCCAGTTGCACACAGCCGGCCCCCCAGGCAGTCCTGGCTGACCTCAACAGGGCCCCCGAGTAGCCCCAGCTGGCCTCAGCAGGCCCCCCGAGTAGTCCGGGGCGGCCTCAACACCCCAGTGCCGCCTCCGCCGGCGCCCTTAAGTCGCTCCGCGCCCAAGGGCTGAGGAGGAGGAGGTGGAGGAGGGGGCGGAGGAGGAGGAGGAGGCGGAGGAGGAGGAGGAGGAGGGAGGCGGAGGATGGAGGAGAGGAGGAGAGGGGGAGGGAGGAGGAGGCGGAGGAGGAAGAGGAGGAGGAGGAGGAGGAGGAGGAGGAGGGGGCGGAGGAGGAGGAGGAGGCGGAGGAGGAGGAGGAGGAGTAGGCGGAGGAGGAGGAGGAGGAGGAGGAGGAGGCGGAGGAGGAGGAGGAGGGGGGGCCTGTCGAGGAGAGCTGGGGCTGTTGTCGCGGGCCTGCTGAGGCCAGCTGGGGCTACCTGATGGGGGGGGGCGCCGTGCGCCGCCCGAAGCCATCCATGCCAGGGGAGGGCCCAGACTTACGTCGGGCCTGTCCCTCTACAGGGGGAATATTCAAAAATAGTCAAAACATAGTCTGGGGACTACTTTTTGAACTTTTTCACCATTTTGGCATATTGTTGGAATCTGTTTTATTTTCGTCAAAAATCCCCCTGTATGGAGGACACGCCCGACTTAAGCACAGACTCTGTGTGTCAGCGCCGGCGTGAGGCACGAACCGTCGGGCAGCAGCAGCAGCCGGAGCGCGGCAGAGCTGAGGCTGCGCAACAAACCTAGAGAAAGAAAAGGAGGAGCCTCGGTATCGTTTCACCGACCCCCATCCCCATCCCAATCCCCTTCGAGACCCCCACGAAATCACCACCCCAGTTGGGGATGCACCCCTCGAAACCCGAAGGGAGCAACCTATATCCCCATCTGGGCGGGTAAATCGGCCAGTGGGGCCCAGGCCACGCCGCTGGGGATGGGGATCGGTTCAACCATACTGAGCCCGCCGCGGAGCCCCGACTCCAACCCGGGATCTCAAGAAGCTGCTCTGTCGCGGGGGGGGGGCGACTGCTCCTCCCGCCGAGCTTTCGCGGTTCTTCCACCCGCGGAGCCTGCCCCTGTTTTGCCCCGGCCGGCTTCCGCCGCCCTTCCGCCGCCTGCCGCCAGGGAAGAGGCGTGAACTTCCTCGATCCTCGAGGGCGGGGCCTCTTCTGGAGCGCGCCACGCGTCACGAGCGGCGAGCAGACCCGTCCCCGCACCCTCGCGGCCTGGCTTCCGGAGCGCGACCCCGCGGATGCGCGGTCGCACGGATGCTGCCCGCGCGGGGCGCCCGCGAGAAGGCGCCCCGCGGTGCCGCGGGGCCGCGGCCCCGCGGGGCCCAGACGGAAGAAGAAGAGAGGGACGGCACAGACATCCGGCTCCTCGAAACCCTCGGGAAGAGCCCAGAGGCCGCGCTGCCTCACAAAAACAAATTCGAGGGGTCGTGCAAAGTAGAGGAGCAAAGTGAAGCCAAGTATCGAGATCTTTCATGACACTCCCTTGTGAAGCCAAAGGGGGACGGCCCAGACATCAGATACGAACCCAAACTGATAAGCCGAACCCAGTTTGTAACTGGCCCTCCAGGCGGCGTTCGCCTTGAATCTTCCAAGAACCCAGCGCGGCGCCTCGAAACCCTCGGGAGGAAGACGGGGCCCGGTGGCCTCGACCCCTCCCTATAGGGCCAGCTCCCACCCCCGAGCGGTGGTCTGCCTGCCCCATGGGCCACGCCTACGGCGGCCTGTGGGGGGGCGAGGACGCCGAGAGGCTGGCCGTCACGGCGTTGCTGTGACGAAGGGGAACTGAGGTTAAGTCGGGCGTGTCCCCCTGCAGGGGGATTTTCGACGAAAAATAATTACCCCAGTGTGACCCTACCTAGAAGTTGGAGCCCCTAGGAAAGCAGCATTAGTTGCTATGCTATGATATGCTATGCTATGCCATGCTATGCTGGGCTATGCTATGATATGCTATGATATGGTATGCTATGGTATGCTGTGTTATGCTATGTTGCGCTATGGTATGATATGATATGATATGATGTGATATGATATGCTATGACATGTTGTGCTAAGCTAAGCTATGCTATATCATGGTGCGCTGTGCTATGCTAAGCTATTATATGATATGGCATGCTAAACTGCGCTATGGTATGAAATGTTATGATATGATATGATATGCTATGATCTGCTGCACAATGTTATGGTATGATATGCCATGCTATGATATGCTATGGTATGTTATGGCATGCGTGGCTATCGTATGCTATGATATGCTATGCTAATGCAGCGCTGCGCTATGCTAAGCTAAGCTAAGCTAACCCTCTAGGCAAAGCCTAGGTAGGCGCTATGCTAGGCTACGCTATGCTATGCTGTGCTCTGCGATGCTAAAGCTCAGCGAAACTAAGATGAAGGTAAGCTAAGCTAAGATAAACCTGAGCTAAGATGAAGCTAAGCTAAGCTAAGATGAAATAAGCTAAGCTAAGATGAGATCAGCAACGCTAAGGTAAGGGGACATAACTGGGGGAACCGCGGGGCGGATCCTGGGGGAACCGCCCGGGGCGATTTCCACTGCACGGTCCTTTAAGCTCTAAAGTAAGAACCCTTCTAGGCAGAGCCTAGGTATGGAATAAATGCTCAAAACGTACTCCAAAATGGTATACAAAAATAGTCCCCTGACTATGTTCTGGCTTTTCTTAAATATTCCCCCTGTAGAGGGACAGGCTCGACTTAAATCTGAGGGGCCGGAGACGGCGGCACGACGGCGACGGACGCTCAGAAGTGAGGGGCGGGCGACGACGGCGGCACGACGGCGACGCCACCTGGGGCCAGGCGGCGAGCGCCTGGAAGCCGCGCTGCCACACCTCCTGACCTCGCGCGCGCGCAGGCGAGGGGGTCGAGCAGGAGATCAACGCCAACGATCGTCAACGGCCGACGACGACGACGACGCTGTCGCCGCCGACGACGACGACGACGACGATGACGACGACAAACGACGACGAACGACGACGACGACGACGACGACGACGACGACGACGACGACGACGACGACGACGACGACGACGACGACGACGACGACGACGACGACGACGGCGGCGGCGGCGGCGGCGGCGGCGGTGGCGGCGGCGGCGGCGACGATCGACGACGACCGCGACGGTGGTCAACGATCAACGTCGACAATGGACGCCCACAATCAACGCCTACTACTGTGTCACGACGGCAGCCAAACGCGCCCCCCGTGCTGAGCTCTGCCCGCCGCAGCCGCGTGCCGAGGATCCACGGCTCCTTGAAGGGGCCCATGGAGACACCAACAAATCAACATAAATTCCAGGGGGTCCGGTGTTTTGCCATATTTCCTGGATGTCCCTCTTCCCCTCCATTTCCACTATCTCCCCAGTGTTCCTCGAAATCATGGCTTGTTTGTGTTTGTGCCCACTTGTCTTACTGAATTCTGCGGGCATGAAAGAAAAGGACGAGTCCCGGCAGAAACGGGTGCTGGAGCCCAGGACCAGCTGTTCATCCGACTCGCTCTTGTTGACAGTCCCGGGGCCCAGGGAAGGGCCCCGAGACTCGTTTGCTTCCCTCATGTCCCCTTTCCTCGGGTGTTGCTAGAAAAGCCCCTGGCCCAAGGTGCCCCAGCTTCCCGCTCCGTTTTGCAGCCCCCCAGCGCCCTCTGGGCCTCGTGAGGGGTGCCCTGGAGGCCGCCCGGGCCACCCCGAGAATCCTGGGGGCACCTCGGGCCAGGGGCACCTCTATAGCAACACTCGCTTTCCCTCATGCTGAGTCTTGCTCGCCGGGCCCAAGGATCCCGGGACTGCGCGGGCGCTCCCGACACCTTGTTTTTCTTGCAGCCCCCGGAGGACGGCCGGCGGCGCCCCGAGGCGCCCTCCGGGGGCGTCCGGGGACGTCCCAGGGGTCAGGACCCCGAGCTGCGCTAAAGCTCACGGCAGGATTCGTATCGTCGCGGCTTGCATGCTGGTTTCTGACGCCCCGCCATGCGTTCCACCCTGAACGATCTCGCGTCTCTCTGGTATCGGAGATCGTTCGACGTCGGCCGATTCCAGGCCACTGGCGGGGTTCAACCTCGAAGGCCCGCAGCGGCGAAAGCCGCCGCGTCGACACGACACGATCCAACCTGCCGTGCCCCGCACCCCCTCCAAAGAAATATCCTCGTCTCGCAAATCTCTTCATATTGTCTTCCGGACCGCCCTCCTCCTTCTCCTCCTCCAACTCCTTCTCCTCCTCCTTTTCCTCCTCCTCTTCCTCCTCCTCATCATCATCACCACCACCACCACCATCAGCATCATCCTCATCACCACCATCGTCATCCTCGTCATCAACATCATCATCATCCCCATCATCATCCACATCCTCATCCTCATCCTCCTATTCCGTCTCCTTCTACTCTCTCCCTATCCCCCTCTCTCCTCTCCCTCCTCTCGTTCCCCGCTGCCCCGTCCCTCATATCCTCCTCCGCCTCCTCATCCCCCTCCTCCTCCTCCTCCTCCTCCTCCTCCTCCTCCTCCTCCTCCTATCATCATCATCATCATCATCATCATCATCATCATCATCATCATCTCATCATCATCATCATCATCTCATCATCATCATCATCATCATCATCATCATCATCATCATCAATCATCATCACCATCATCATCATCATCATCATCATCATCATCAACACCACCATTCATCATCATCATCATCATCATCATCGTCGTCATCGTCATCATCATCATCATCATCATCAGCATCAGCATCATCATCATCATCTCGTCATCGTCTCATCATCACATCAATCACACATCATCATCATCATTATCATCATCATCAGCATCAATTCATCATCATCATCATCATCATCATCATCATCATCATCTGCCTCTCCCCATCTCTCCTGTACTTCTTCCCCCTCCCTCATAGCCTTCTCCCCTCCTTCCTCCTCCCTCCTCCTCCTCCTCTCTCCTCTCATCTTTCATCATCCATCATCATCATCATCATCATCATCATCGTCGTCATCGTTCATCGTCATCATCATCATCATCATCATCAGCATCATCATCATCATCATCATCATCATCATCATCTTCATCATCATCTGCCTCTACCACTCTCCCTCCTGTCTCCTCTTCCCCCTCCCTCATATATCCTCCCTTCCTCCTCCTCCTCCTCTCCTCCTCCTCCTCCTCCCCCTCCTCCTCCTCCGCTCCTCCTCCTCTTCTCCTTCTCCTCCTCCTCGTCCTCCTCCTCCTCCTCCTCCTCCGCCTCCTCCTCCTCCTCCTCATCCCTGCGTCTCCTCATCCTCTCATCCAGCCCTCTCCCCCTCTATCCCCATCGACCCTCCTCCCTTACTGCCCCCTCCTCCTTTCGCCATGCTCTTCCTCCTCCGCGCCTCCTCCGTTTCCTCCGTCTCCTCCTCCTCCTCCTCCTCCTCCTCCTCCTCCTCCTCCACCTCCTCATCCTCCTCCTCTTCCTCCTCGTCCTCATCCTCATCCTGCTCCGTCTGCTCCTCTTGATTACTGATGTATGATGGCTGCAGAGATCGTCGATCGCCTGTTCCTCTTCCTCCTCCTCCTCTCCTCCTCTTCCTCCTCCTCTTCCTCCTCCTTGTCCTCCTCCTTGTCCTCCTCCTCCTCCTCCGTAGCCAGTTTGGCTCAAGGATTTGTGCTTCCCTGTGGACAACGTGGATGCCGCTCGCCCGCGGCCAGTTCAAGTGAGTTTGGGAGCTCCTGCTGGAGCAATCCTGTTTGTTCCTCGGAACGTTCTCCCATGGGCCGTGGCAAGCATGCGTTCACCACGTGCTCGGCGTGCAGTAGCTGGGCGTGGGACTGGCGCCTCAAGCGCCAGCGTGGTGCCTCTGGCGTGTGTGGCACGGTGCAACCAGGCTGGCAGTCCTCTCAGAGTGGCACGTGGTATGCGCCGTGGGCTTCCCCGCAAGCTAGCTCGACGGGCTGGAATCGTTCTGCTTCCCATCCGTCGCCCTCGACTTCCCTCGAGGATGCCATGGCAAGGGTGCTGCAGGTCGCTGGCTTCGACTCGGACCCTGAGGCCAAGAGGCTGGCGCCCCAGGTGCCGTCCCTGGCGGTCGCGAAGATGGTCCCCGTTGCGGTCAGCAAGCCCGCATAAACCGTGCTCAAGGAGGCCTCGTTCGAGTGTCCCCGCGAGAAGGAGGCTCTCGACCGTGCTGCCGAGCAGGTGGAGACCGCCCAGTGGCACCTCGACCGTGCCAAGGAGCGCTTTGAGCTGGCGACGAACGAGATGGTCGAGGCTGAGATGAACCGCCGGCAGGCTGAGACGGCGCTGGGCACGGCGCCTGACACCAAGCCCACTGACGCCCTCAATGCCTTCGTCGTGGATCGCGAGCTGCTCGGGGGCCCCTTCACGAGCTGGAGGCCGATGGCAAGACGGCGCTGGAGACCTTCCAGAGGCAGCTCGACAGCATCACGAAGCAGGCGCACGACGAGCAGAAGGAGTGCCGGGAGCTGCTGGCCGAGGCCAGGGCCGCGCACGAGCGAGCGGCGCTTCAAGCGCAGGCGGCGCGTCGAGGACGGCAACTCCGCCCCGGGTGCCCCGCCGTCCTCGGCAGAGGCGGCTCCCTGCGGACCTGCAGCGGCCTCCCGGGCAGCTCCCAAAAGCGCCCCCCCGAGGAGAAGAGGAAGGAGCTGCGCGCCAGGTTGCCTTGGCCGAGGCGGGTCTGCAGGCCAGGCTGGCCGAGGGCGCGGGCAGGGGGCCGCCTCCCGAGCGGCCCGCTGCTCGTGCCACTCCGCCTTCTTCCTGATCCCCAGGCGCGCCCTTGCCGCTGGGGCGAGGCAGCGGCCGACTATGCACCGCATCAGTCCAAGGACGGCGCGCCCCTCGACATCTTCCTCGGCAGCATGACGGAAGGGGGCCCGCAGGCCGCGCGCCTTCCTCGCCCGCGGGCAGGGGCGCAGCGCGCCGGTCCTTGTTGAGACGCGCAAAAGGGACGGATGCCATGCCCGACATCTGCACCTCCTCGGACAAGGATGGCGGGAGGCTCGTTTTCGCGGAGGCTCGCCCCTGGGGCAAGTCGGAGCGCGGGCTCTCTGGAGGCGAGTGGATTCTTACCGGGAGGCATCTTGCGACGACGAGCTCTGAGAGTACTCGCGCGGCTGCCCACGCCGCTGGCCGCTCCGACGGTCTTGCACACCAAGGGCGGCCACCTGGTGCTAACCGCGGCCCACCCCCAGTCTGGCTTCGGGGTCAAGGGCTGGAACAATGGCGCGCTGGTGGCGCTGGGGTCGTTTATCAGGGCTCTGGCTGACCCGTGGATCGCGCTTGCTGAGTGGACTATTGAGCCAAGCCCCTTCATTCGCACTGGGTGGCGAGATAGAGTGGGCGCTCGCATTTGCGCGCCGTCCTGCGCTGCCGCGTGCGACAAGGGGCCTGGGCGCATGTATGATTATGGGCTGGTTAGCAAGGGATTCCCCGAGGTCACGATGCTTCCTGAGTTGGCTGCCCCCTGGAAGACACAATGTGGAGTTTTGGTCTAGGTCAGTGCAGCGCGCACGCACAGATGGCACAGGCATCTGGCCCCGTGACCTGCCTGCGCGTGACCGGCCCAAGGCTCTCCCAGACCCGCTCAGCAAGAGGCCCAGGGAGCGCGAGGAGAAGAGGCAGCGCCGCATGCACGACCTGCCCGACGAGCACCAGGAAGCCTTTGACGAGCTGTCGCCTGAGGCTGTTGCGAAGGCCCCCGGGGTTCCTTTCGCCATTACTGAGGACACTTGGTCCGAGGCAGAGTTGCAGGTACGCTGGGAAGGTGCGCCTGATATATTGGAGCGGGCTACGCAGGAGAGCAGGTTCGACACTTCTTCTGCCGTTGCACATGACAAACACTTTATATTCAATTGGCAATCCAAGGCCCGGCCGTGCATTGATCAATATCACGGGAGATGGGTCTCTGTCTTGGAGAGAGCTGTCTTGTTGCATGAGTCGGTCCCCCTGATAAGTGGCCGTCTTATTCGGGCAGAGCGCGTGAACCAGGCGCGCTGGAAGCTGTTGCGCTCTACGCCTGGCAGAGCCCACGTGAAGAATAGTCAGGCTGAATGGCGGAATATCATCAGTACCATGGCCATCAGGCTTGCGTCTCTCAGGACCAATCACAGCGACTCTGAGCAGATGGCTTTGCGCGCTACCAGAGCCCATGGCATGATTGAGAAGCTCGAGTCTGCCAGCGAGGAGGAGCATTCCGGCAAGAAGGCCAGGGCCACAGATACTGCCGAGTGGAAGTGCAGGTGTCTGATCTCACTGCCGCGCAGGTGGACACCCTGGCTGCTCTGTTGGATCGCGCTCGCGCCTGGGCCGATTTCTCCTGGACGGGCGCCGCGGTGCCCCGGGTCTCCCTCCATGCAGTGGGCCCAGGACCGACCAGCCATGACTGGGGGAGCTCTGGTCCTTACCCCCTGGGGGAACCAATCGCATCGACGATCCCTCGAGAGGGATGCCGAAATCGCTGGGTCCCCCAGGGGGGGCACGGGCCACAGCTCCCCCAGTTGCGGCTGGCCTGCAGGAGGCGCGGGGGAAGGAGCGGCGGGCGCCGCCCGCAGGCACGCCGAGCCCGGGCTTGCCCCACAAGTTGGGAGGGGGCAGGGGCCCCGCGGGCAGGCCGACGTCCGACTCCCAGGCTACTCGGGTCGGGCGAAAGGGGGGGATAGCAAAGGGGGGGTTTGAGAATCAGCTCACGTAGCTGATTTTCCCGGCGCCTTCCGGCGCCGGAGGTGACTATGTATCGAGGAATGGGCCCCTCGGTGGGGCCGAAACCAGCTGCATGCAGCTAATTTCGTACCCCCCCCCCTTTCCCAATCCCCCCCCTTTCGTCCGGCCCGAGCTACGCTGGAGGGGCCGTCTTCTGAGAGGCCTCGCACGGGGCGCGGCCCCGTGGACAAGCCGCAGGATATCCACATCGCTGGTCTGCACCGCTGCTGGCTCGCGGCTCCAGAGGGCCCTCTTCCCCAGATCACGCCGTTCGATCTGGGCGCCGTCTTGCCCTCGATTCCTGCCGAGATGGCGAACAGCGTCGACGCTTGGAGCCCATCGGACGCACGGCGTCAGCCACAGCGTGCGAAGGCCCAGCTGGCAGAGACTTTGAACTCCTTCGAGGCTGCTGGAGTCTGGCCGTCTTGTATTTCGTCTGTCTTTGGCGCTGCCATGCCCAAGGAAGCCGGCGGCCCTCGCGCGCTGGGGCTGGTTCCGATGGTTCAGAAGATCTGGTCGAAAGTGCGTGCTAGATGGTCGGGTGAGTGGTCTTCTTCCATGTCGGCGTTCTGGGGCGCGGGGATAGTGGGCTCGTCGGCTCTGCGCGCGGCATCGATTCGTTTGGTCATGGCTGAAAGTGCGCATCGGTGGTCCTCTGAGCATGCCGCTCTGCATCTTGGCTTGGCGGAGCTCCATGATTCCGTGAGCTCTGCTTCGCTGCTGGAGTCTGGCTTGGCCACTGGCCCCCCCCCATCTCATTTCGTCGATGGGAGTCGGCCTGAGCGCGTCGCCCCGCTTGCCCACGAGACGCCGGAGAACTGCGGACGCCATCTCGGCATCTCGGTCGGCCGCGGCGGGCTCGGGGCACGGCGCCCCCCCTGGCCGAGGCGATGCCGCTCCGCCTCCTGGGCGCGGCCCGCCGAGCTGAGCCTGCCGCTGGGAGTCTGGAGCTACATCTAAGTCGGGCCTGTCCACCTACAGGGGGAGCTTCGACGAAAAATACAAATACCCCAAAAATAATCAATAAATAATCCAAACATAGTCTGGAGACTATGTTTTGAATTTTTGTTTACTTTTTTGGTGCATTTTGGGGGTATTTTTGTTTTTTCGGCAAAACCCCCCCCTGTATGGGGGACAGGCCCGACACAAAGCTACATCGACGATGGCGCTGTCAGGGGCGAGGGCTCCAAGCTGAAGGTGGTCGAGGATGTCGTTGCCAGTGCAGGTCTTGGCGCCTGGCACGCGCGAGCTGCGGTCGCGGGTGCCGACCGAGACGAAGCTGCTCGCGAGCTCAGAGGACGTTGGGCTGGAGTTGCAAGGCAAGCTGCACGCCCTTGGTTTAAGTCGGGCGTGTCCCCCTACAGGGGGATGTTGGGCGAGAATGTAGAAAAAATGCAACAAAATAGTCAAACATCGCCCCAAAACTATTTTACCGAACAGCGAAGACTGATAGGTTTCTAGTAGGGTCAAAAGAGAGCATCATGACTCCCCAGGGGGGTCTGGGCGGCATCCGGGGGAAAGCCGGCGGCTGCCGTCGGAGCCCAAATCGCCTGGGATATCCTCGCAAAATCGCTCTTGGCGGTCCCAGAACTCCACTCCCGGGCTACATTTTGGATGCCCGGCGCCAACTGTGCTCCCAGAACTCCATTCCCGGCCCACATTTTGTATGCCAGGAGCCAACTGTAGGCCACTTCGTGTTCTCCGGGCCACATTTTGGATGCCCGGAGTCAACTGTAGGCCACTTCGTGTTCTTGGACTGCTTAGAACCCCATTCCCGGGCTCTATTTCGGATGCCCGGAGCCCACTGTAGGTCATCGCGTGTTCTTCGTCCTTTTACTGGCAACCTACTTTTCCTCTGCCTCTGATAGCCGCGGTTGGTTCAAAACGTTCCTGCCTCGTGGCCTTCGCCGGCGGCATTGCAATGGCACTCGCCTCGCCGCAACACTCGTCAGCAGTCTCGGCTTCTCGCGGTGCTTCTCAGTCTGCGAGGGAAGACCGAGGCTCGTCCGCAGCCTCGACTTCTCGCGGTGCTTCTCAGCCAGCGAGGGCAGACCGAGACGCGTCGGCGGCCGGTGCTTCTCAGCCTGCCAGGGAAGACCGATTCTCGTCCGCGCCTGCTGCGGCCGTGCCTGCTCGGCGCATACGAGGGAAGACCCCCGCGGGAAGCAGCGGTGCTTCTCACACCGCGGCGGGAAGCAGCGGTGCTTCTCAGCCTGCTGTGGCAGGGGGGGCCGGAGCTCTCGCCAAGCAGACAGCGCCGCAGCAAGCAGACCCCAAGCAGAGACTCAGGATCGAGGAGCTCATGCAGCAGGTGCGGGATTGCGGCCACTGGCCAAAGGAGACTGCGAAGTGTAGCCCCGCAGAGCGGCAGCTGGCCATCAAAGTCCGGAGAGCGCGGAAGGCAGATCAGTTCTCGCCAGAGGAGGAGGTCGAGCTCCAGGCCTTGCAGCAGTTGGAGACGAAGATGGAGGAGGAGAAGACCGAGGAGCTCATGCAGCAGGTGCGCGACCTCGGCCGCCACCCGAAGGAGTATGCCGGGCGTAGCCTGGCAGAGCGGCAGCTGGCTGGGAAAAAGTTTCTTCCGTTTTTCTTCCTCTATAAGAGCTCTCCTTTTGAATGTTTCTTCCGTTTTTACCTAACAGCGAAGACTGTTAGGTTTCTAGTGGGCTCAAAAGAGAGCATCTTGACGCCCCAGGGGGGTCTGGGCGGGATCCGGACGGGTGCCGGGGAAAACCGGGGACTCCCCATTTTCATTGCCAGGAGCCACATTTGACTGCCCGGAGCCAACAGAACACCTCCCCCAGGCCACATTTTGAAAGCCCGGAGCCAACTCTGCGCCACTTCGTGTTCTTCGTGCTCCCAGAACACCACTCCAAGGCCACATTTTGAATGCCCGGAGCGAGCTGTAGGCCACTTCGTGTTCTTCGTCTTCCCAGAACACCATTCCCAGGCCACATTTTGAATGCCCGGAGCCAACTGTAGACCACTTCGTGTCTTTCGTGTTCCCAGAACACCATTCCCAGGCTAATGTTGAATGCCCGGAGCCAACTGTAGGCCACTTCGTGTTCTTCGTGTTCCCAGAACACCACTCCTGCACCATATCTTGATTGCCCGGAGCCAACTGTGGGCCACTTCGTGATCTTCGTGCTCCCAGAACACCAGTCTCGTGCCATATTTTGAATGCCCGAGCTGAGGCAGGCTGAGGCCGAGGCAGGCTGAGGCCGAGGCAGGCTGAGGCTGAGGCTGAGGCACGCCGAGGCAGGCTGAGGCTGAGGCTGAGGCTGAGGCTGCAGGCTGAGGTGAGGCTGAGGCAGGCTGGCTGAGGTGATGCAGGCTGAGGCTGAGGCGCAGCTGAGGCTGAGGCCTGCTGAATGGGGATGAGGCTGAGGCTGAGGCAGGCTGAGGCGAGCCGAGGCAGGCTGAGGCTGAGGCTGAGGCTGAGGAGGCTGATGATGAGCAGGCTGAGGCTGAGGCTGAGGCAGGCTGAGGCTGAGGCAGGCTGAGGCTGAGGCCGAGGCAGGCTCAGGCCGAGACAGGCTGAGGCTGAGACTGAGGCTGAGGCTGAGGATGAGGCCGAGGCAGGCCGAAGCTGAGACAAGGTGAGGCTGAATGGGGGGGGGAAGGGGGGAGGGGGGGGGAGGAGGGGAGGCTGAGGCAGGCTGAGGCCGAGGCAGGCTGAGGCCGAGGCAGGCTGAGGCTGAGGTTGAGGCAAGCCGAGGCAGGCTGAGGCTGAGGCTGAGGCTGAGGCTGAGGCAGGCTGAGGCTGAGGCTGAGGCTGAGGCTGAGGCTGACGCAGGCTGAGGCCGAGGCAGGCTGAGGCTGAGGATGAGGCAGGCTGAGGTTGAGGCCGAGGCAGGCTGAGGCTGAGGCTGAGGCAAGCCCAGGCAGGCTGAGGCTGAGGCTGAAACTGAGGCAGGTTGAGGCACCCGTAGGAATCCGTAGGCATCCTTAGGAATCCGTAGGCATAGTTAAGCATCCTCAGGAATCCTTTGGAATCCTTAGGATTCCATTGGATCCTAAGGCCATTGCCACTGCGACTGTCATTGCGAATGCGACTGCGACTGCGAGAACAGCAGAATTCTACAACTGGATTATCACCTGAATCTTAAGGGGAATGCTTCCAGATATGCTTATACACATCGCTGTTAGGTTGCTTTGCCGGGATAATTTTACCTAACAGCGAAGACTGATAGGTTTCTAATGGTCTCAAAAGAAAGCATCTTGACTCCTCAGGGGGGTCTGGGCAGATGCCGGACGGGTGCCGGGGAGAATCCGCGGAAGTCGTTTTAAGCAAACAGTTACACACTTCGTGGTCTTCGAGGTCCCAGAACTCCACTCCCGGGCCACATTCTGAATGCCCGGAGCCAACTGTAGGCCACTTCGTGCTCTTCGAGTTCCCAGAACTCCATTCCCGGGCCACATTTTGAATGCCCGGAGCAAACTGTAGGCCACTTCGTGGTCTTCGAGTTCCCAGAACTCCATTCCGGGGCCACATTTTGGATGCCCGGAGCCAACTGTAGGCCACTTCGTGGTCTTCGAGTTTCCAGAACTCCATTCAATGCCCGGAGCCAACTGTAGGCCACTTCGTGTTCTCGAGTTCCCAGAACTCCATTCCC
>CAUYUJ010018339.1:138045-141573 GCA_963575745.1 Prorocentrum cordatum | reverse complement strand
CTGAGGCTGAGGCCGAGGCTAAAGGCAGACTGAGGCTGAGGCTGAGGCAGGCTGAGGCTGAGGCAGAGGCAGGCTGAGGCTGAGGCTGAGGCAGGCTGATGCTGAGGCGGGCTGAGGCTGAGGCTGAGGCTGATGCAGGCTGAGGCTGAGGCAGGCTGAGGCTGAGGCCGAGGCTGAAGGCAGACTGAGGCTGAGGCTGAAGCAGGCTGAGGCTGAGGCAGAGGCAGGCTGAGGCTGAGGCTGAGGCAGGATGATGCTGAGGCAGGCTGAGGCTGAGGCTGAGGCTGAGGCAGGCTGAGGCTGAGGCAGGCTGAGGCTGAGGCCGATGCTGAAGGCAGACTGAGGCTGAGGCTGAAGCAGGCTGAGGCTGAGGCTGAGGCAGGCTGAGGCTCAGGCTGAGGCAGGCTGATGCTGAGGCAGGCTGAGGCTGAGGCTGAGGCTGATGCAGGCTGAGGCTGAGGCAGGCTGAGGCTGAGGCCGAGGCTGAAGGCAGACTGAGGCTGAGGGTGAAGCAGGCTGAGGCTGAGGCTGAGGCAGGCTGAGGCTGAGGCAGGCTGAGGCTGAGGCTGAGGCAGGCTGAGGCTGAGGCTGAGGCAGGTGTTGGCTGGGGCGGTGGCTGCAGGCCGGACTCGAGGCTGAGGCTGAAGCAGGCTGAGGCTTGAGGCTGAGCAGGGTGAGGATGAGGCTGGGTTGAGGCAGGCTGAGCTGAGGCAGGCGAGGCAGGAGGCTGAGGATGGAGGCAGGCTGGAGGCTGAAGCAGGCTGAGGCCTGAGGCCGAGGCGACGCAGGACTGGGCGGAGGCTGAAGCAGGATGAGGCTGAGGCAGAGGCAGGTGAGGCTGAGGCTGTGGCAGGTGATGCTGAGGCCGGCTGAGGCTGAGGCTGAGGCTGAGGTGATGCCAGGGTGATGGCTGAGGCAGGCTGAGCTGAGCCGAGGCTGAAGGCAGACTGAGGCTGAGGCTGATGCAGGCTGAGGCTGAGGCTGAGGCTGAGGCTGAGGCAGGCTGAGGCTGAGGCAGGCTGAGGCTGAGGCTGAGGCAGGCTGAGGCTGAGTCTGTGACTGCGACTGCCGTTGCCACTGCGACTGTCTTCGCGAATGCGACTACGACTGCGAGAACAGCAGAATTCTACAACTGGATCCTCATCTGAATCTTAAGGGGAGTGCTTCCAGATATGCTCCTACACATCGCTGTTAGGTTGCTTTGCCGGGATAATTGACTATGTTTGAATATTCCCCCTGTAGATGGACAGGCCCGACCTAACCCTTGGCCTCCCCGTCGATCTCGCTTGTGCTCACATGGATCTGGGCCCCGATGTCACGGCGCGTCGGGCGAGAGCCGGTCGCGAGATGATCGGGCGCAGGGCTCGCGCTCGTGCGCGCCAGCGGCAGGCGATGACGGTTCTGCGGCTGCCTCGCATCATAATGGTTGCTGAGAAGCTTTGGGGCCCTGGCGTCCATCCTGCAGCTGTCTTCGGCCATCGGAGCACGAGCGCGCTTCCCTCGACGTCGTTAAGGGTGAGGCACGACGCCGCTGCAGCGGTGGATGGAGCAAAGAGAGGCAGGCGTCTGGCGACGGCGCTGCAGGCCGCGCACGGCGTCGCGGAGCCAGGTGTTGACATGAGGCGGCAGCTGCTCAAGGAAGGGATCCAGTTGTGGTCGCCGCAGCCTGCTCTCCGTCCGCGCCTCAGGAGGGCGCGGCCCCTGGCGCTGCGCCGGGTCGAGAACGGCACTGCGGTTGAGTGGTGCGACGTCAGGGGACCGATTGCAGCGTTGCAGGCCACATTGATCCCATTGATCCAGGCGGGGTGGTCCCCTGAGTCCCGCCGGCGCGGTCCAGGCCGCTGGCTGACAGCACGAGTGGTGATTGGCTCTTCCCGAGTTTCGGCGATGACCAGTCCAGCTCGGCTGTCCTGGCTCACTTCGAGGAGATGCTCGGTGCCTTCACGGACGATTGCGTTGCTCTCCAATGATAATGGCACCAATCGGCTGGACACGAAGCTTGGGAGAACCTTGCGGACGGTGCCGACATGACCACCATCAGCATCGAGCTGTCCAGGATGGCGAAGCTGCACTTGACGAGTGGTCCGCGAACCTTGCCGTCATCGCGGGCGGGCAGTGGACTCGTGAGCGGCAGAATGCCGCAGGCTACGCCTGCCCGCCTTTCTGCCCCGGATGCCGCAGGAGCCCCGGGAGCCTGGCCCATGGAATCCGGAGGTGCCCTGCCCACTCGGGGCGCAGAGAATTCACTGAGACGGACTTCTTGGTTCCCAGAGCTCTGGCCAACCTGGAGAGCCAACCTGGCCTGCGGCTTCGGGGGGTGCCCCCAGGGGAGCCCACAGCGCCCAAGTTTGTGGAGACCCCGGAGGCTTGCAGGCAGGTTCCTCTAGGGGCTTGCAGGGCGCGTGATCTCTGTTCTGCTCCTGGGGGCCGCCCGATTTCAATATTATTTGGATACGGCTCTGGGGGTGAGTTCTCTGCGGACCCACGGAGAAGGAGATGCGGCTCGGCGGTCGCGGTTCTGTGTCAAGATCCCTCGTCGCCTGGTCCCTGGGTCCCTCAATGTGGAGTTGCGCAGATTCTCACTGGGCTTATGCAGACTGTTCCCCGTGCTGAAATCCAGGCGTTCTGTCTGGCCCTGGAGAATTCGACTGGACCGTTTTTTTACGTGACCGACTGCAGAAGCTTAGTTTCTGGCTGGCATGCTGGCCGTGCCAAATTCCCTCGGGGCCCCAACGGCGATGTGTGGGTTCGTGCCTCGAAGGCGCGGCTTGAGCGGGACCCTGGGGTTATGTTGTTCCCATCCTACTTAAAGACCACATGCCAGAAGTACTTTCGAGCACCCGGAAGAGTGTCAAAAAAGAGTGTTGAACCAGTGTCGCAACAGTGTCGGGCGAGTGTCTCCCAGGGCCCGACGCGTGAAAACTCTCGAGTTTCGGCACTTTTTCTCTGGCGCTCGAACTTCCTTCTGGTGATCCAGGCTACAGTGGGTTGGCACATCATAACCCTGGGGATGTTCCTTGGACCTGGACGGCGTCCCACAGAGAGGACGACGTGCAGTCGTGGACTACCGAGCTTGGTGTGCTGCCTGCTCTGCCAGGGCAATGCCAGTGCCGACGTCGGGGCGGGGGGTGCGGCCCCGTGGGCCTGGGACCGGCGCGTGTCTTCCCCCCCCCATCGCCGGACCTGTGGGGCACGACGGCGGCGCTGGTGCGTCGTTGAGCCAGGCATGCATTGCTGCTTGCGCTGGAGGTTGAGCCGCGGGTCGGTCTGAGAGCCCCCTCGGTCAAGCAGCCCCGACCCAATAAGTTCAATTCCGCACTCCAGTCCAGCCAGCATCGATGTCTTCCTGTCGCTGGACGGTGGAGGCGCGAGCGTTGCAGGATCATTTTGCCAAGGTGCGAGGTTTTGAAGGCCACCTCGACCCAGTGCGTGTTCCTCGCTCGGTCGCGCGTGTGCTGGACTTGCCCGAAGTTCGGTCCCTGCCTTCCGAGTATGGCGAGGGGTTCGAGGCGGTCGAGGGCGATGTGT
>CAUYUJ010018339.1:130545-135545 GCA_963575745.1 Prorocentrum cordatum | reverse complement strand
GCCCCCAGACCCTGCTCGCCAGGACCAGAACTTCGGTGGCGGACCCGGCCGTGGCAGTGCGGGCGGACCCCGGACGCCCCCCTCCCCCCCCCAACAAAAAAAAACCTCAGCCCTCGAGCCTCGAGGCCAGATCGTCGACGGACGGCGACGACGACCGACGACAACGACAAACACGACGGCCACGACGACGACGACGACGACGACGACGACGACGACGACGACGACGACGACGACGACGACGACGACGACTACGATGACGACGACGACCGGCGACGACGACGACGGACGACGGACGACGGATGACGGACGACGGACGACGGATGACGGACGACGGACGACGGACGAAGGACGGACGGACGGACGGACGGCATGGACGGAACGGACGAGCGGCGATGACGACAACGACGACGACGAAGACGACGGACGACGACGGTCGACGACCCACGACGACGCGACGACCACGAACGACGTCGACGCCAAAGGCACAGAAGACGACGACGACACCGACGACGACGCCAACGTCTGGACCCCTTTCTGGGGACGGGTTCTTCGTCCGAGGTCGTTTCCTGACGGCCCCAGGGCCCTGCTAGGGCCCCTGAGGCCAGAAATAACTCCCAACCCTCCGTCGACCTGTCCGACTCGGAGAGGTCTGGGGACGAGGCGGCAGACGACGGATGACGGGCGACGGACGACGGCGGACGACGGCCAACGACGGGCGACGGCGAACGACGGACGACGGACGACGGACGACTAGGACGAGCGACGACGGCGACGGACGACGGACGACGGACGACAGACGCACGACCGACACCAAAAGGCGACGGAGGGCGACGACGACAGCGAGCGATCGCCACCACGCGATGATCGGCGGGCCGGGCGGGCGCCGCTGGGCCCCCGGCGCCAGTCGTAGGAGGACGAAGAGGAAGAGGACGACGAGGGGGAGCGCTCGTCCCTGGGCCTCTTCCTCGCGGGGCACGCTGCGAGGGAGAAGGGAGAAGGGAGGAGGGAGGAGGAGGATAAAGACAGCTGAGGAGGAGGAGGCGGAGGAGGAAGCGGCGTGGATGCCGCGCGTGCCTTACCACCCAGCCACTCGCAAGCTCTGCCACGTCTACTGCATTGCCGCATGTACTCAGCTTGCAACCGGGCTCGCCCTGGTTCGCCAAGCCTTCCGCAGATGTTGCAGCTCTGAAGTTTCAACTGTCAAATCCCGCCATTAGCTCGTCTCTGTCGCAACTACTCCTCACTTCCCGCATTTTTGACTCACCTGGCCTGCCTTTGTACCCCCCCTCCCGACACTGCTGCCGCCACGAACTCGCGGGGAGGTCGGTGGGTAGGTCGGGAAGAGCATCACCCGCCACGCGGGCCCCACGCCACAAGAAGGCGCAAACCTTCCCTCAGCCGGTTGGCATCCCAGGGTGGCCCCCAGTCTCGACCTCGGGTGCCCTTCGACCGCCTCTGCGGGCGAGGGCACCCGGGCGTTGACTGGGGGTCGTCCCGCCGGGATGCCCCGTGGTTGAGGGGAAAGGCCTTTGCGCCATCCCACTTCGGGGTGCATTGCCTCAGCCACGCCACACGCCACGCTCCTCGCCCAGGGCACAGCTACCCCCACTCTTCCTTCTTTTTGTTTGATCACCCCCCCAGGGTCAATCGCCCCTGGGGAGGGGGGATGGCTGCGTCCACAGCTCTGCGTTCTGGAAGGAAGAGGAAAAGGAGAAACAGAACGAGGAAAAGGAAGAGGAGGAGGAGGAGGAGGACGAGAAGGAAGAAGCGGAAGAGGAGGACCACGACAGACAAAGCGGAGCGTTCGTCCAGGGGCCTCTTGGGATAATTGTTTCGCTCATGGGGGGAAACGCGTGTTACCCGGGGGGGCGGGGGGTAACGGTAATGGCGGCCGCGGCGTGCACCCGCCGTGGTGAATCCGAGCCACCAACACATCCATCGCCTGTGTGCACCACAGGCCCCGTGTACACGACAATGCCCAATGCCTGCATGCTAGTCCTCGTGTACGCGACAATTCCCAATGTCTCCGTGAAACACAGCACTGCCTCCGTACACCAGTGCCTCTGTATACCACAGCAGCCGCGTGCACCACAGCACTACGTCCCTGTTCACACCAGGAGTGCCTGCGTATATTGCAGCAGCCGCGTGCGCAATAACGCCTGCGTACACCACGGTGCTTGCGTGCACCAGAATGCTTGTGTACACTACACAACAGCGCCTGTACACCACAGCACCCATGTGTACCACAGCGCTTGTGCACACAACAAGGCCTCCGTGCACCACAACGCTTGTGTGCACACCACAACGCGAAAAGTACCAGCGGGCGCATTCGTAGCTTACGAGCACCACGTTGCGCTTGTGAGCGCAACAATACGCCAGGAGCCTGCTACGAACCAAGGGCGCGACCAAGGAGCGAGGAACGCTTGACCATGGAAAAATCAGGCCCGAAGAAAACGGGACCTGGGGCGCCAACAGGACGAAGTCGCCAGCCATAATCTTTTTCTGACAGGGCCCGCCGAGAAAAACAAAACGGACGTGGGAGATGGGGGAGGGTACGAGGACGTGGGGCATCGGCTGTACGGTAGGTCCGTGTCGTGACGCCTTGGAAATTGGTTTCTAACACCGCGCGGATATCTTGAACGACCTGCGCAACCAGAAGCTCTCGGCACAATATTGAACCATGATTTCGCACCGCGGGTTCGTTTCTGAGAACCCTGGAGACCGAAAGACCCCCCCCTGGGCGAGTCGCAACCTTGGACGTCAGCGCTGGGGTCGCCGCCGCGCCTTCTCTGCGCCAGCGAACTGTCTGCGGCCAGAGGCAACAACGGACGACAACGAGAGCCCGCAGACCGTCCCCCCACCCACAATGGTGCCACCAAGCTGCGAATGCACTGTTATCTTGACTACCTACCAGACCACCCCAACCCAACCCGAAGACCCGGATTTCGGGTTCGGGGGGGTAAGGGTTCCACATGTGTTTTTTCGATGTGTCCCGACCCCCCCCCAACTGGAAATCGAGGGTAAATCTGAGCCTTCGGGTTGGGTTGGGGTGGTTTGGTGGGTGGTGAACAATGGTGCCACCAAACTGCGACTGTACTGTTATCTGGCTCCCTCCCCCTTCCCACCTCCTGCTCCCCCTCCGCCACCTCGTCCTCCTGCCCCTCCTCCTCCTCCTCCTCCTCCCCTCCTCCTCCTCCTCCTTCTCCTCCTCTCCTCCTCCTCCTCCTCCTCCTCCACAAAGCTGCGAAGGCACTGGATCTGGCTCCCTCCCCCTTCCCACCTCTGCCTCCCCCCGCTCCTCCCTTCGTTTCATCCTCCTCATCCTCTAACTCCTCCTACTTTTTTGCTAATCCTCCTCCTCCTCCTCTCCCCACCAAGTGCGAATGCACTGTGATCTGGCTCCCTCCCCCTTCCCACCTCCTGCTCCCCTTCGCCTCCCTCCTCGTCCTCCTCCTCCTCCTCCTCCTCCTCCTCCTCCTCCTCATCCTCTCTTCCTCCCGCCTCCTCCACCAAGCTGCGAATGCACTGTGATCTGGCTCCCCCCTTCCCACTCTGCTCCCCCTCCGCCTCCTCCTGTCCTGCCCCTCCTCCTCCTCCTCCTCCTCTCCTCCTCCTCCTACTCCTCCTCCTCCGCCTCCTCCCCTTCCCTCCTCCTCCTCCTCCCCTCCTACTCAGACCTCCTCTCCTCCTCCTCCTCTCCTCCCCCTCCTCCTCCTCCTCCTCCTCCTCCTCCTCCTCCTCCTCCTCCTCCTCCTCCTCCTCTGTAATAATCCTGCTGCACCGCAGCGCTTGCGTACACCACAACGCCTGTGTACACCACAGCTGCCGCGTGCACCACAGCGCCTGTGTACACCACAGTGCTTCCGTGCATCACAACGCCTGAGAACACCGCAGCGCCAATGCACACTACCAGTAGCCATGTGCACCGCAGCGAACGCGTACGCCACAAAGCCTGCGTGCACCACAGCGCCCGTGTACACCGCAGTGCACTGGCCCTGCGTGCGCGTCGATGTCTGTGTGGGCCGAATCGCCTGTGCACTCCTTACAATGTCCTTTGGAAGGTGCGAAGATTCACGCTTATGCCTGACTTGCATGCGTTACCGTTACGGGGGGGGTTCTGGGGGGGAGGGGGTAAGACGCGTTACCCGTCGGAGCATTAAAAGAACGATCCCCTTCCCCTCGCTTTCGCCGGTTCGTTTTCCTCGAAACCCAGCGGTCCGCCCGGTGGCTTTCCGGCCAGAACTCGGGCCTCAGGCGACCGTTCGGGACCATCCAGGCACCTCCGGAACGCTCTCGGCGAGACGCAGCTGCTGGAGGTCATCCCGAGGCTGGAAAACCGCCGAGATACGACGAAAACATCCGAAAAACCTCGGGCTCCCTCTTACAGTCAAGAACGTTTGCTTAGCGTGTCGCAGCGACGGCCTCGGCGGCACGCTATGCCCTGCAGTGGAGAGCGTGTGACTCTGCTCCGCGGGGCGGGAGGCTCGGAAAGGCTCGGGACGCTGACGCTTGGGAATGGGAGAGTGGACAGCGCGTCGCGCCGAAGCGTGGTGGGCCATAACCAGCGGAGCGACACGCAATGCCCAAGTTCCCGACCGTGTTCCCAAGAGGACCCCCCAGCCATGCTCCGCAAGCCCAGCCCTGGTGCGCTCCTGGTCTTGCGCTTGGCCGTGGCCTCAGCGCGCCTGGCGGCAGGGCGTGCGGCGCGAGGCGCTTCCGCATGCTCCTCGTCGATCGTCGTTGTCCTCGTCGTCCTCCTTCTCCCCTGAGCTTCTGGCGTCGCGATGTTTTCGCAACGGGCGACTTTACCTCGTCTCGGGCCCCAGGGCCCTCACTGATCGATCCCGCTCGAAAAATGCCGCGGGAAGATGGGGGTCCAGGACTCCAGGGGAGTTTGTTCTTACGATGTTGCCATTTTTTCGTGACGTCGGATCTCAGGGTCCTTCTCCTCCTCCTCCTCCTCCTCCAACTGCCCTGTCTCAGCTGGATCGAATCGCGAA
>CAUYUJ010018339.1:97500-130445 GCA_963575745.1 Prorocentrum cordatum | reverse complement strand
TTACGGCGGTGCGGCCCTCTCAGGCCTCACCGCTGGAGGCCGCCCTTACGGCGGTGCGGACGACATGGACACGAGCACCCTGCCAGGCGCCATCCTCGTGTCTGCCGCTGGAGGCCGCCCCTACGGCGGTGCGGGTTTTGCAATTCTCGCCGCTGATGTCCGCCCCTACGGCGGTGCGGCCACGTGCACCTTCAACGTCGTCGGCTTCGCAGGTGACCGGGTCGCTTTTGTTCGGTCTGGTTCAACTTCCTGGGCTCCGTCGGCGAGTTCGTGGTCCACTTTTCAGGCCCAGGGCAGAGCAAACATGGTGGAGTTGTTCACATTGGGTTGCTCTCCTTTGGTTCTGGTCTTTTCTACTTTCAAGTTGGGTGCAGCATTCTCGTATGGAAGGAATGAACAAATTGGCTAGTATTCTTGGCTGCGGTGCCGTTCTACGAGGCTGTCTGTGGATGACGCGATTTCCATGATTGGTTGGAGGTTGGCCAGTTACCTCCAGGGAGGCCCGAATCGAGCGGAGTCCATTTGTGTTAAGCGTTTGCCGAGGGTGCCACTCAATTCTGGAGGTATTCACTATGGACCAGTTCGTGCTGCTTCATGGGCTTCTTTATCTGAGTATCCCAAAGTTGTATTTTCATCTTGCTACGCAAGCGTTCCGAATCCGAATCCGAATCCTCCTCCTCGGTCCTCCTCCTCCTCCTCCTCCTCCTCCTCCTCCTCTTCCTACTCCTCCTCCTCCTCCTCTCCTCATACTCCTCCTCCTCATTCCTCCTTCCCTCCTCCTCCTCTCTCCCCTCCTCCTCCTCCTCCTCCTCGGTCCTCACACCCCCCATCCTCCTCCTCCTCCTCCTCCTCCTCCTCCTCCTCCTCCTCCTCCTCCTCCTCCTCCCCATCTTCAGTCTTCCTAGCTCCTCCGAAACAAAAAAATCAAACGTCGAACCCTCGATGTTGCCCCTCGGGTCACCGGCCGCGGAGGCGTCGGCGGGCGGTCGAGGCGCTCGAAGGTGTCGCCGGGGTCGAAGCCGTGGCTGCTCGGCGGGCTGTCGCACCGCTGGCTCGGCGCCTCCGCGTGCTCGGCGCCAGAGCGCGGGGAGCGGGACCGGCTGTAGCCAGGCCCCTGGCAGGTGGGGGGGCGGGTGGGGCCACGATGGCGATGATGATGATGATGATGATTCCGACGACGACGACGACGACGACGACGACGACGACGACGACGACGACGACGACGACGACGATGATGATGATGATGATGATGATGATGATGGTGGTGACGATGATGATGCTGGTGGTGATGGTAATAGTGATGGTGATCGTGATGGTGATGATGATGGCGATGTTGATGATGATAATGATGCTCATGATGCTGACGCTGATGATGGTGATGGTGATGGTGGTGGTGGTGATGCTGGTGCTGCTGATGATGACGGGCTTATGACGGTGATGATGATGATGATGATAATGATGAACCTGGTGATGACGATGATGACGATGATGATGATGATGAATGTGGTGATGATGATAATGCTGATTATGATGATGATTGTGATGATGATGATGATGATGATGATGATGATGATGATGATGATGATGATACTGGTTATGATGATGGTGCTAGTGATAATGGTGATGATGATGGTCAATACATGGATGAGGATGAGGATGATGATCATGTTAATGATGATGATGATGATGATGATGATGATGATGGTGATGGTGATGGTGATGGTGGTGATAGTGATCATGGTAACGAACAAGAGACGATGGTGATGATGATGCTGATGATGATAACGCTCATGATGATCATGATGATGCTGATGATGAGCAGGATGAGGATGAGGATGAGGAGGAGAATGAATCTGATGATGCTGAAGAAGCAGAAAGAGATGATGATGAGGAGGAGGAGGAGGAGGAGGAGGAGGAGAAGGAGGAGGACGACGACGATCAGGATGAGAATGAGGGTGGTGATGCTGGTGATGATTATGATAACGGTGATGATGGTGATGGTGATGGTGATGCTCGTCTTCGTCGTCGTCGTTGCCACCGCCACCACCACCACCGCAAACGTCATCGTCGTCGTCGTCGCGTCGTCGTCGCCGTCATCGTCGTCGTCGTCGCAGTCGCCGTCGTCGTCGTTGTCGTCGTTGTCTTCGTTGTTCGTGTTTCCCGCCTTTTGCCTGGTTCCTGAATATCCCTCTACTGCTGCTATCTTCGTAGTTCCCGTAGCTTTAGCAGCAGGAACCTCGCCTCTCGACAACCTGCGAAGGGCCCACGTGCCATGCACTGTAGAAGGGCCGTCTTCGTCGTCGTCATCATCGTCGTCGCTGCCGTCGTCGTCGTCGTCGTCGACGTCGTCGTCGTTGTCGTCGTCGCCGCCGCCGCTGCCGTCGTTGCCGTGGTCGACTTGCCGATGTCGTCGACTTGCCAGGTGCCCCCGGCGGGAAGGTGTCGGGTGTTGGCAGGGGCGTTTCTGATCCCACGGAGTCCCCGAGATTTCCAGGGACAGGAGAAGCAAGCGGCGTAAACAGTATCTGTCGGAGGTCCGCACGGACTTCGCGGATCGGCGCTGGCCCCACCCCCCACCGCGTGCGGAGCGCGCCAGCAGGCGCTCCACAGGCGCCGCCGAGAGGACCCAGCCCGGAAACAACAAGAAATCCGCGCGGGCCTCCGAAAGTTTTTAGGGTTATGCAGCTGTTCTCCTTTGAGGGGAAGCCCCCACTGCCTCCAGAGCACCCCTCCTCACGAGAGGCCCAGAGGGCCCCCCCCCCGGGTTCCCAAAGTGGAGCGAGAAGCTGCGAGTGCCTTGGGCCAGAACTGCTCGCAGCAACACCCGCGGGGGGCAGTGGGATCGCCGTCGTCGACGCCGCTGGCGTCGTCTTCGCAATCGTCGTCGACTTGCCAGTGTCGTCGTCGTCGTCGTGATCGTCTTCGTGGTTGTCGTCGCCGTCGTCGCCTTGCCTACGTCGTCCTCGTCGCCGTCGTCGTCGACTTGCTGGTGCCGTCGACGTTTCATCATCATCGCCGTCGTCGTTGACTTGAAGGTATCTTCGTCGTCGTCGTTGTCGGTGTCGGTGATGCCGTCGTTGGGTCGACTTGCCGATGTCGTCGTCGTCGTCTTCATCGTCGTCACCGTCGTCGTCGGCGACGTCGAATTGCCGATGCAATCGACGTTTTCACCATCGTCGCCGTCGGCGTCGAATTGCCGATGTCGTCGTCGTCGTCTTTGTCGCCGCCATCGTCGTCGACGTCGCCGTCGTCTTTGTTGTCGCCACTCCCATCGTCGTCGAAGATCAAAGATCGAGGGAGGTGGAGGATCAAGGAGGCAGGGGAGGCCGTGCCTTCAGTCTTGAAAGACTTGAGGCGAACTGTCTTCGAGGGTCCGACGTCCACACGCCGCTTTTGGGCCCCAGGCCACCAAGGACGAACCAGGACGACAGAAAGGGTCCCCAGTCGAGAGCTCTGGGGGCCCGCAAACTTCCAGTGGCGGCAGCAGCTTTGGAACGCGGTTGGCCCCTTCAGGGCCTGAAGCCCCTGGATCGCAGGGCTGGCAAGGCGGGAAAGGCAGGGGAAGTTCACTCTGGACGGCCGCCGAGGAGGGAAATCATGTCAGCCTCGGGCTGAATTCTATCCCTGGCCGCACCTTGGGCTAACCCCATCTCTGCGTTCTTCTGTTACAGCGCTGGGCAGAGGAGGAGGAGGAGGAGGAGGAGGAGGAGGAGGAGGAGGAGAGGAGGAGGCGGAGGAGGGAGGGAGGAGGAGGAGGGAGGAGAGGAGGAGGAGGAGGAGGAGGAGGAGGAGGGAGGAGGAGGTGGTGGAGGAGGAGGTGGAGGAGGAGGAGGAGGAGGGAGCGTGCCCTCGAATGGACGGCCTCCGCGGACTTGCGGAGAACTTCTTCCTCGGACCTCCAGGCAATCTGCGAGCCCGCTTAGAGCCACAGCAGGCGGTGTGGGGCCGCACGAGGGAAATGGGTGGGCCCAACATCCCGCGATGCGAAAGAATCGCGGACGGAAGGCTGTCATGGTTTGCGGCTTCTGGGGCACTCGCCAGGCCCGCCTGGGGGAGGGCCCCCCCAGCCGCCCCCAGGGAGGAAACAGGAGCAGTGGGAGGGGACCAGGATGGGCAAGGACAGAGGTGCCAGGAGCCAAGACCAGCAGGTATGCCCAGGTGGATGGCCAGGGGCAGCCACCCCCAGGGTGGATGATGGCAGACCCCCCCCCTAGATGCACGCCAGGGATTTTCAGTCGGGCCTGTCCCCGCACAGGGGGATTGTCGAAGAAAAATGAAAAAAATACTCAACAAATACCTCAAAATGGTTTTAAACAATAGTTTTTTCTTATAAAGAAAAAGCTTCCGACTATTTTTGAATATTTTTACATTTTCCTCCTGTAGAGGGACGGCCCGACTTAACCCAACATCCCCGCGATGCGAGAGAATCGCGACGGAAGGCTGTCAATCGTTTTCGGCTTCTGGGGCACTCGCCAGGCCCAAGACCGTAAAACAGCACTCGGAGCGAAAAACGGGTCCCGGGACAAAGTCAGGCATCTGCCGAGCCACGTGTGAGGGGGAGGGACAAGACGTCAGATGCCAGCGGAGGAGGGCCGCGCCGAGCGGTTCTCCGCGTGGCTTGGGTGCGGCGGTCTCTGGGGCGCAGTCAAGCCACCAATTACCGTGAGGAACACCAGACGAGGAACGAAGCCCATCTTCGGCCTCGAGCGTGCCTGTATGCCAGTTGTTGATGTGTTGTTTTGTTCTCTCTCTTTCTCTCTCTCTCAGTCTTCTCTCTCTCTCTCTCTTTATTTCCCCCCCTCAATCTCTATCTCCCTCTCTCTCTTTCTTTCTCCCTGTCTCCTCTGACTGTCTCTCATCGTCTCGCCCTGCTGCTGCCGCGAGGGTACAGCGCGGCTCTCGCTGCCGAGGAAGAGGGGGGGAAACGCCCCCGTGCCGCGGCTCCTCCTCCTCCTCCTCCTCCTCCTCCTCCTCCTCCTCCTCCTCCTCCTCCTCCTCCTCCTCCTCCTGCGGCAAGGCAGGGAGGAAAGCAGGAGAAGGAGCAGGGGGAGACTTCTTGAGACCCCTGCAGCGCGAAGCGACTCCCGAGGGAGAGACGCATGCGCCCCTCGGAGCTGGCTCCTGGAACCCCTCGCGGCGTCGGGGAAGACGGCGCGATCCGCGCGCGACCCGCGGCAGCCCGAAGCCGCCGAGGCAAATGGGCTCCGGCGTCGCGCAATGGAGGGGCGATAAATGGGGGGGGGGGGGGGGGCAGCGAGGGCTGCAGACAAAAGACCCTGTAGGGCTCCGAAAGGGGTATTTTGATTGAAGCCCAAAGAGGGGCGGCCTCTGGGGCCCGACAAGTGCACCCTTCTTCCCCCCACTATCGCCCCCCCCCAAGTGAGCGACGCCCAACCCGCACACCACCCGCTGCTGCTGGCAGATGCGCCCAAAGCTGCACTCGCAGACGACGACGGAACACAACGCCGCAGCACGGGCTGCAGGAAAAACGCTCACGAACGGGGACTCCGCGCCGTGATGCGGCGCCCTCCGCGGCTTCTGCGGCCAGCGTGTCGCGGCGGCGGCCCCAGCGATGGAATCGGGTGGCGTGCCGCTCCGCTCCGGGGGCAGGAGGCTCGGAGAAGTTCGGAGCGCTGATGCCTTGGGACTGGGATGCGGCTGGCGTGTGGCCGGAGCTGGCGGGCCGGAGCTGGCGGCGCAGCACTCGGCCAGAGCTCCTGCACTGACGCTGGCAAGGAGGAGCGCCAGAAGGGGGAAACGATACCCTTCGAGGCTGGCCGCGGCACAGAAGGCCCGAAGACAAGGCAGCACCGCGAGCTCCTCCACAAGCTGTCCCGCTTTTCGGCCGGGCAGCGGAATGCTGAGCACAGACACGCACACACACACACACACACACACACACCGAGTTGTCCAAAGGTGCTTTTTCCGCATGAGCCTGTCCAGCTCAAAAGGGTGCGCTCTTCTCCGCAGCCCTCGTCCAGCTCACACGGCGCTTTTGTTCCGCATCCCCTTGCGTCTTCTCCACATCCCCTTGTCACACTCGGGGGCCCGAGATCGCGGCGAGTCGCCGCCGTGCCCCCAGCGGTGCCGCGAAGCGCATCATGACCATCACGGGGGAGCCACGCGCGCTCTGCGCTGGCCTTCCCGCCAACGGCGGCCAGGGAGGCGCCAGGCGCCACCAGCGGCTCAACCATCGGGGCCCGCTTTGCAGCCTTCGCCTCCAGGTCCCGCTGCAAGACGGCGGTCTCCTTCTCGAGCGCTGCACTCGCCGCCGCCCTTGCATCCCGAGGCGCATGGTCTGCTCGTGCGTCTGCTCGAGGGCCCTCCCTCGGCGCCATCTACACTTGGGTGGGACCCCGCTGGCAGGAAGCGTAGCCACCTGCGCGGCCGCGCATGTGGAGAAGAGCGTAGCACCGCATGTGCGAGGAGTGCCAGGCCCCTGCACGTCGACGTCCTGCTCCTCCACACGGCCTTCTAGGACGGTGCCCCTGCTGTCGCCCCAAGGTTCGTGCCGAGCCTCGTCGCCAGCAGATTTGACGGCCTTCGCCTCGGTGGCCACCTCCACGGGCAAACTCACAAGGCCCTCGAGCTCCCGCACCGCACCCCCGAGCCGAAGACGATGAGCTCCGCGCCCAGCCGCCAGTGGAGCATTAGGGCCTACCACATGGCCGCTAGCCGCCCGCGCAGCTCCTCCACGAGCTGCGAGGGGGAAGGAGACTCAGGAGCCACAGTCCCTAGCTGGGGCATCGTGGGCGGGGGAACAGCACACGGGGTGAAGAAACGTGCACCTGTCGTGTGCATCTGAGCCCGCCGTGGCAGTTCAGGGGCCCTTCGGTGCCCATTTAGGGCCCCTTTCCTGCAAACCTCGATTCCCGCACGTCTGTTCCCCCCCCGTTGCCACCCGCCCGCCGTAGAGGAGCGACCCGGTCACCATCGCCCCCCTCGGGGTCTCCACGCCGAGGCGCTTCTTTCACAGCACACGACGCCCGGGGCAGAGCAGGAGCCAGCCGAGGTGGCTCCAATGGATGTAGCAGCGGCTCGTCGCGTTTGCGGGTGCCTTTGCGCGGTGCCTTCGCTAAACCGACGGATTTGGCGGCCGCAGCCGTGTTGCCAGAGCGTCCCGCTGCAGGGGTCGTTCGGCCGTTCGCGCCAGGGCGCCCAGCTCCGCAAAGGAAAACGTCTTGGCACGCAAACACTGATAATTGTGTCGGGCCCCTGCGGCGCCCCGAAGGCACTTCCAAAGTGCCTTCGGCGCGCGCGAGCGTGCGCGCCAGCTTCCCCGACACTCCCGCCTCCCTGCCTCCGGCCTCCGCCGCGGGCGCCGCCCTCGCCGGCGGCCCGACCAAGGCCGAGCAAGGGGCCCCCGGGCCCGCCGAGTGCGCGAGCGCGCGAGCGCGGCCGGGGACTTCTCTGCTCAGCGCGTCGCGGCGGCGGCCCCGGCGAGGCGCCATGCCCTGCAAGCTGACAGCGCGTGGATCCGCCTCGCCGGGCGGGAGGATTCAAAACGCTCGGAACGTTGACGCTCGAGGGCCAGGACTTGGTCAGCGTGCCGCGCCGAGGCGTGGTAGGCCAGAGCCTGCGCCGCGATACGCGAAGCAAGCGTCCAGACAGGACCGCACCTCTGGGCTTAGCCGCCCCGATGCGTAACACGCAACCCGTAGCGTGTTGACACGGAACTCAGCGAGGAGACTGAAAACGTTCGTCTGGCGCGACACGTTCGCCAAAGCGTGGCCCAACACGTTGAGCCAGCACGCAGCGTGTTGACACGGATGTTTTGAACACGGTACATGCTGCCTTTCAACACGGGCGTATCAGGGCAGCTACGCCTCTGGGGTGTGCCTCATCGTGCCTGCTCCACGGCTCCGGCCACGCCCGGCTCGGCCGCTTTGTCGCGCTCACGCCAAGCGGCCGCAGCTTTTGAAGCCGCGCTTCCTCGCGCGCGGCCGCCGAGAAAAGCGGACCACAAGGAGGAGGAGGAGGAGGAGGAGACGCAAGACGAGGAGGAGGAGGAGGAGGAGGAGGAGGAGAAGGAGGAGGAGAAGGAGGAGGAGGTGGAGGAGGAGGAGGAGGAGGGGAAGCAAGAGAAGGCAGATGAGGAGCAAGTGGAGGAGGAGAATAATGAGAAAAACGAACCGAGGACGGAGAAGGTGGGTAGGAGAGGGGAAGGAGGAGGAGAACGAGGAGGCGGAGGACCGAGGAGGAGGAGGAGGAGGAGGAGGAGGAGGAGGAGGAGGAGGAGGAGGAGGCGGAGGACACGAGGAGGAGGAGGAGGAGGAGGAGGAGGAGGAGGAGGAGGAGGAGGAGGAGGAGGAGGCGGCGGCGGCGGCGGCGGCGGCGGCGGCGGCGGCGCAACTGCATACAGTATTTCAATACCAGCTGAGCATCAGAGGAGGCGGACGCAGGGCGCGTATGCGCACCATGCCCACACTGGGGTCAGAATGGGCGGAGGTCCCTCGATCAATTGGGGACTCCTCGATCGCAGCGCAGGCTCAAGAAACCTGCACCCAGCACGAGGGCAGGCACAGCCGCGAGGAGAAGCAGGCGAGGAGGAGCGGGCAGCTGCGGCATGGGGGTCGGACTGAGCAGACGCCGTGCCCAACGGTTCTCGAAGGGCAGTCCCTCTCGGCAAGAATTGCGCACGTGCATTCGATCAAGCACACTCACGCACCACAGACATCGGGTACGGAGCAAGAGGAGGTCATCGGCCACGGCTTCCGCCAAGAGACCTGCCCTGAGCCTCCTCGTCCTCTACCGGTCGCACGGGGGGGGGGGGGGGGGGGCACTCTCCTTGAAACGCCACCCCCCCACGCTCAAGGACGGATCCTCGGAAAAAAAGGAAAAACGCGAGAGCGGCAGCGGAGGAGCAAAGGAAGAGGCAGAGACGGATGTGGATCCAATCCTAGGGTCTTCTGCTCGCCGCGACGGTGGCGGCGGGCTCCTTGGAGCATCTTCTCGACAAAATTCTGGTCCCTGCGCTCTTGAGTGTTTGTCGGGGGGGGGCCTTCACTGTGCTCCCGAGCGCAAGGAAGAGCTGAGCGATCGCAGCATTCATAGGAATGAGCAGGGTCACCCAAGTATTTACAAGAAAACGTGTGACAGATCCCTGGAGGGGAAAAGGGGGATCCTGGGCGTAAGGCGTCCTCGGCCCGCCAATACTTCAAGAACTCGCAGGCGACCGCGAAAGGCTGGCTGTTGAGAAACGCGATCAAAGCTTGACGCTGCTCGAATTCTGCAACTAGCTCCATGCTCGACTTGAAGGCCGCAATCTCGAGCAAGGCCATGAATACTGCTGGGGCTGGATGGACGCTTGGGGGTCCCGAATTGTGGTCTGGGGGGGTTCTCTTTCACTAGGTCTCCGCACGTGGCGGCTGCCGCGACCGCGGCCTGGTTCACGGAGCAGTCCTGGGGGACGACCTGGACACTCAGCACGCAGCCCTCGGGGACCCTGACCCGCTGGGCGCTGCTGAAGTCGCCTCTCGTGACCTCCCGAGCTGCCTCGTCCTCGCTGTCTGTGCCGATGGTTGTGCCAGCCCCACTCGCAGCCGCCCGCCCAGGCAAGGGCTTCGTCGATCCTGCCCTCCGAGCCGGCCAGCGCTCCAGGAGTCGCTGGGTGAGTTCACTGCCAGCCTCTTCTTGGCCGCCTCGAGATCCTTCGGCGCCAAGCTCATCGCCCACGGGGTAGAACTAATCGCGAGGATCTGGGACCGAGAAACTGAGAGTGGCGTCTCCAAGGTCGATGTGAGTCCGAATATGTCTCTGTAGAACCACACGCGATGGAACACCTGCACTACACGCTGGACACTGAAGAGGACTCGGTTCGAAAATAGGATTGTGTATCGGGCTTCTGTCTCCATGTGAGCATACCACCCTTTCTGTTCCGATAACTCCACGCCACAGATCGACCCATCATCAACATCATTAGTTTCGGTACACGTCCATACACGCTGGGTTTGGGGTCATCTCCACCAGCAGCAGGAGGAGGAGCAGGAGCAGGAGCAAGATGAGTAATCAGGAGGAGCAGGAGGAGAAGCAGGAATCGGGGGCGCGCGAACATGGATTAGCGATCCATGGATTTGGCGCGCTGTCGCCTAATCCATGGATCGGGGGAGGTGCCCTCCCCGAAATGCGGCCGGTGCCGCCTCCTTCAGCGGCGGAAATCCGTGATTTCCCATGGAAACGGGACCCGTCGCTAATCCACGCCCGCTTGATCCATGTTTGCGATCGCCTGAAGGAAGAGCAGGAGGAGCAGGAGGAGCAGGAGGAGCAGGAGGAGCAGGAGGAGCAGGAGGAGCAGGAGGAGCAGGAGGAGGGCGCCGTCCCCCCGTCACTGCCGCGGCGCCTCCTCCAGCGGCGCCTCGCTGGGGCAGACACTCCGCCCGTCTTCGTCGAAGGCATCCCTCTCCTCGGGGGCAGGCGGGGCGAGGGGCAAGAACTAGAAAGGCCGAGTCATCTCTCCGGTGTCGCACGCAAGGGGGGGGGTGAGCGGATCATCGCACGTAGCGGTTCTGTCCCTGGCGCCCTCCCTGCGCCAGAAGCGCCAGCGCTTCGAGGAAAGCGCCCCGCGGCGGGGCCGAAGGCAGCTGCACGCAGCAGGTGTCGTAACGTCGCAACCTGCATCTTCCCTATCCGGGCGGGAGCGAGAGGGGGGGGTCCCAGCTCAAGGGGGGGAACCTAGAGCTGGAATCGGTCATGCATCACCGGTGGATCAGCCATAGGCGGCGGCAGGCCCCCGATGGAACATCCGCACGGTCTCGTGCGAGGTGGGCCATCGGGCCCCTGGAGGCGCTCAGTGGGTGATTGGGGGCCGATGCGTTCCCCCTCTGAGCCTGTTCCGCCCTGGCGTTGCCCCTGAGAAGGGGGGGGGGGGGATCGGTGCGCCTGGCTCGTCCCGTGACAGGGGAGGGAGTGACGGTTGCCCCTCGATCCCGGAGGGTCGAGGAGGAGGAGGTGCTCGGGCATGCGCGGTTCCCGTCGGGCCACCGGGAGTCGAGGTGCAGGGGCGGGCGTCGGGGCGAGACGAGGGGGATGCTGTGCGGTCGGGAACCTGTTTGCAAAGCGTGTCTTGCTTGCCGTCGCTCGGACGTCCATTTCCCGTGCACTTTTCGGTTTCGTGCGTGTTTTTTGTTGCTCGATGGTCCAGGATGGTCCTCGATGATTCTCGCCGAGAAAAAATGCACACGTCCGAGCGATGCCAAGCTTGGCGGCAGCCCCCGCAGCACGCCGTGCACCGCGGGCGGAGGGCGTGCCGCTCCGCATTCGCGGGTCGGGAGGCTCGGGCTCGGGCCGTCGACGCCCGGGGACTGGGGCGTGGTCGGCGTGTCGCCCCGAAGCGTGGCGTGCCAGAGCCTGCGGCCCGACATGCTAAGCAGACGTTCCTTCGCAGGCCTAGAGGTTGACACCAACACCAAGATCGGCGGTGTGCCTCCGCCGAGGAAAGACGATCCCGTTCTCGGTGGTGGTGGTAATATTCTGGCTTCCAAGGTGACCGAAATATTGCCACCAACGCCGAAATCTAGGATCCTTTTTCCCATGTGGAGGCAGCCCCCTGTGCTGGTGTTGGTGCCAATTTCCAGGCCTCCAATTCCTGATCGTACGTCCGGATCGAGCCGCCCCCTCATGCCTCCATCCCTCCTTCCTATGGCCCTCCCGCCTCCATCCTTCTGGGGGCATCCGTGACCCCAATCCACCACTTCGCAAGGCTCCGCCTCGACGAAGAACTCGGGGCCCAACTCGGGGGTGCACAGTGAGGGGGGGAGGGGGCGCTCATCATCGATGGCGGGGGGTGCGTCCAGATAGCTCTGCAGTTCACAAAGTTCCAGTTCACAAAGTTCCTCTTCTGTAGGGAAACGAGCTCTATACACCGACGCGTCTTCCAGCCATGCACTGGTACTTGCACAGGGAAGCGGATCCTGGTGTATACGGGATCCTGGTGTATACATTTTTCGCTAATTTCCCGGGACCACACCACCCGGACGTCGTCTCCGACCCTCAAGAACCCTGGGATTAAAAACAGCCCGCCGCGGGTAATGTATATGCTCCAATTTCAGATACTGTTCTGAACAGCCGGATTCTTCGAAAGAGACTCATGGATTGGAGGCAAGAAATCCCCTGCGATGAGGTCCGTGTCGTGACGCCTTCGGCGCTGGCTTCTGACATCGCACGGGTCGCCCAGCCTCGAACGCTCGCGGCTGTCTGACAGCGCAGATCACTCTCGACGTCGGCCGACCCCAGGCCACTGGCGTCGTTCAGCCTTGCACGCCCGCGCTGGGGTCACCACTGCGAGGCGGGAATTGATCCATATCCACCGCCTGGGAACCGACGTCCTGGTGCCCTGGCGGGCGGTGGATATATGGATATGTTTTGGCCCCCGGGGGCCAGAATACATCCATATCCACCGCCTGTGGAGGTCCGCGAAGATCGACCCCCTGGGCGGTGGTTATGGGTGAATTCCCGCCTCGGAGCCACCGCGTCGACACGGCGCGAACCTACCTCAGGTTGGGGCGGAGCGGGTCAAGGGAGGACGAGGAGAGAGGAGGAGGACCAGGAGGAGCCGGGGCAGGAGGGAGGACCTCCTGCCTCTTCTCCCTCCGCAAGATCAGTCGTCATCGAGTCAGGAGATCAGATCGGATCGGAACCTACGACGGGACATGCTGCACAGGCAAGTGAGCGAGATCGACTCGGATCGGCCGCGCCAGGATGCACAACAGCGCCATGCCAGCATCGGTCCGCATCGAGTCATCCGAAAATCGGAATCGAATCAGATCGGGCCGGCGCCAGAATCGACATCAAATTGGGTCGATCGGATCGGCACGGACACTGCCTTCCCTGACCCTCCACGCTCCCCTCCTCCACCGACTCTTCCTCCACGCCCGCCCCCTTCTCCTCCCTCCTGCTCCTCCCGCCTCCTTCTGTTGCATGTTCGGGGGACCTTTGTCTGCAACCAGCAGGCCACTACCTGCGTCGGACCCGCGTCGAAGCCGCGTCGAGCACGAGGAGAGGCCGGAAACCCTGCAGGACGGGCGGGCCCCCCCGAAGATGCAGCGCACGATCCTCCTGTTCCCTCCTCTCGGCGGCGAGCCCGGGTGGGCAAGTCGGGAGGGGCGGGCCTTTGTGGGCCCCGGAAACGGCAGGGCCGTTTTTTCACCGTTTCCGAAAAAATGTCCCGTGAAAATGGAAACGGCACAAAAACGGCGACCGGAAACGGCAAAAAAACGGCTCCAGGATTGGAACCGGAGCCGGAACCGGTCAAAAAACGACGACGGAACCGGTAAAAAAACGGCGTCGGAACCGGCAAAAAACGACAAAACGGAACCGGTAAAAAAACGGCCCTGTCGTTTCCAGGGCCCACTAAGGCCTTCTCAGAAGGCTCGAAGTCTCTCGGCACTCTGGGCAGTTTTGTTCCCCTTCCCCGAGAACGCAGGAAACTGCTCGGTTTGCGAGAGGGCTTCTGAGAAGTCCCGCCGCCTTCTGAGAAGGCCTTCTCCTTCTCACTTTCCCCCTCGCTCGTCGCCGATCCTCCCTCCTTCAGAACAAGAGCGTCGGCAGAAACATACATCTTCCCAGGTCCGCGCGGATTTCTTGGATCTGCGCTGGGCCCCACTGGCGGCGTCTCTGGAGCCGCCGCCCCTGGCGCTCAGCACCAATCCGAGAAACCCGCGACGACATGTGAACATTTCTGTTTCTGTACACGTCGTTCACCTCTAATTGTGCTCATTTCTAATTGTGCTCGTTTCGAATTGTTCCTGGCCCCCCTGTGGCCAGGAAGAGGCCCAGGATAGAACAATTAGAAATGAAAAGATTCTGGCCCCTGTAAAATCAAAGAACCTTCGAAGAATTAGAAATGAACAATGTGTGCTTCTCGTTCCTCGTTCGAGCGTGCGGTCCAGAACTTGTTTGAAAAAAGGCGGGACGGGAGGCCGGGGGAGAGGCTTGAGGACGGTGATGCCCGGGGGCCAGGACGTGGCTAAGCGTGCCGAGCCGGACCGTGGTGGGCCAGAATCCGCGGCGCGGCACGATACATGAGCAACCTCCTTCTCCTCTTCCTCCTCCTCCTCCTCCTCCTCCTCCTCCTCCTCCTCCTCCTCCTCCTCCTCCTCCTCCAATCCTGACCGGCTTTCTCGGGTCGGAGCTGGAACCCCCTCTCGGGAGCGCGGAGCGCGCCCGGGGTATCGCGCGGAGCGCGCCTGGGGGGTCCACCGCAGATGCATGAAGGCCGCGCGGACAGTCACAGTTTACGTGCACGCCTGTTTCTCTTCTTCGACGACCGGAATCCTCCTCCCTCCTCCCTCCGCCCTGCGCGAGGAGGAAGGGATGGGAGACGAGATGATGCCGATGCCGTTGCTCCACGGACCTCTCCCAGGGCGCGTCCTCCCCAGAATGTGGAGGCGAACCCCAGGAGGCCCAGAGAGGCGAACACGAGGGAAGGGTGGCCTGACGTCCGCAATGCACGCGAGGGAGGGAGGGAGGGAAGGGGGGGTGCAGCGGCAGACTCGGCCGCCGCTCGCGCATCTCCTCCTCCAGCGCGCCCTCGTCCCGGGGGTCCCAGGGCGCCTCCTCCTGCGCAGGGGGGGGGGGGTTACTTGCTCGAGAGCCCTTCCTTTTGCGGGGTCTGGCCCTCAGGGGGGGAGGGGTCGAGGCACTCTTCGTGCTGCCGTGCGGAACGCAAGGGGAGGAACGAAGGCGGCGCGTTTCTGGCCACAGCGAGCCTCGGCCACGGACAGGTTCAACGATCTGAGTCCACGGAGCGACCCCAGAACCAGCGCCACTCCTGAGCCCAAAATGATCATCATTCCAGCGTCTTGACCGCAATGGCTGAAATATATATATATATATATATATATATATATATATATATATATATATATTCTCATACGCACCTCTCCGAGGGAGTAGAGCTCAGAGGCGATTAATGCGCACGTCGTCCGCGATTTTTCTGGCCGTTTCGCTCGGGACATCCTCGAAATTCTGAAAATCGGTGGCACCCCTCACGCAGATCGTGACGTCAGGGTCCAAAAACACATGGGAATTTCAACATTTTAACATAAAACCTTCAAAAACACATTGTAATTTCAATAATTTTGACCCCGATTCTCAGAGAATGGCGGTTTCGCCTGAGACATCCTCCCAAAATCGAGCCCCAGACCCCTCCTCGGAGCCTCCTGGGGGCCTCCTGGAACCTCCTGGGGCCTCCTGGGGCTTTCTGGACCTTCTGGTACCCCAGACCCCGCCTCGGAGCCTCCTGGAGTTCTCCTGGGCCTGCTGAGGCCGCCTGGGGCCTCCTGGGGCCTCCTGGGGCTTCAGAACTACATGCACACACAGAGACACAAATCACGCCCAACACATCACACGCTAGACAAACATAACACACACACACACACACACACACAACACCGACAACACACAAAAAGCACGCACCACACAAAGCACACATCACACACACACACACACACACACACACACAACACTCACAATCCTGGGGCCTCCTGGAGCCTCTTCTGGTATCCAAGTCGGGCCTCCTGAGGCTTCCTGGGGGGCCCTGGTACACACATCGCAAGGTGTGGCAACCCCACTTGCGCTCGAGTGCGACTTCGCTGTTGCATGTCACTCCTGCTTCAAACGCCCCTTCAGCTTGTTGTATGAGCCTGGGCACACACGTGCCACTTGTACATATATATATATATATATATCCGTTCGACTCGAGACGGATGAAGCGGTCAGCAGGAAGAAAACTACGGGAATGCTGACGCCATCCAGTCGGAGCGGCACTCGTGAGCACTGGATGTTTGAGGGTGTGGCTCATCTGCGGATCGGCCGTTCTGCGCGGTGTCCGTGCTGGTAGGGATGTCGTGAGCCGTCTGGCCGGTAGGAGATCTCTGGCTCCACATGTCGCCGGCTGGTCCATCGTGATGGCCAGCGTGTCGAGATTATCTTAAAAGAGGTCGCCAACATCAGCCTGAATTTTCGCGCCGCATACGTCGATCCGCTCCTTGGGTCTCGTCCTCGCCATCTCGTTCCGCCGCTCTGGTGAAGAGTGACGGGGGCACGGTGCGCATCGTCTCGTGGATCGGATCCGAGAGGTGTTGTTCGGAATGGTCTGAACCCAGTCGAGCATCGCCCTGTTCCTCCCCAATGCGAGCCTCGTTGCCCCGACCGTTTCTGTGCTATGGCGTGTCGTGAGCGCGCGCCGTTGAGGTCATACTCGGCAGGTGCCAGCCCAACCAATCCATCAGGGCCCCAGCAGGCTGTGCCAGTTGGCAGTGTTGTCCAGGCGGTTGGCGTGGGTGGGTTTCGAGGCCTCCTCAATCCGACCAGCCCTCTGGGCGTAGGTGGTCTAGAGAGGCTCCTCTTCCAACCACCCTGGACCTGGACAGGGCGCCCGGCGAGTCGTTGGAGCGTCAAAGATTGCCCAAGGCGGCTCCAAGAGGGCCTCGGAAAGAGTCCACGATGGCCTCCACGATGGCTCAAGATGCCTCGAAATTGCTCCCAGCATGCTCCAAGAAGCCTCCAGACCGCTCCAAGACGTGTCCAAGTGGCCCGAGAGCTCTCCAAGGGGGCCCCCCAAGAGGCCAAGAGCCCTGCACTACCAACGCCCTACTCGCAACTTGCAATCAGCTCCTCCTGCGTTCGTCCTCTGCGTCCGCCGTCTCGGTCCTTCTTCTCTTGCCCTCCCCTGCTCCCCCCCTGTTTCTCGCCCGACGCCGCTGCTTGCTGACGAGCCGCACGCGAGGTCACACACGGCCTTCTCTATTCTGGCATGACCATCGCAGCCCACCCTCTCAGCCATGCTTCTCAATACGCTCGGACCTATAGCCTTTACCTCCATCCATCGTCAGTGTGGCCGTACTGTCTGCTGGGCGGGCTGCTTGCGATTGTTGAGGTGGGTGGACGGGGACGGGCGGGGCGGTTGCTCGCAGCAGGCCGCAGTTGCACATCTTGCTCCTCAACAGTTAAAGCGCGCGCAGTTTTATTGCAGCCCCCCTACTGCAGGACCTGGCCCCACGACATAGATTGCCAGCCTCTGCGTCCATCTGTCACCCGCCTGCTGTACTGTCCACTGGGAAGGTTGTTCGGGTAGGGTTACGAGAGGTGGTGAGGAATTTGACACGGCTGCCCAAAGCAGCTGACTATCTTCAAAGGCCAGCCATTATGCATGGCCAGCCTCAGCACGGCAAACAATGGCACACCACAGCCTTACTTGATCTTTTAGTGGCACTCGCATGCCTCCTCTCTTGCAAGACCTATCTCTGCCAGCCTCTACTCCCAGCGTGGCATTGCCAATTGGTGAGTATAGTCCGTGCTAAACCCGAAAACGAATGCAAAAAACACGTGGGTCCCGTGGCCTTGGAGGTCCGGGGTGAACCGCAAAACCCTGGGTAGCCACCCAAGAGTTGCCGCCACGCTTGCACTCCCGTTTTACTACTCCTTTCATAGTTTACGCGGGTAGTTGTGATGGCGTTGGGATCTTCAGTTCGGCAAATCTGCTGAAATGGGTGCGGGGAGGTGGAAGGAGATCTAAAGCGCACTCTTCATTTCGGGCCCCCCTGGCTCACAGGGAGTGGCCCCACCGACTCACAGATCCACAGGGGCGGCCCTAGCAGATGGCGTGGCCAGCTCGTTCTACTCGGTTCTCAAGACTTTGAAGCGTCACAGACACAATCCATGTAAAGCATACTTCACAGCAGCCCGCAGACGCATACTCCGCGCTCTTGATAATAATACAGGCCAGCCTGTTACAGTGCCGGCCTTTCTTTTCGCAGTCCTCACAAGCATTACTCCACTCGTCCAAGATTAGTCACAGACGATACAAGCCAGTCTAGCCAGAACTGCTGTGCTGACTACTGGAGCGGAGAGGTCGGCACACGTTGAGGTAGTCGGGGGTGCTTGGGGAAGTAGCGCATCCAGGCGCGACCCTAGCAGAGGGCGCGGCCAACCTTAGAAAGATTTACACTCACACACTCGCACTGTGGTCGCGACTTTACTCCCTCTGCGTCGACTGTTTTGCTTTTTGTTGTTCTCTCGCACTGCACCGCGCATGTCGACCTCTCCTCGATCGGTCTCGTCCCTAGCATGTGTTATTGAAGTACGGGTTCACGTCGTTCATTTCTAATCGTGCTCATTTCGAATTGTGCTCGTTTCTGATTGTTCCTGGCCCCCTAGTGGCCAGGAAGAGGCCCAGGATAGAACAATTAGAAATGAAAGGATCTTGGCCCCAAAAAAAATCCGCCGACCCCTTGTGGGTCTCTAGGCGTGTGAGACTGTTCCACCCCCTACCCCCCCCCTGGCCCAGGACGAACGCGTCATGGGAGCATAGAGGGCTCAAAAACGGGCCAAGAGGGCCCCAAGTGGGCCCCAAGACGATCCAAGAGGGCCCCGAATCGTCGAATGATCCTTCCAAGACGCCCAAGATGGCATCCAAACGGCCCAAGATGCCTCCAAAACGCCCCAAGAGGCCTCCAAGAGGCCTCCCAAAAGGCACCGACGAAGTGAGAATTGCCCCGTTCCCCTGGGAAAACGTATGTTTAAAACATATGCGCCTCCTGCGCTTTCGTACCGTGGAAGACGGCCCGAAAGACCCCTAGGACAGATCCGAGACGGCCCCCAAGGGCCCCAAGACCGCCAAAGAAGCCCCGATGACGGCCCCAGAGGGCCCCCGGACGGCGCCAAAAGGGGGCCCACGGGGGGCACCCGAACCCACGTTTCCAGCCTTCGGCCCCAGGACGCCCCCAGATGGCCTCAAGAAGCCCCCAACACGCCCCCAGAAGCCCCCAGGGAGCCCGAACAGAGCTCCCAAACGCCCCCAAGAACCTCCCAGGAATCGGACAAGCCTCGTGGAATGCAGTCCTGGACGCGCAGTAGTTTATGGAGGGGTCGGCGGATGTGGCGTACGCATATAAGATCACAGAACTCTCGAAGAAATAGAGACGAACAATGCGTACGGGTATGTGCTCCTTCCCCGCTCCACCCTGCGGCCTGGCGGGCGCATGCGGCCCGTTGTACCCTCTCCGCTGCCAGACGCCCTTCCTTTCTTTTCGGCTGCGCCCGCCAGGCTTCATCTAAAACAGGGCTAGGACCTGGATAAACCGCTCCAGAGCGTTCCGGAGCGCTCTCAGAGCGTTCCGGAACGCGCTGGAGCGGCCGCGGCGCCCAATACATCCTCCAAACCCGCCGATTCTCAGAGATTTCGAGTTATCCCGATCCGATGTTGTCCTGATCTTCGCGTCGTTTTATCATCCGTCGGCTCTCTGCCCAGGCCGGCAGCTTCCCTTCCGTTCCGCCGCCCCTTCGTTGAAAGGCTCGGGCTGTGGTTGCTCGGCGCGCTCGGGGTCGCCCCTTGGCCACGGGGCGTCCCGAAGGGCTCTCGGAGGCACACCCGCGTCAGTGAGCTCCGCGCGAGGAGCGGGACGCAGCGTGAGCCGCCGCACAGGGGGCAGAAGGGGCGGTCAGGCCGGCAGCTTCTCGTTGGGCACCGTCACAGACCGCAACGATTGAAGGGGCCCCAGGACACACAAAGAAATACACACGAATGAAAAGATTCCCCATGTTTTCCCATGTTTTCTGGGTTTTAGTCTCCCCCCCCACTTCCCATAGTTTCCCATATTTTCCTTGGAATCGACGATTGATTGTGTCTGTGTGTTTTTTCCCCTCCTGAAGAAGGGCGGTCAGGCTGGCAGCTTCTCGTTGGGGCACCCTCACAGACCGCAGCGATCTCCGATCCATAGGGGGGGGGGGGGAAACGCAAGAGGCAGCGATGCGCTGCTCTCTGTCGGGTCGGGCGAAAAGGGGGGGATAGCAAAGGGGGGGGTTGAGAATCAGCTCACGTAGCTGATTTTCCTGGCGCCTCCCGGCGCCGGAGGCGGCGATGTGTCGAGGAATGGGCCCCTTGGTGAGGCCAAAACCAGCTGCATGCAGCAAATTTCGTAACCCCCCCTTTCCCAATCCCCCCCTTTCGCCCGGCCCGACTCTGGGCCTCTTCGGTGGCGCGTTCTGGCCAGAGTTCCGAGGCGAGGTCCCACGGTGGCGACGAGGGCCGCCGAGGATGCCCAGGAGGAGAAAAAACGGGCGAAGGGTGGAAGTATGGGTACCTTGTCCTCCTCTGATTCATGTCTGCACAACGCCGAAAAACAGGAGCAGGAGCAGCAGGAGCAGGAGGAGCAGGAGGAGCAGGAGCAGGAGGAGCGGGGCAAGGAGCAGGGGCCACGGGAACCCCACGGGCTACCGTAAGGGGCAGGACGAGCAGGAGCGGGGGCTACCGTGAGGGGCAGGACGAGCAGGAGCGGGAGCGGGAGTAGCAGAAGAAGGAAAACACGAGTAGCAGCAGCCAGATTAGGCGCGGGAGGACTTAGAGTTACATTGAAGGGGCCCAGGGACACACAAACAAAGACACACGAACCCTAAGATTACCCATAGTGTCTCCATCCTCGTCTGCCCTCCCACTTCCCACACTTTCCCATGTCGCCCTGGGGACCGAGGACTGAGTGTGCATGTGTGCTCCTCCCCCTCCCTACACATGACGTGTCCGTCCCTGGCCCCTGCACGACGGGCGCGAGGGCAAAGAACGTGGAGATGTGGGGCTCCGGCGGGGCCCCCAGCCGAGCGGCGAAGCGCAACAAAGATACCCTGCGCATGAGAAGGCGAAAGCCCCCTGGCTACCTGCCAGACCACCCCAGCCCAACCCGAAGACCCCAATTTCGGGTTCAATATGTGTTTTTTCAGTGTTCGCCGACAGACCCCAACTGGAAATGGAGGGCAACTTGAGGCCTTCGGGTTGGGTTGGGGTGGTTTGGTGGGTGGTGACCCACCCCCACCCCCAGTCCCGACGCCCATCCCCGAACCCGCGATCCAGGGGGTCGGGACTGGAGGTGGGGGTGGGGTTTCGGGGTCCAGGAATCGAGAAAACCCATCCCCAACCCCAGTCCCGACCCCTTGAATCGCCGGCTCGGGGATGGGCGTCGGGACTGCAGGGGGTGGGGGTGGGCTTTCGCCTTCTGAGCGTAAAAAAACATCTCCAACGGGGCAGGGCACCAGGAAAATCCGACGATGTGACGGTTCCAATTCGCGGCCTCGGGGGCTTTCCCCAGGGGCAGTTTTCCGTCCCGGGCCAATGTTTGATGGCCCCGCCCTCCCGAAGGCCGAAATCGAGAAACAAACAACAAAGATTTAATAAAACAGATCGTCGGAGGCTCCAAGGCAGTCAAGGGCAGCCTCTTAAGCCCCAACCCCCACCGGGAGGATGAACTGGAGGAGAAGGAGGAGGAGAAGGAGCAGGGGCAGGAGGAGGATCGAGACCTAGGAGGGAGGGAGGGAGAGAGGGAGGGGGAGGCAGGGAGGAGGAGCCATCCTCAAACGACCGCACAACGGGTCGGACAAAAGGGGGGGGATAGCAAAGGGGCGTTTAGCGAAGCAGCTCATGCAGCTGGCATTCCCGGCGCCTGCCGGCGCCGGACACGCCAACGGAGGGTCGATCTCCGAGGCTGTCTCCAGCTGGCATCAGCGCGGTTTTGGGGCACAGGCCGTTCTGCGAAGATGTCTACACTGCCGTGGGCCGTCATCCGAGGCAAGCACCCAGCGGCGGCTGCGTGCAGCAGACCTCCTCCCCACCCGCACCTGCGGTCAAGAACTTTTGCTTTTATAGCGCGGCGGGCAGCTGGGAGGCCGGGCAGAGCTCGAAACGGTGTCGCTCCGCTCCGCGTGGCGGGTGGCTGGGCAGAGCCCGGGACGCTCGACGCCCGGGGGCCGGCAGGTGGTCGGCGTGTCGCGCTGGAGCGTGGTGGCCACAGGACCTGCGGCGCGACACGCGAGGCAAACGTTCCTGACCGTATTCCCCTCCGTCGTCCAACCCGGCGAGGAGGCAGGAGCCCGGGGCGTCCAGGAGGCGACCACACATCACGGCCCGAGGCCGGTGCGCGGCCCACTAGGGGGGCCCAAAAGACGTGCTGAAATAATGATGCCAGAGAAAAAAAACAATCTTAATATTTTCAGAGCTATGGGGCTATAGGGCTATAGGGCTATAGGGCTATAGGGCTATAGGGCTATAGGGCTATAGGGCCACAGGGCTATACGGCTGTAGGGGCTATAGGGCTATGGAGCCATAGGGTTCTGGGGCTATGGGGCTATGGGGCTATAGGGCTCTAGGCCTATAGGGCTATAGGTCTATAGGGCTATGGGGCTATAGCGCCATAGGACCATAGGGCTAGGGACTATAGGGGCTAGAGGGCTATAGCGCCACGGAGCTATAGGGTTAAAGGCGTATATAGAGCTATAGGGCTCTAGGGCTATAGGCCTATAGGGCTGTACATGTATTATAAGTCTATAGGGCTATAGGACTGTAGGGCTATAGGGAAATCGGGCTACAGGGCTATAGGGTTATAGGGCTATAGGGCGATAGGGCTATATGACTATTGGCTATAGGACTATAGGGCTATACGGATATAGGGCGATAGGGCTATAGGGCTATGGGGCTATAGGGCTATAGGGCTATAGGAATAGAAGGCTATAAGGCTATAGGGCTACAGGGCTATGGGGCTATAGGGCTATAGGGCTGTAGGGCTATAGGGCTATGGGGCTATAGGGCTATAGGGCTATAGCGTTATTGGGCTACAGTAACAGAGGGCTGTAAGGCTATAGGGCTATAGGGCTATAGGGTTCTGGGGCTATAGGGCGATAAGGCACCTGGGCACCTGGGCACACGGGCGGGACGCGGAAATCGTGACACACCTCACCTAACCATATGAATCCGCTAGGACCATACAGAGGCAAGCCCTGATTGGGGAACAAGAGGGGACCGTGAAATCTGTGGAGATGTCATGGCCCCCGCCAGAAATATCCGCCACCTTCCAGCCATGATCCCCCTCTCGGACTGGACGCCCCCGAATGAGGAGGAGCGAGAGCGGGAGCACGCGAGAGCAAGACGTGAGCAGTAGTAAGAGCAGCCCGCGGTGCCTCCGCGGCCGGCGGCGGCGGCGGCAGCTCATCGACCTTTGGCCGCCGCCGCCTCGCGAGGGCGACGACGACGACGAATAGCGCCAACGGCGACAGACGAACTGCATCGACGATCGGGCTTCGATGCGACAATGACGATCGAGCGATCAAGCTCGGGCTTCGACGATCAAGCGTCGACGACCGAGCTTCGAGCTTCAAGTGAATCGAACGATCGAACTTCCACCTCCCTCTCCTCGTCCTCGTCCTCGTACCCCTCCAACTGCTCCGCTTCTCGTGGGTGGCCAGACGAGACAACGGCGCCCCTCCCTGGAGGTGTCCCTCTTGCTTGAGCCTCCAGGAGGCTCGAGCTGGATCCGCCTCGAGACTCTGGCCTGAGCGCACCCGCAGTCGGGTCCGTGGGTCGACTCTTGGCGGCGGCCACGACGACGACGACGACGGCGACGTCGCCGTCGTCTCTGAGATGTTTGAATTTGGTTCCAGGGCGCAGGGTTGGCCAAACCGGCGGACCCATCCGACCAACCTTCTGCACGTTGACTGTGCAGAGCGTGGTCCGGCCATGGCGCGTACACACGCTTGGGCGAATGTAGGTAAGGCGCATGGCTCTACGAGGCCATCACCGGGCGAAACGACACCAAACGTAGAATGCCGAAGAGAGATCTGACGGGCCTGAACACGGACAAGCACACACGCCTCATGCACGCCATGCCCGTCGAGACGAGATCATACCTGGAACGAAGCGACCGTACGGCTCAGAACGCCATGGCAACCAGCGAAACCGTAATGGTGAGAACGTCACGCAGACGCATCAGCGGAACAGTCCAGGAACTACAAACCAGGGGCGAAGACATTGCAAGTATAAGTTCGAGAACGCCTTGAGCTTTCCTCGGCGTGTGAAATGATTGCCCATCCCCCACCCCACCCGACGCACGCAAACCACGCTCGGGTCTGAGCCGAAGCCCTGAAGCCTAGACCTCGCAGCTATAGGCCCCCAAGCCTCACCTCTTCCGCAAGCCCTATCCTCAGCACTTGGACCCCAACCGCATGGGTCTACCAAGGCAAAGAACAGCTCGGAAACCTCGCTGGAGCTTTTCGGGGGCCTCCCGGTCGGGATGCAGCCCCAGCCGCCTACCCCCCGACACAGACTTCGCCCGAGCTCCAGCCGAAGCGCTACAAGCTAAAGTCCCGCAGCGCTAGACCGTCAACACGTCGCCTCTGCTTCCCCAGGCCCCATCCTCAGCACTTTGGCCCCAGTCTCATGGGCCCACTGGGGGCAAACAAATCACATGCGAGGGTGTTCGCCTTCGCGCCGCCACCATCAACGAGCGCGCGGTTGGTGAAGGCCGCACCTTGACATCGGAACCGGAAAAGACGAAGAGCCCTTACCTGCGCCACGAACTCAAGTAGCAGAATTATGATCTTGGAACACAAGCCCGACTGGAACGAGCCAAACTGAATAACATCTAGGGTTCCCCTTCGAACCGACCGAACGAGCAAACAGTCTTACTTCCGACGAGGACCACAGCAAGGTGACCACCTCAGCCTGTTGCTTCCCAGCGCCGTCCAGAAGACATGTTCGGGGGGAAGCAGTCGCAGAAGAATTGTGGGTTACATCTCGGCGATATAAAGTTGGCACTGGTTTCCAGCATGCATGTTGATGATGATGTGTTATGGGATGCGCCGTCCTACACATGTATACATATCATGCTACGCGACCTCGTCGCGGAAGCTGACGCGAGGGGCCTAGAAACCCATTCAGAGGCAACGCAGGGTTCCTGCGATGTGACCTATGAAACCGCCATGACATCAAGAAACAGAAATGAATGTGGGCGAGATGTGGATATAGATCACTCCTTTCCATGGCAGCGTCAAGTACCTCCGACGCAAGCTCACCTTCGACGATCCCGACGACGCGAAGTTCGATCACATTATCGGGAGGGGCTGGAGGAAGTTCATTGTGCACAAATGCAAACGTCTGTTGAGCAAACGTCTGTGATTATTCGGCATGGTCGTGGGGCGCACAATGCTCCAATGAGCAACAACCTGGACGATGGCAGCATCGCTGGAGCGGAAAAACACAAATGTCAGCGCTGCATGCTGAAGCTGGTCCTGAGCCACCAGAGCTGGCGATTATGGACAAATGAGGCTGCGATGGGGCATGATAACACTCGGCGAATCGGATAAATCTGTTATACCGTGCAGGAGAATAGGACATCCAGTTCGAATGATGGACAATCGGACGACGAATTGGCAGTCACATGTGAACACTACCCTTGCAGGTCAGTTTTTTGAAATACAGGTGGACCACGAGGGCCCCCCGTTTCTGGGGCAACTTCCCATCCTGGGCCACTCGCTGATTGGCCCTGGGGACCGAAACCGGCCTCCTGAGGCCCCGAATGGCGAAACCAATTGTCGCCTCTAGGAACATACACACACACACACACACACACACACACACACACACACACGCACGCACACACGCACACACCAAACAAAAAAACATCGAAACAGTAACGCAGAACGCCCGGCAAAAGGCGAGGCGAGGCGTTACCCACTTTTTGACCAGCGGCACCCTGGCTCCAATTTGCGGTCAAGCTACGCAAGGGCTGCCGCTGACCGAGTTCAAGGAGTTACAAGCATCCACCGCCTGGGGAACCGACCTCCCAGGACCCCAGAAGGCGGTGGACATGGAGACTCTCGGGCCCCGGCGGGAAGGCCATACATACGCATCCACCGCCTCCTGGGGCCCCGGAGAAACGGTTCCCCGGGAGGTGGATGCGTGCAAACACCGGCCTCGCATGACCTCCGGCCTTGCGTCTTTGCTTACGGCGTGGGCCCCCTAAGGTCTCCAGCCGTTCTGGGACCGGCTGTTCCTCCTGAGCAGTTTCCCGGCGGCCCCAACGATCAGCAGAGGCCCCGGGAGGCCGAACATGGCCGGAAACCTCCCGTAGTGTTCTTCACGACGCAGGGAGATCCTCTGAGATCCGACGTCCGGCATGATGGCGAAACAAAGCCAGAGACCTCGTTCACGTTTTCCTGCAGCGGTTCCCTAGCTGGATCCATCCGTGAGGGTCCAAGGGCCCGACGCTAAGCATAAGCGCACCGTGCGAAAAAACATTCCCAAGATCTAAATTACGGGTCCGAACCATGTTGAGAAGCGCATTGGAAACATACGAGCGCAACACCGCTCAAAGCCACTCAGTAAAGGGCGCGGTGTTGCGCGGTGTTGAACGGTGTTGGTCGGGGTCGTGCGGTGTTTGCGCTGTGTTGCGCGGTGTTGCACGGCTGTGCTTCTCTGGCGAGCACTGATGAACCTGTCCATATCTGTATATCCATATATATACACACACAGTTCTCCCCACACCCAGATTCGGGTTCTTGTTTTCACTGCGCACCCCCCGCGCAGGATCTCCTCCGCCTTCTCTTCCTCCCCCCTCTCTTACTCACTCATACACTCATACGTTCACGCTCTCACGCAGTCTTAAACATCACCAGCAGCGTCATCACCATCACCACCATCACAAATCACTCACTCACCCACTCACTAACAAATTCACTCACTCTCTTACTCCCTCATCATTACCGATTCACTCACTCATTCGCTCAATACCTCACTCACTCACTCACTCACTCACTCACTTACTCTCTCACTCACATCAACTCTTCACCATCACCACCACAATCGCTGTCATCATTATCATCATTATCACCCGCACAACGATCACAATGTCACCACGATCATAACGATATCGGAACCAACATCAGCATACTCACATATTCATCGTCAGCGCACACACGCAATCAAACACTCATATTACGAAAGTCTCGGGCGGGAGCCCCCGTCTTTGATATGATATCACGAGGAAATTTCCAGCGGGAGCCCCCATGTAGGGCCGCACTGCACGTTGGCAATCCGAGCGGGCATTCGCATTCAAGTAAATGTCGTCACTGTCGGGCTCGTCAAACCTGGATGCGAAGGAAGTCTCGCGCGGGAGCCTCGTCCGTGAGTTCATCGCAAGGAACTCTCAAGAAGGAGCCCCCGCACCCCATATTGGCAATCCGAACGGGCCATGGGAATCCTGTAACTGTCGTCTTTTTCGGGTCTATCAAACATGAATACGCAAGAAATCTCGAGCGGGGTCATCGTCTGTGAGAAAATCAAGAGGATGTTTCCACAAGGGGCCCTTTGTTATATATACATATATAGATATACATATACATATACATATATACACATATATATAGATATGGGGCCCGCAAACCATGTTGGGAATCCGAACATGTCATCGCATTTTCGTAACTGATCTCACGTTGGGTCTCGTCAGGCATGAATGCGGAGGAATTCTCGCGCGGGAGCCTGTGAGTGATTCGCGAGAAAATCTCGCACGGAAGCCCTCTCCCTATGGAGCCCGCAAATTTCGTTTGCAATCCGAGCGGGTCATCGCATTCCTATAACTGTCGTCACTTTTGGGCTCGGCCTGAACGTGGCAAGTAACGGGAGCCTCGTCTGTGTCTGTGAGTGCCCGCGAGGAATCTCAAGCTAGAGCCCCCTGCGGATGGTCACGGCGCATCGTCAGAAGGGTGACGCGAGCCCTAACGGGCTAATCCGAAGGCTCCCTAGAGGCCCGCGGCGAATCGCCAGAAGGGTGACGCGAGCACTCGCGGTTCAATTCGAGGAAGAATAAGAGGAACATGGATTCAAGAGGACGACGGCGGCTGGGCACAGGGGGAAGCCCCTGAGTCCGAGGGGGGTAGGACAAGTCTAGGAACACAGATAATTCGCAGGCCCAACGGGCCAGAGGCGTGCTAAGATCTCCGGTAACTGGTTAACAATTCTTCTAGTTCGCGCGCGCGGGGCGGCCCCTGGGGGTCCCCCGGCGAAAAGTACCCCGACCGCAGCCCGGGAAGGTCCCGGGAAGGTCCTGGGAAAGTCCCGGGAAGTTCCCGGGAAGGTCCCGGGAAGGTCTACTCAGAGATGGTTTTGAGGGCCATTTTTCGACACCCCTCACGAGGATTGTGGCCTCCGAGGGGGGTGCACTCGACTACCCCGCCCCAAGAGGCCCCCGAGAGCCCCCCAAGAGGCCCAAGGGGGCCCCAAGACGCCGCCAAGGAGCCCCAAGAGACCCCCAAGAGGCTCCCAAGAGGCCCCTAGGAGGGCCCAAGCAGGCCCCCAAGAGGCTTCAAAGAGGCCCCATAGAGCGCTCGAGGGCCGGCGGAATGAGCGAAGCGATTAAATATATTTAACGAGGACGACGAGAAGGACGAGGATGAGGATGTCGAGGAGGAGGAGAAGGAACATCAGAGGGCGGGAGAAGGGCCTCCGCCAAGGCGAAGAAGAAATAGCCTGGGGGCAAGCTAAAGAGATTATCAGGCGGGGCCCTACCGTTCAGGTAATTCTCCCAACCTATACTTACACACGTATACATTAGTAGATGTATGCATATGAAGAGAGATGTGCGTATGTGTATACATTCGGAGACCCATACCTGCACCTGCGTATGCCAGCATATAGATAGGGATACGTACGCTTGTAAGAGTGAACAAGTGGACACATGGCATACGCCCATGTGTCTCCCAAGAAGCCACCATGGATCGGGCGCACAATCTCGGGGCCTGGGAACCTCGGCCGTCGAACCGCCAGCCCGGCCGGCAGACGGCGGCGGCAGCGCGCGCGGCCTCGCCAGCGGCTGCCTCGATGGCTCGCGCTGCGGCGCGCGGGGCGGCGGCGGCGCGGGGGTCCTGGCCAGGGCGGAAGTCCCCTTCCTGCCTGCGGGGACCCAGACACTCCTTGCGTCGCGAGGAAGCATCGGCGGGATGATTTCGGGCACTCCTGGTCTCCAGGGGCCCCGACTGGGCCCCAGGACCATCAAAAAGCGACTCGGGATGAGCAAACGAAACTGGCCCCAGGGAACGGGTCGGGACCTGGGGGGGCAGTACTAGGCCATGAGTTGTTCCGTGGCTTGCTTACGTTCGCATACGCGATAATCCAGATCACATGCGATAAGGACTATCACCCCGATCATCACAATCCGACTTTACTGAAGAAACCTGAATGCACAATCCTTACTGAGACAATAAGAGAATCTCATTGCTATAGAATCCTGAGCATACATTGCTGAAAACGGAGTCCTTAATAAGGAGTCATTTCTAACTATTCCTCCATGACAACCCCTTACTAACAAGACCATACGGAAGGATGCTTGCTGAGAAATCCTGAACAAGGAACCCTTCCTGAAGAATCCGTCGCAAGGAACTCCTACCAAGGAGTTGTACGAAGGAATCCTTCTCGAAGACCCGGATTAAGAACCATCACGAAGGAATCCTCAGCGAAACGTACTTACTTTGAAACCCTTACTAAGCAATCCTTACTGAGGAACTCTTGGTACAGAACCCTTTCATGAGGAATTCTCAATGAGGACTCCTGGATAAGGACTCCTTACAGAAGCAGCCTAGGACAAAACTCATTGAAAAAACTTACCAGACAACCCTCTGGAAGGGGTCCTACGGAAGGAGCCCTTACTGAGCAATGATGAATACAGACTGCGTACCGTAAAACTCTGAATCAAGAATCTGGCGCTCGCCAGCCGAGGCTTCAAATCCATAGAAAAACTATAAAACGATAACATGAATAGTCCTTGAGAGAGGTTTAAGGAAACAACATAACAAAACGTAACTTAGTCGGCGTGGGGATCGTCGGCCGGAAAATCCAAAAACATGATTTTCTCCCAACCATCCTGTGATGTTGGGTCCTCGTTTTGAAGAGACAGCGCCCCGCGACACTCCTCCTCCTCCTCCTCCTCCTCCTCCTCCTCCTCCTCCTCCTCCTCCTCCTCCTCCTCCTCCTCCTCCTCCTCCTCCTTCTCTCCTCCTCTCAACATCATCATCAGCATGACTCGTTTCGGCACACCCTTCACATGGTTCGTGGCCCCATGAGAGCTCCACCGAAGGCCCCAGTGGCAGGGCTCGCATGCGGTTCCTCGCCCATTTCGGCACAGCCCTCACAAGTTTCGTGGCACCACAGGAAGCTCCGCCGAAGGCCTCAGTGGCAGGGTTCGCATGCGGTTCCCCGCCCATTTCGGCACACCCCTCACACGCCTCGTGGCACCACGGGGAGCTCCACCGAAGGCCCCAGTGGCAGGGTTCGCATGCGGTTCCCCGCCCATTTCGGCACACCCCTCACGCGTTTCGTGGCCCCACAAGGAGCTCCACCGAAGGCTCCAGTGGCAGGGTTCGCACGCGGTTCACCGCCCATTTCGGCACACCCCTCACATCTTCCGTGGCCGCATAGGGCGCTTCACCGAAGGCCCCAGTGGCAGGGTTCGCATGCGGTTCCCCGCCCCCCATTCCGGCGGACTCCTCACATGTTCCGTGGCCCCATAGGGCGCGCTCCACAGAAGGCCCAAGTGGCAGGGTTCGCACGCGGGTCACCGCCCATTTCGGCACACCCCTCACACGGTTCGTGGCCCCATAAGAAGCTCCACCGAAGGCCCCAGTGGCAGGGTTCGCATGCGGTTCCCCGCCCATTTCGGCACACCCCTCACACGATTCGTGGCCCCATAAGAAGCTCCACCGAAGGCCCCAGTGGCAGGGTTCGCATGCGGTTCCCCGCCCATTTCGGCACACCCCTCACACGTTTCGGGCCCCGTAGGGAGGAGCTCCACCGAAGGCCCCAGTGGCAGGGTTCGCATGTGGTTCTCCGCCCAGTTCGGCACACCCCTCACACGCCTCGTGGCCCCATAGGGCGCTCCACCGAAGGCCCCAGTGGCAGCGTTCGCACGCGGGTCACCGCCCATTTCGGCACACCCTTCACATGGTTCGTGGCCCCATAAGAAGCTCCACCGAAGGCCCCAGTGGCAGGGTTCGCATGCGATTCCCCGCCCATTTCGGCACACCACTCACACGTTTCGTGGCCCCATATGGAGCTCCCCCGAAGGACCCAGTGGCAAGGTTCGCATGCGGTTCCCCGCCCATTTCGGCACACCCATCACGCGCCGCATAGGGAGCTCCACCGAAGGCCCCAGTGGCAGGGTTCCCATGCGGTTCCCCGCCCAGTTCGGCACACCCCTCACACGTTTCGTGGCCTCAAAAGGAGCTCAACCGAAGGCCCCAGTGGCAGGGATCGCCTGCGGTTCCCCGCCCAGTTCGGCCCCCCCCTTACAAGTTTCGTGGCTGGAGCTCCACCGAAGGCCCCAGTGGCAAGGTTCGCATGCGGTTCCCCGCCCATTTCGGCATACCCCTCACACGCCTCGTGGCCCCATAGGGAGCTCCACCGAAGGCCCAAGTGGCAGGGTTCGCATGTGGTTCCCCGCCCAGTTCGGCACACCCCTCACACGTTTCGTAGCCCCATGGGGAGCGCCACCGAAGACCCCAGTGGCAGGGTTCCCATGCAATTCCACCCTCCTTTCGGCGGACCCCTCACACGATTCGTGGCCCCATAAGAAGCTCCACCGAAGGCCCCAGTGGCAGGGTTCGCATGCGGTTCCCCGCCCATTTCGGCGGACCTCTCACACGGTTCGTGGCCACATAGGGCGCTCCACCGAAGGCCCCAGTTGCAGGGTTCGCATGCGGTTCCCCGCCCATTTCGGCGGACCTCTCACACGGTTCGTGGCCACATAGGGCGCTCCACCGAAGGCCCCAGTTGCAGGGTTCGCATGCGGTTCCCCGCCCATTTCGGCACACCCTTCACACGGTTCGTGGCCCCGTTCGTGGCCCCATAGGGAGGCCCGTCGAACGATGGACCCAGAACGCGGTATCCACAACTGCTTATGGTTGGGTCCTTCGTCAGGCGAATTCTGCAACGAAAAATCCACAACTTAGCCAGAATGGGGGTCGCCGACCTGAGAATCCTGAACAAAGCCGACGAAGTTCAGAAGACAATGTTTTACTTGCTTGTTTGGAAGTGCTTGGTTTTTCCCAACCATCCTGTGGTGTTGGGTCCTCGTTTTGAAGAGACAGCGCCCCGCGTCCCTGCTCCTCCTCTCCTCCTCCTCCCCCTCCTCCCAATCGCTTGACGCGGTTTCTGCGGCTTCGGCACGCGGCGGCCGAGACACCACGGAACGTCTGCCCACGATGCGGCTGGTCTCCTACTGGCCGGCACTGCCGTGGGCACAGAAACCTCTCCGGAATCACGGTGTCGTTCCCGAATCCTCTCCCTACATGCCGCCACGCTGGTTCCGGGCATGCTGCGCGGTCCGGCGGAAGGGGACGAGGAGGGGAGAAGCAGGCAGACGACGACGAACGCCCAGGCGGGAGGCCAGGGCCGGCGGGGCGGGCGGGCAGGCAGAAGACGGGCCAGGCGGAAACAGCAGGCAGGGTGCAGGAGGAAAGGAAAGGGAGGGAAGCAACGAGCAGAAGCGGAGGGAAAGCAGGGGTGAGGAAGAGGAGGAATAGGAGGAGCAGCAGCAGCAGCAGCAGTAGCAGCAGCCGCAGCAGCAGCAGCAGCAGCAGGGCCGGGCCAGGGGCCGGGAGGGAAAGGCCACCCGCGACGAACCTACGGACACTACGGCGGCGACAGGAGGGTCGGCGTGGGCGTCGGGAAAGGCGTCGGGGGGGGGTCGTGGGCGTAGGGGCGTCGGGAAGGGCGTCGGCGGGGTCGGCCGTGGGCGTCGGGAAAGGCGTCGGGAAGGGCGTCGGGAAGGGCGTCGGGGGACGGGCTCCCTCCTCCCCCTCCTCCCGCTACTCCCATCCCTTGCGCCCTTCTGTGGCCCTACAGCGAGCTTCACCGAAGGCCCCAGTGGGAAAGTTCGCATGCAGTTCCACGTCCATTTTGGCACACCCCTCACGCGTTTCGTGGCCTCATAGAAAGCTCCACCGAAGGCCCTAGTGGGAAAGTTCACACGCAGTTCCACCCCGATTTCGGCGCACCCCTCACACACCTCGTGGCACCATAGGGAGCCCCACTGAAGGCCCAATTGGGAAAGTTCGCATGCGGTTCCACCCCCCCTTTTCGGCGCACCCCTCACACGGTCCGCGGTCCCACGAGGAGCTCCACCGAAGGTTCCAATGGGAAA
>CAUYUJ010018339.1:65000-87500 GCA_963575745.1 Prorocentrum cordatum | reverse complement strand
ACGTAGAAGTCGGATCGTTCGACGGTCTGACGTAGACGGCGGCACCCGCAGGCGAGTGCTGCGACGACGAATGGGTCCCCGAGCCGATCGAACACAGTTCCAACCAGCCAGGTGGGTGGGAAGGCGCGGGAAGCCCTGTCATTGTGGCATGTGTTCTTGGATTCGTCGATGCGCTGGGTCTCCTGCGCCGATGACGGCGGCTGGGCCTGACTGGCCCCGGCAGCCCCTCGAGACACCGCGCCTGCCGGGGCGAAGTGGGTGATCAGCACGACTGGGGAGCAAGTGCGCATGGGACGCGTTGTATAGCGGCTAGAACGGTCGCCAAGTGCGCGAGGCATCACCGCGCGGGCCATGGCGGTGGAGCAATTTGCTCCGCTATCAATTAAGAATGTAACCCAGTGGTGTGTTTTGTATAGCGGAATGGTACGAATGAGGTGCGTGAAAAGCGATGCAAAATGCAAAGCGGGCGCGGAGGTTGCAACCTGTAAATGGCAGCGGAAGCAACCCCCATCTGCACAGGAAATGACGGGGTGAGAAAGGTAGGCAACAGGGCACTGGACAGGTAAGCTACCGTTCGAGTAGGAGGTGGAGAATAAGAAGGAGGAGGAGGAGGTGGAGAAGAAGAGGGAGGAGGAGGAAGAGGAGGACGACGAAGCGGACGAGGACGAGGGCGAGGGCGAGGGCGAGGACGAGGACGAGGACGAGGACGGAGTGTTGGTGCCAACCTCTGGGCCTCGAAGGAGGAGGAAGAGGAGGACGACGAAGAGGACGAGGATGAGGGCGAGGGCGAGGACGAGGGCGACGACGAGGACGAGGACGGAGTTTGGGCCTCCGACCACCCCCCGCGGCCTGTGCCGCTGCTGCCACGCCGCGCCGTCCCGCTGCTGCCACGGCGCCGCACGCCGCGGCGACGGCCGCCCGCCGCGAGGCGAGGCTCGCCGGCCGCTTGGCGCCTTCGCCGCCGCCGCCGCCGCCGCCGCCGCGCCGACGCCGCCGCCGGCACCGCCGCGCCGACGCCGCCGCCGGCGAACGACGACGACGACGACGACGACGACGACAAACGACGACGACGACGACAACAACTCCGACCACGACGACGACGACGACGACGACGACGACGCCTTCCCCTCGAAAGTCCACCCACGGATCTCTCGCGGGTTGCGTCCCGGCCGTGGTGAAAAAAGCCCCCCCCCTCGAGGCCCGAGGTCGCAGACGGCTCTGGATTCGCACTCTACTCTGCAAGGAGGAAACACTGGTCTACTCTGGAAGAGCGTGTTTTCTTGAAGGCAGGCCTGCCTTCAAAAAAAACGCTCTTACAGAGTAGACAGTCTGCTTGAAGGCAGATCTGCCTTCAAGAGAAGCGTTCTGACAGAGTAGACAGTGTTACCTCCTTGTGGGTGGATGGAGGGCCCGAGTTCGTAGGCTCGGGGCCTCGGGTGCGCGGCCGAGTTCCCAGACGTGGTGGCCCGAGCTCGTAGAGGTGTGAACAGATTTGGGGCCCGAGTTGATAGGCTCGTTGATCGGTTTGGGGCCCGCGCTCGCACACGTGGGGGCCTCGGTGCGCGGCCGACGCCGCAGAGACGTGGCCCAGAGATTCGCAGACCTGTTGGCAGGCTCGGGGCCCGAATGCGTAGATTCGGGGCCTCGGTGCGCGCCCGAGTTCGTACACGTCGTGCCTTTCTGATCCTTCGAGTTCTTCGATTTTTTGGGGGCCAAGATCCTCTCACACTTCTAGTTGTTCTATCCTGGGCCTCTTCCTGGCCACTAGGCTAAGCGTTGCTCAATCGAGGGCAATAAACGGGCGTCAGAGACATGTACACGTCGTTCATTTCTAATCGTGCTCGTTTCTAATGGTGCTCGTTTCTGATTGTTCCTGGCCCCCTAGTGGCCAGAAGAGGCCCATGATAGAACACGTAGAAGTGAAGGGCTCTTGGCCTCCCAAAAAATCGAAGAACTCTCGAAGGATTAGAATTGAGCAGTGTGTAGATATGGGGCCCTGGCGCAGGCCCGCGTGAATAGCTCAGGGTGCCCCGGGGCGGCCCGGATAGGGACCCAACGAAGGAGCACCAGAACTGCTCCTGGCAGCTGGCCAGCATCCTCCGAGGAGGGAGGAGCTCCCTCCTTCGACCTCCGAGGCCTGCAGGTCTGTTCGGGCAGCTCTCACCTGCACTGGGCTTCGGGGGGGGGCTACCCGAGACCACGGCTGGGTGCGCATCGAAACTCTCGTCCGAACGCGGTCCAGCGTCGACGTTTGACCCGGGTCCGCCGCCGCCGCCGAAGAGGAAGAAAGGGGGTTGGAAGAGGAGCCGCCCTAAACCACCTACGCCCAGAGGGCTGGTGGGATTCTCGTCAGAAGGCGGTCCAGCGTCGGCGGTTGACCCGGGTCCGCCGCCGCCGCCGCCGACGCCGAGGCCGTCTTGAGCCGTCCTGGGCTCTCGGGGCTTCCGGGGCTCCCTCTGGCCCTCTTCGGGCGCTTCGGCCCTGAAACGAGGCCAGGATTAAGTCGGGCATGTCCCCCTACAGAAGGATTTTTGACGAAAAATGAAAAATACCCCCAGAATGCCCCAAAAATTTTCGAAAATGGTCAAAACATCGCCCCCATATTTGTTTTACTATTTTTGGGCATTCCTCCTGTAGAGGGACAGGCCCGACTTAAGGCCAGGACTGGGACGAAATCGGACCAGGATAAATTCGGAGGTCTCTGAGGTCCTGCGGCGCTGGAGGATGTGTCGGGGGTGAGACGCGGCCGCTCCAGGAGCGCTCGGGAGCGATTGTGAAAAGCATCTTGGAACGCTCTGGTGAGGAGCAACGATAGGGGGGATAGGGATAGGGGGGAAACATCGACCTGGAATCGGCGATACATCGCCGATACATCGGCGATGGGCCTCCGATGGTGAATCCGCACGCTCCTGGAGAGGTTGGAGCTATCGGACACCTATCGGCGATCAATGGGCGATTGGGGGTCGGTGCATCCCCCCCTTCTGCCTATCCCCCCCTATCGTTGCCCCTGATCTGGACAAACCTATCCCAGCCCAGCCCCGCCCGACCTCCGCCGCCACCGCCGCCGACGCCGAGGCCATCTACAGAGCCGCCCCGGGGGGCCCTCGGCGCTCCCCCTCAGGGCCTTCTCTTTTCTCGGGGCGCTCCCGTGGAGCCCCCGTGGAGCCCCCGTGGAGCCCCCGTGGCCCCCGTGGAGCCCCCGTGGAGCCTCCGTGGAGCTCTCGGGGCGCTCCCGTGGAGCCCTCGTGGCCCTCTGCTTGCCGCCCAAGCGGCGCGCCTCTGTGGGAATCCTGGGGCAGGCTGGAGCGACCAGGAGGCCGAGGCCCCCCCCGCCGGTGGTGGCGCCGCCCTGCGGAGGACGCGGCCGCCGGCGCCGCCGCCGCCGCCACCCTCGTCGCCCGTCGGCCTCGGTCGTCCCTGTCCTGGGCGTCGGCGTCGGCGCCAGGGTCGTCGTCGGCGGCATCGGTGCCGTCGCCAGCGGCCATCCCTGATCGAAGAGGCATGCCGCACCGAGGCTCTGTTTTCTTGTCCGAGCGTTCTCTTGGGCTTTTTGCTGGGGCCCCCGCCTCGGGCAGCCGCCGCCTCGTCGTCCTCGCCGCCGCTCTCCAAGACGCCCGGCGGCCTCGGAGCACTCGAGGCCGCCGGATTGCCAACATCGGGCCGCCGGGGGCACGACTCGGGCCAAGCGTTGCTCCATCAGGGGGGAATGCAAGGGCGTCAGAGAAATGTGCACGTCGTTCGTTTCTGGTCCTGCTCAGTTCTAGTTGTGCTCGTCTCTAATTGCTCCTGGCCCCCTAGTGGCCAGGAAGAGGCCCAGGAGAGAACACTTGGAAATGAAAGGATCCTGGCCCCTCCACAAAAATCAAAGAACTCTCGAAGAATTAGCAGTGAGCAGTGTGTAACCTTTCGTGCACGTGCGGGGCCCCTCGAGGGCCCCTTCCCTGCAAGCCTCGACGTGCGCTCCGGTCATCGCCCCCTTCTTGCGCAACGCCCGACGCGGAGTGAAAAAGACGCCTCCCGAGAAGGGGCCCCCCGAGGACCACGAGCCCATGCCTCGACCACACCGAGCCGCCAGAGGTCTCAGGCTGCTGGGACGCGTTCGAGGCGGAGCGATAGTGGGGGCCAGCACAGGGGGGGAGGCACTGAAATCGAATCGGCGATGGATCGGTGGCAGGCCCCCGACGGCGAAGCCGCACGTTCCAGGGCGGGGGCTGGGCTGCCAGGCCCTTCTCGGCGATGAAGGGGCGCCTTGTGGATGCTTCCCACGCTGGGCCTGTCCCCTCCTGCTGGGGCACACGCAGGCCGGTACTGAATGCTCTCGGCCCTTCTCGGGCCGCCAGAGGTCTCCGCGACCTCCGCTCCCCAAGTGACCTCTAGAGACGCCTGGGGGCCCGTCGTCCTCGTAGCCGCCTCGTGGTCGGCGTCGTCGTCGTGACTCGTCGGCGTCGTCGTCGCGGTCATCGTCGTCGCCGCCGCCGACGTCGTCATCGTCGTCGCCGCCGCCGTCGTCGTCCTCGTCCTCGTCGTCCTTGTCGTCGTCGGCCTCGTCGTCCTCGTCGTCGTCGCGGTCGGAGGGAGGAGGGAAACAAGGGCCCCTCGCTTCTAGGTTCGGAATGGGCGAAGGCAGTATCAATGTTACGCAGGTCGGATGACCCCAGTAGCGTACCAGGCATGTGTTCGAAAACGCGAATGCGTAACACGCGCAGGTTCGAACGACGGCGCGCGCGCGCGCGTGTCGCTGATACTCTTCGCATCACTTCCGAGGAGGCGGGGCGCGTCTCGGAGGTCTCGGAGGTCTCTGGAGGAGGAATTGCAGAGGGGGAAAGAGAGAGAGAGAGAGAGAGAGAGAGAGAGAGAGAGAGCACGGAAGGGGGGGGAGCAGGGGGAGCGGAGGACGCGACGCGGGGCTTCATCCCACCGCCCAGGGGATCGAGAGGCGGGGACCTCGGCGGGCAGCGGGTATGATGGATATCCCCCCCGAGGCCCGAAGACGTCCACACCCACCGCCCGTCGGTGTGCCCAGGTGTCGATCTGCCGGGCCCTGGTGATAAACGAATCCCCGCCTCGCAGAGGAGGAATCAGGGATGGTTTACGGAGGGCGAAGAGGGCACGGAGGGAGGAGGAGGGGCAGGAGGAGGAGGAGGAGGAGGAGGAGGAGCGAGAGGGAGGAGGAGGAGGAGGAGGAGGAGGAGGAGGAGGAGGAGGAGGAGGGGAGGAGGAGGAGGAGGAGGTGGGCGGGAGCAGGGGGGGGAGGGAGGACGACGGGGCGAGGACCACGCGAGACCCCAGCACGACGGGCCTCTCGGCCCACGGGGGCCCCGCGAGCCGCCGACCGAGGCAGCCGACGGCCAGACGCCCCTCGGAAGCGTCGGCGGAGGCCCCGAGGGGGAGGGAGCTGGGCAGATTGGCCCCGCCGGGCCATGTTGGGAAACAGTGCAGCTGCGGCGGCCACGCCGCGCGGGGAGGAAGAGTGAGGAGAAAAATGATGCGGAGGAGGAGGAGGAGGAGGAGGAGGAGGAGGAGGAGGAGGAGGAGAGGAGGAGGAAGAGAGAGAGAGGAGGAGGAGGAGGAGGAGGAGGAGGAGGAGGAGGAGGAGGAGGAGGACCAGGAGTTCGAGGAGGCGTTCGAGGAGGAGGACCAGGAGGAGGAAGGGAAGGAGGAGGAGGAGGAGGAAGAGGAAGAGCAGAATCGAGGAGCGAGGAGGAGGAGGAGCGAGAGGAAGGAAGAGGAGGAGGAGGAGGAGGAGGAGGAGGAGGAGGAGGAGGAGGAGGAGGAGGCTCGAGGGTCGAGGAGGAGGCGCACCAGCAGCAGGCGCATCCACGCCCACAGCTGCCGGAGCCCTGCCGTGGGTCGCCGGGAGGCGGCGCATGTGGGCATCTTCCCGGCCTGAGGGGCGGGGACGTGCGCGCACGGGGCCTTCGGGGACCGTCGGTGGAGCTCCGTGTGGGGCCACGCGCTGTGCTGGGGGGCGCGGGCGCGGGCGGCCGCGGCCACTGGGGCATTTGGGTGGAGCTCCCATCTGGGGCCACGAAACGTGTGAGGGTGTGACGAAACGGGGGCATGCGGATGGCAGAGGCAGGGATGGGAGGAGGGAGGAGGGGGAGGGCAGCGGGCTGGGAGACGCGGAGCGCTGTCTCTTCAAGACGATAACCCCAAACCACAGGATGGTTGGGACAAGGAGATAAGAAAGTCGACGAGGAGAAAGAAAAGGAGGAGGAGGAGGAGGAAGAGGAGGAAGAGGAGGAGGAGGAAAAAGACGAGGCGATACTGCGGCCGATCCGTGGCCACACGCTGACCCTAACGCCCAGGCGTTTCGGAAGATGGCTCTGGTGAAGACCCAGGCCTCTAGGACGGCCAACGCGCGCCAAGCCGCTGCAACGACTTGCCGCACAAGGACATCCTGGCCGCCAAATCGCAAGGATTCTTAACATGTGACCCCGAAGTGGGGAGCAGGAGGAAGACGAGCAAGGAGGAGGAGGAGGAGGTGAAGGAGGAGGAGGAGGAGGAGAGGAGGAAAGGAGGAGGAGGAGGACGAGGAGGAGAGGAGGAGAGAGGAGGAGGGAGGAGGAAGGAGGAAGAGGAAGAGAAAAGGACGGATGACGGGAAGCAGGGAACAGAGGTCAGGGAAGGGGAGGGGGGGGGGGAGGAGGAGGAGGGACGAGGAGGAGGAGGAGGAGGAGGAGGAGGAGGAGGAGGAAGGGAAGGAGGATGAGGAGGAGGAGGAGGAGAAGGAGAAGGAGGAGGAGGAGGAGGAGGCGGAGGAGGAGGAGGAGGGGGAGGAGGAGGAGGAGGAGGAGGAGGAGCAGGAGGAGGAGAAGGAGGAGGAGGAGGAGGAGGATGAGGAAGACCAGTGGAAACCCACAACTCATCAACGATGTTGAAATTAACCCTCCCTCCAAGCTACCTCTTCATAGGCCCCTTACAAGGTTTCATTATTAGTGAGGGAACTGCCTCGCTGGAAGACAACAATTTGGAGATCCTGAAGCGTGCCCAAAACATGTTCTCGGGATTCCACCGCCACGTATCAACGTGACTGCTGCGTTTTGACGATCCAGAATCGTGCCAAAACGCCACTTTGTGATTTCAACACAGCGACTCAACCTAACTGTTGGGCCCGCAAATCCTGAATCCGTCCAAAACAGTAACTCTTGCAAATGTTTAAAAACGAATGTGCGCGGCGCTCGGGCGAGAGGCACAGGTTGAAAACGGCCCTCCCTGAATCCGTCAAGCTTCTGCCATTTTGTTTAACGAGTGTGCTTGGCGCTAACGCGAGATCCACATTTTGAAAACGACCCGCCCTCAGTCCGCGGAAGTCTTGCAAATGTTTAAACCGAATGCGCGCGGCGCGAAAGCGAGAGCCACATGTTGAAAATCACCCGCCCTCAATCCGTGAAACCCGTGCAACGTTTAACGGACGCACGCGGCGCTAGGGCGAGAGCCAAATTATGAAAACGACCCGCCCTCAATCCGTGAAACGCTTGCAGGTTTGAAAACGAATACGCGCGGCGCGAAAGCGAGAACCACATGTTGAAAACAACCCGCCCTCAATCCGTGAAGCTCTTGCAATTCTTAAAGGTTCAGAGTCATAAATGGCGGGGAAGTCTCAGGCGAAACGCCCGGCCCGCCCTAAAAACTGGCCCCGGGGTGCGACAGGGAGAAGTTGTCTTCAAGGAGAAGGAACGGAGGACGAGGAGGAGGAAAAGAAGGAGGAGGAACACGACGACGATGACGACGACGACGACGACGAAGCCCGGGGCCTCGTTGCGGCCCCGCGGCGCGTCCCGCCAGCTCCTTTGGCGGTCCCAGTCTCCGCCGCCTCTTCGGTCCCCGCCGCCCCCCTGCCAGCTGCGACCGCCGCCCCAATCCTGAGGGGGGGCTCAGTCCGCCTACCCAGTGCAGGGCGACGATTCAGACACAACAAATACGGGAGAGACGATCCTCTTCCTCATCCTCCTCCCCTTCCTCCTCCCGTTCCTCCTCCTCCTCCCCCTCCTCTTCCTCCTCCTCGTCCTCGTCCTCGTCCTCCTCCTCCTCCTCCTCCTCCTCCTCCTCCTCCTCCTCCTCCTCCTCGTCCTCCTCCTCATCATCATCCTGGAAAGCAGCACGTCGTCGCCGCTAAAGCTGCCGTATAGCGATGGAGGACACATTAGGCAACGGAACTTGCTGGACCTAGTTGCTGGAAAACACAGTGACGGGTGCGGGGGACATGCATCTCTCATCCTCCTGGCGCAAGCGGAGCAGGCAACGCGTCGTCGTCGCCTACGATGGGCACCCACAACCCTCTCAGTCTAGTTCCGGCTTTCCAACCTGACGAGACAGCGCCCAAGTTGAACGTCAGCATCGCCTTTCTGCAAAGGACTTGGGTGCGGGAAAGGGTGCGGCGGATAGATTGAAAGCAAAAGCTCTCCAAGGTGGCTATCCACTGCGGTTGGACCCGCACCCCTCAGTCTTGGGCCATCGTGATCATCTAAACTATGTCAGCAGATACATGAAGAAAGTCGTTCACGCTCATTGCTTCCCCTTTTTCACATCCCCATGCTGTTCCGCTCCGTCGTTTTCCTGTTTCAGTTCCTCTTCATCAACCATCAAACTGACGTAGGGAAGGGAGGAGGAGCAAAGATAACACGATAACACTAGGCAGCGGAAGGATGAGGAACGCAAGGAAACAGAGGACGAATAAAGAAGCGGAGAAGCAAGTTGAGGGTCTCCGCGGGGCTGCTCAAAAGATTCCGGAGGTCCCCTCAAAGCTCCTCGGGGGCGCGGTCGGCCCTCTCGAAGCCATGTCAGACCATCGAAGAGAGATCTTGGCCATCTTGGAGGTGTCTGGGGGGTTTAGCAGCTCTGCCCACATCACTATGAGTACCGTTTTGAAGCTCTGATGAGGCCCTCCTTGGCCCTATGAAGACCTTCGCGAAGTCCTCGTGGGCCGTATTGGGATGATTTGGGTGATCCCGCGGGCCGCTGCGCACCCTCATGAGACAGAGACAGAGAGAGAGAGAGATTTTCAAGGCTATCACAGTGGTGTCGCGAGGTTTGGAATGCACGAATACACACACACAGCTACAGTCGTGCAAACCCGATGCATGTACCTTCCCTGGTGACAGCACTGTTCACTGCAAGGGGTTGAGTGTGGCCCTGCCTCCGCGCGGCGCGGCGGACCTCCCTGTCTTCGAGGTCCAGCTGGGCCACTCTCTGCGGGGGGGGGGAGGGGAGCACCCTGCATCAGGACGTTCCAACATCCTTGGCGGCGGCCGTCCGACAGGTGAACTATACATCGTAGCCGCTGCCTGAAATCAGTCGACCCCTTAAAACGACGCGAAGATCGGGACAAAATCGGATCGGGATAACTCGAAATCTCTGAGAATCGGCGGGTTTGGAAGATGTATTGGGCGCCGCGGCCGCTCCAGAGCGTTCCGGGACGCTCTGAGAGCGCTCCGGAACGCTCTGGATCGATTTATCCCGATCCTAGCCCTGTTTTACCCCTCGGGGTCACGGCGTGTGGGATGGTTCCCCCTCCCCAACCCCCTCCCCCGGGAGCCCACTCTGGCCGGTTTGGAAGGGCGGGGGGATGAGGGGCAAGAGTGCCGGCCGCGCCCTCGGAGCCGCAGGGGGGGCCCAAAACGAACCAGGAGGGCTCCAAAAGGCCCCCAGGACGGTCCATGAGGGCGAGTCGCCGAAAAATCGCCCCAGGATGCCCAGGATTGCCTGCAGACGGCCCCAGGGGCGCCCAAGACGCCCCAAGAAGCCACCAAGAGGCGTCCCAAGAGGCCCTCCAGAAGCAAACATCGCTCCACGTCCTGGGAAAATGCATAGGTTTAGCACGTTCGCCTCTTGGGCTTTCACGAGGCACACACCGGCCTAAGAAGCCTTCAAGATCGACCCAAGATAGCCCCCAAGAGGCCCCCAAGAGGGCCACGACGAGGAGGACCAGAACGAGCTTGAGGCCCACGTGTCGGGCGACGGCGCGGGGGACGAGGAAGGCGGCGGTGCGCGGGCGTCGTGCAAGGAGCCGCCGAGCATCATCGAGGAGCCCACGTGCGAAGAGCATGAGGGGCAGGCAGAGCAGCAGGAGCCAAAGGAGATCGGGTTCGAGCTGAACGACGACGAGGACGAAGGGGCCCTGGGACACACAAATAAATACACACAATTAACAGGATTCCCCATATTTTCCCATATTTTCCGGGTTCTTGTCTTCCTCCCCACTTCCCATATTTCCCCATATTTTCTGGGGATTCGACGATTAATTGTGTCTGTGTTTTTCCCTCCTGACCAAAGGATATCGGGTTCGAGCTGAACGACGAAGAGGAGCACTTCGGCAAGCTGCGGAGCGCCATGGGGGTGCCCTCCAAGAACGACGAAGGGGGGAGCTGCGACGACGCCGCCCCCCAGGGCGGTGAGCCGCCGAGCTGCTCTGGGGAAGCGAACACATGCCAGACACATACAAATCCGGCGGTCCGCGCGGATTTCTCGGATCGGCGCTGGAGCCCCCTGGCGGCGCCTCCGGCGCCGCCAGGGAGGGGGGGTCCAACGCCGATCCGAGAGGAGGAGGAGGAGGTAGGAGGAGGAGGAGGAGGAGGAGGAGGAGGAGGAGGAGGAGGAGGGAAGGAGGAGGAGGAGGAGTAGGAGGAGGAGGAGGAGGACCTCCGAGCTTGATGTTCACGCCATTGCTCGTTTCCCTCTGCTCCCGGGCGGCCGCCCCAGGTCTCGCGGGGCTGCACGGCGTTGCCGCTGGGCTCCGGGCCCCGCCCGACGAGGCCGCACGCCGTCCCGCGTCGCACGCCGGCCTGCTCGCCGGCCCGCGTCTCGGGGGAACGAAAGGGGGGGAATAGCAAAGGGTCGGGTGAAGTCGGGCCTGTCCCTCTACAGGAGGGAAATTCATAAATAGTCGAAGAATAGTCAGGGGACTATTTTTGTTAGGATTTTCTGCCCATGTTGGAATATTGTTCGCATATCCTGTATTTCTCGTCGACAACCCCCCTGTAGGGGGACACGCCCGACTTAAGGGCAGGGCAGAGAACCAGCTCAAGTAGCTGATTTTCCCGGCGCCTCCCAACGCCGGGAGAGGCGCCTATGTATCAAGGAGCGGGCCCAGCGGCGGGGCCGAAACCAGCTGCATGCAGCAGATGTCGTACCCCCCCTCTCCCTATTCCCCCCCTTTCGTTCGGCCCGAACGTCTCGCCCTCGCGCAGCGTCGCCTCGCTCGGACGCTTGTCCTTCTCCTCTTCCCTCCTCCTTCTCGGCCATCCACGAGCCGTGGCGCTTGCAGGCCCGTCGCTGGATGTCGCTGCGTGCGCGTGCTCTCGTTCACCTCGAGTTGGCATGCATTTCGAGTGCCTTACCGTTGTTGTAGTTTCCTGTGCGCCCGTGGACGCGAGCTGTTCGCTGGTGCACGGCGTGCGTCTGCCGGTGTGGAGGCGCTGCGTCGTGCGAGCCGTCCCTGCTCCGTGCCGCCCGTCCGAGGCCGCCCCGTCGACAGCTCGGCCGGAAGTCTGGGGGGGGGGGGAGCGCGGCGCCCGTCGCCTCCCACGTCAGCGCCGGAATGCGCCGATAGATTTTATCTTGCACGCCATATGCGCCGATGGCAGAGGCCTTCGGCGGATCCCTGCCGCTCCTTTTGGAAACGCCCACCTGTGCGGCCAAACTTGGGCCCAAGACTGGCCAAGATATTGGACTATGTTCGGGTCGGGCGAAAGGGGGGGATAGCAAAGGGGGGGTTTGAGAATCAGCTCACGTAGCTGATTCTCCCGGCGCCTCCCGGCGCCGGAGGCGGCTATGTATCGAGGAATGGGCCCCTCGGTGAGGCCGAAACCAGCTGCATGCAGCAAATTTCGTAACCCCCCCTTTCCCAATCTCCCCCCCTTTCGCCCGGCCCGATATGTGTTCCCCCATCCGTTGTGGACACCCTGGGCCGGGCGGGGGGGCCATCACGGAGCGGTGCGGCTCGAAGAGAACGCCGCGGGCTGACGGGCTCCAAGGGGCTCTGGTCGAGCGTTTTGCGCACGACGCGCTGCAAGGTTGTCGCGACATCGGATCTCAGGGTGTCCACTGCCTCTCCTGTGGTCTGTCCCTTCCTCCGTCTCCATGGCCGTCGCTGGGGGGTGGGGGGCCCGAAGCTACGCAGGCTTTCCCATCTTGGGGCCTCTCGTGGGGCCTTCATGGCTGCATCTCGGGCCGTCTCTGCAGCCTCTTGGGCTGTCTTGAGGCGGTAATGGGCCGTCTGGGGGCTCTTCTGGAGCTTTCTTGGACAATCTCGGGCTGGTGTGGGGTGCCTCTTGGGCCGTCTTGGGTGTTGCTCAATAGAACGAGGATGGGGAACCCAGAAGACCGTCAAAAGCCTAAAGAACATCCTTTCAAGATCCGACGGAAGGAGGGAGGGAGGGAGGGAGGGAGGGAGGAGGAGGGGGAGGAGGAGGGGGAGGAGGAGGAGGAGGAGGAGGAGGAGGAGGAGGATCCTTCGGAACAGGGAAGACGGAGGGAGAAAGGTTGGATGTAAGGAGGAGGGGGAGGAGGAGCCTCCCGCAGCGGGAGCTAAAGATGCTGTGCGAACGCACCCAGGGCAAGCGCGCACGGGCGGTCACTATTCCTTCTCCTTCTCTTCTTCGTCCTCCGGCTATCTCGCTGTGACGGCCTGGCGGAGGGGGGGGGGGGAACAAGACTCCGGGGGAAGGGGCAGGGGGAGGTGGCTGAGAGGAGCAAGAGGACGAGGAGCACACGAGGGAGGTCGAGGCAGAGGAGCGGAGGGCGGAAGAGGGAGACGGAGGGAACGGCGAGGGAAGGGAGGAAAGCGGAGGGCAGCGGGAGCAGGAAGGCAGGACCTCACCCCCCCGCCCGCCAGTCCCCGCGGCCGCCGCCGCCGCCCTGCCAGCTGCGGCTCATGGCGGGCTCGGAAGGCGCCGCGGGGCCGGACCGGCAAGGCTACTCCGTGAGCTGCGGAGGCGAAGGCAACGTTAGGGGGGGACCCGCTGCTGGGGGGGGGAGCATCGAGCCAGCATAGCCGCGATGCACCTCGGCAACAGATCAGCGACAGGCCCCCGACAGGGCCCGATCGGCGATGAGTGGGCGATTGGGCGTCGACGCGTTGCCCCCCGGAGCCAGTCGTCCTCGTCGTCTGCTCGGCGGGCCCCAGCTCGGGCCTCCGGCGGCCGCTCGGGACGATCCAGGGCCCTGGGAGCGCTCTCGGCGAGGCGCAGCCGCTGGGGCACATCCCGCGGCCAGAGCACTGCCGAGGCAGGGGACCGCACAATGACAGAAACGTCAAAAAACTCGGAGGTCCGCGCGGGTTTCTCAGAGCGGCGCTGGAACCCTCCTGGCGGCGCCTCGGCCGCCGCCCCTGTCGCGCGGGGCCTAGCGCCGACCCGAGAAATCCGCGCGCACCTCCGAGTTGTTATGTTTCTGTCACTGTTTGTTCGCCTACTTACAGAGCCGACGAGCACGCCCGAAAACATCGGGCCTCAAAACCCGCAACGTCCCCGCTTAGCCTGTCCCCCTCCAACATTGCCCCTGAGGAGGGGCGGCGGCCCCGCCCACCATCCAAGCTGCGAGCCCAGGGGGGGCCCAGGTCGCTCGAGCAAAGAAGGGAGGGAGAGCAGGAGGGGGAGGGGGAGGGGGAGGGGGAGGGGGAGGGGGACAAGCTAGGTGCGCTCGCGTCATATCTGACGTCCTACCCCTCCCTCCCATCCCTTACCATGGCGCTGATTTTCTCTATCCGCGGACGCGTGTCGTAGCGGACCTGTGGCTCCGCGCGCGCGTGCGTAGTGGGTGGTGGTGCACGTGCGTGCGTGCGTGCGTGTGTGCGTGGTTGTCGGTGGTGGTGGTGGTGGTGGTGGTGGTGGTGGTGGTGGTGGTGGTGGTGTGTGGTGGTGGTGGTGGTGGTGGTGGTGGTGGTGGTGGTGGTGGTGGTGGTGGTGGTGGTGGTGGTGGTGGTGGTGGTGGTGGTGTGTGGTGGTACTGGTGCTGGTGCTGGTGGTGGTTGTGGTGGTGGTGGTGGTGGTGGTGGTGTGGTGGTGGTGGTGGTGGTGGTGGTGGTGGTGGTGGTGGTGGTGGTGGTGGTGTGGCGGTGCGGCGCGGTGGTGGCGGGCGGATGGGCGCGCGAGAAAAAGGCCCGCGCTGGGGCGAGAACGCCATCCTGAACGACGGAGGCCAAACACCGATCCGAAAATGAGGCCCACGCTGCAGCGGGAGCACGATTCGGAACGATTCGAGAGCAGAAATGAGGCCGGCGCCTCAACGAGAGCAGCATTTGGGAAAAAATGACGCCGGCGCCTCAGCGAGAGTCGTTTCCCGGGATTTCCCGGGCATCCTGTGTGTTAAAAACAATACGCGGAGGGTGCGCGGCCATCACCCGGACGCCATCAGGGGAAGGATTCGGGAGCAGAAATGAGGCCGGCGCCTCAACGAGAGCAGCAGTTTGGGAAAAAATTACGCCGGCGCCTCAGCGAGAGTCGTTTCCCGGGATTTCCCGGGCATCCTGTGTGTAAAAAAACAGTACGCGGAGGATGCGCGGCCATCACCCGGACGCCATCAGGGGAAGAGGGAGAGTATATTCATATTGAGTAATTGTGGAGGAGGAGGAGGAGGAGGAGGAGGAGGAGGAGGAGGAGGAGGAGGAGGAGGAGGAGGAGGAGGAGGAGGAGGAGGAGGAGGAGGAGGAGGAGGGAAGGAGGAGGAGGAGGAGGAGGAGGAGGAGGAGGAGGAGGAGGGGGGGGGGGGAGGGGGAGGACGAGGAGGAGGAGGAGGAGGAGGAGGAGGGCGAGAAGGACCTCTTGAATCCGACTTCCTGGCAGAAATCAAAATGTGGAGGCCCTCGCCGGTCCCTGGGACCGTCGAAGAAGGACTCGGGAGGGGAGAGCTACCCTGGGGAAAGGGTCGAGAGCGCCGGGCACCCAGCATTGGACAAAGTCAAGACATCGGATGTCTGGGGAGAGGGAGGAGTAAAAGCAGGAGGAGGGGAGGAGCGCACAAGAGGGGCGCACACGAACCTTCCTCCTCATCAGGATTGGAGGGGGGCGGACCCAGGACCGAGGATCGAGGATCGTGTTCGCGTCGTCGTTTCGGAAGCTTTTTTAAGCGTTCCTGGAGGTCCTCGTCGCCATGGCTGGGCACGGCTCACCAAAAACTGGCCAGGAAGCACCGCGGGAATGATCAGGATATCCGATTTGAGTGGACTCTGCAGGAGGAGGAAAGAAGAAGAAGCAGGATGACAACGTCGACCCACAACCTTGATGCCACCAACCCGAGCCGAACCGACAAGGAGCACGAGACGGAGGAGGAGGAGGAGGAGAAAGAGGATCAAGGCTGTTGGATGCTGTTGGCTCGTTTTGGGTGCCTCTGGAGACCTCATGGGACATGCGGCAGGAACCCAGGAACCATGGCGACCTCCGAACTGCAGGACCAAACAGCATCGGCACGGAGTCGCAATCGAACCGGATCGACCGCGCCAGAATGCATAACATCGCGCCCATGCGACCAGCGGGCCTCATCAGATCAACGGAATATCAGATACAGGTCGGATCCGGCCAGCAGAAAATATCAAGGAGGGTGCGCCGCTGGATCTCCCCAAGGGGGGGGGGGCTTGGTTAGGACCCCCCGTCCTGTTGCCCCCCCTTCACCGTATCCGTCGTCGCGCACCCCCCCCCCCCCCCCCCACTGTCCCCGATCCCTCGTAGAGGGGACCCAACCCCTTCCCCCGCGCGTGCGGACCCGTTGTCGGGGACCCCCCCCCCCACTCCCCTCTTTTTCAAAAGGGGGGGGGGGTCGAAACTCCCCCCCCCCCTCCCCCCCTTTCGCCACGCCGCCCCTTGACGCCGGAACCCGACCCCGCCACCCCTACCCCTAGTCCTGACCCGAACCCAAACCCCGAATCCGAACGCTAACCACTAACCCCAGCCCCAAAGGGAGTCACGAGGGCCCCCCTACCCCCTAACCACTAACCCCAGCCCCCTACTCACTACCCCCTACTCAATACTCGCTATTCGCTACTCACGACTCACTACTCACTATCCACTCACTCACTACCCACCACCCACTACCCCCTACCCCCTACTCCTACTCCCTCCCTACTCACTACTCACTCCTCACTACCCACTACTCAATACTCACTACTCACTAAGCACTACTCACTACTCCCTATTCGCTCCTCAATAATCACTACTCATTACCCACTACTCACTGTCCACTACTCAGTACTCACTACTAACCACTCATGGCCCACAAATCACTACTCACTACCCACTACTCGCTACTCGCTACTCCCTACTCACTACTCCCTCCTCCCTACTCACTATTCACTCCTCACTACCCACTACTCAGTACTCACTACTCACTAAGCACTACTCACTACTCACTACTCAATAATCACTACTCATTACCCACTACCCACTATCCACTACTCATTACTCACTACTAACTACTCATTGCCCACAAATCACTACTCACTACCCACTACTCGCTACTCCCTACGCCCTACACAATACTGACTACACAGTACTCAATACTCGCTACTCGCTACTCCCATACTCGCTACTCAATACTCACTATTTACTTCCCGCTACTCACTATTCACTACTCACTATTTACTATTCCCTACTCACTAGTCACTACATAGTCTCTAGTCACGAGTCACAACTCACTAGTCACTAGCCACTAGTCATTACTCACTACCCACTACTCACCAATCGCTACTCACTACACACTATTCGCTACCCATTTCTTACTACTCACTGCTCAGTACTCCCTACTCCCTACTCAGCACTCACTATTCACTACTCACTACTCGCTACTCCCTACTCGTTACTCACTAATCACTGCCCACTACTCACTACTGACTACACTCTACTCCCTACTCACTACTCACTACTCACTACTCGCTACTCAATATTCGCTACCCACTGCCACCACCCACTACTTTCTATTCACTATTCATCACTACTCACTACTCACTACTCACTACGCACTACATACTACTCAGTACTCACTACTCACTACTCACTATTCACTACTCACTACTCCCTACTCGCTACTCACTACTGACTACTCACTACTCACTACTCACTAAGCACTACGCACCACCCACAATTCACTACTCACTAAGCACTACTCGCCACCCACTACTCACTACCCACTACTCACTACCCAGTACTCATTACTCCCTACTCCCTACTCAGTACTCACTACTCGCTACTCGCTACTCACTACTCACAACTCACTACTCGCCACTCACTACTCACTTATCAGCACACACTAATTACTCACTATTCACTACTCACTACTCCCCACTCCCTACTCCCTACTCCCTACTCGCCACTCACTACCCACTACTCATGTTCACTACTCACTACTACTCACTACCCAATACTCACTACTCACTACGCACTAACTCACTACTCACTAGTCACCACTCCCTACTCCCAACTCCGTACTCCCCACACGAGGGGGAGGGGGGGCCCGAACCCCCCCCCCCTTTCCAGCGCCAAGAGGGGGAGGGGGGGGGGGCCGGACCCCCCCCCCCCCTTGAAGGAGGGAGGGGGGAGGGGGGGTTCTGGAACCCACCCCCCCCCCCTTTAGTGTATTCAGGGAGATCCACTGGCGCACTTTCGAAAGCAAGCCGGTTCTGGACCCCGGGGTCTGCCCCCACTTATCGTACATCAGACTCCGCGAATCAGACTGAGCGCGGAGGGGCATGATCAGGCCCGCTCGAAAATGCTCAGCTCAGCTCTTGGAATAGCAGTCTTGGTGGGCTGCTGCGGTGGCATGCGGTTGCTAATGCTGGTGATGTCGTTCCTTGTCGTGGCGTTACCCTGTGAAATTTACCGCGCAGCTGTGAGACTACATCACCTCGCGATGGCGCCAACTCCACTCAACTCCACTCCTCCTTTCTTTCTTGCTCGCGCCTCCCGCCTCCTCCTCCTCCTCCTCCTCCTCCTCCTCCTCCTCCTCCTCCTCCTCCTCCTCCTCCTTTTCCTCCTCTTACGACTACTCGTACTACCACGACTGCTACTACTACTCCTACGACTACTATACTACTATACTAATTTACTACTGCTACTACTAATGCGACGTGCTACTTCTACTATATCTCAACGACTACTACTACTATTCTAACTACTACTGCTACTACTACTACTACTACTACTACTACTACTACTACTACTACTGCTGCGACTACTACTCTTACTCTCACTCTTACTCTTACTCTTACTCTTATTACACTTACTCTTACTCTTACTCTCACTCTTATTCTTACTATTACTACTACGACTACGACGACGACGACGACGAGGACGACTACTATTACTACTACTACTACTACTACTACTACTACTACTACTACTACTACTACTACTACTACTACTACTACTACTTTTCCTTACTACTACTATTATTACTACTACTACTACTACTACTACTACTACTACTACTACTACTACTACTACTACTACTACTACTACTACTACGACTACTCCCACAAGTCTCGTCAAAAATGAACAGAGGACTTCTGAATTCGGTAATTGTGGGGGCAGCGCTACTCCAATGCTGACGGATTCCTGTTGACCCGGACGCGGTGTTGTCCAAAAACTGACCCCACCCTCTGAGCATTGAAGAACGCGATTTCTGACGAGTGCCCGAAAGCATCGTGCTCCAGGATTTCAACTTCCATGTCTGGATATTTTTGACGAGGCTTGTACTACCTTCCCTCCGCCCCTCCTCCCTTCACTTCTCCGCGTTCTACTCCCATTCCTCATTCCCCAGCTCCCCCCCTCCTCCCTCGCCTCCTCCCATCCTTCCGCCCATGCCAATTCCTCCGCCCTGTCCCTTTCTCCCTCCTCCACCTCTTCCTCCTCTTCAACTCTTTCCCTCGTAAACAACTCCTCTCCGTCGCACCCCGATGCCAATCGGAAGGGCGGGCCGAGTGCTTCGCCTGACATGTCCGTACCGCTTACGATCCTGAAGCTGAAAGGTTGGCAACAGCTTCGTGTATTGAGGATAAGTCGTTGTCAAGATGGCTCTCGCCTGAGCGCCGCGCATTTTCGTCTTTAGTCTGTGCAAGGGTTCCATGGAGTAAAAGAGGCCGTTTTCAAAATGTAGTTCTCGCCTGAGCGCCGCGCACATTCGTCTTGAACATCTGCCAAAGCTTCACGGATTGAGAGCGGGTCTTTTTCAAAATGTGGCTCTCGCCTTAGCGCCGCGCACACTCGTATAAACAGTTGCAAGGGCTTCGCAGATGGAGGGCGGTTTCTTTTCAAATGTGGTTCTCGTCTTAGCGCAGCGCACACTCCTTATACTCAGTTGCATGAATTGCACGGGGTCACATGGGTAACCGATTTGAAGCGAATCAGGGCTATCAGGGCGCAGCAGGTACGTTGATTCGTGGTGTTGACGTCCCTGAAGGTCCGGCACGACTCTGGACCGTCAAGATGCAACAGTCAGGTTGATTCGTGGTGCTGCAGTATCGAAACACGTGTCTTGGCACGCCTCACGATTTCCAAACGTGTCTCCCAGCGAAACACTTCCCTCATTGGAGACGAATCCTTGTATGTGGCCTATGAAGAAGGAGCTTGGAGGGAGGGTATATTCCAGCATCGTTGACGAATCGTGGGTTTGCACTAGTTATTATCCTCCTCCTCTTCGTCCTCCTCGTCCCCCTCCTCCTCCTCCTCCTCATCATCATCATCATCATCGTCATCATCATCATCATCATCATCATCATCATCATCATCATCATCATCATCAGCATCATCATCATCATCATCATCATCATCATCATCCTCATCATCCTCATCCTACTCTTGTTTCCTAAGTTCCCTCATCCTCATCGTCCTCCTTTCTCCTAAAAAGCGAGTGCGGGAAGGGTTCTAACAGCGGTCAAGAAGGACTACATAGAAACCCCACAGGGGTACGAAGAGAAGGAGGAGACTGGATTCCTAGATTCGCCGTTTCGCCTGGGACGTCCTCACAATTCTCACAAGAAACGAAGACTTCTACAAGGGGGACAGGGAGAGGCAAGAAACTGGACTCCCGAAGTTTCGCCAGATACTTCCACGGAATTTGAAACCACAGACCACAAAAGAGTCCCACGGGGGGGACAGGGAGGAATAGGAGACAAGGCTCCCGGAATCGGCGTTTCGCCTTGGACTTCCTGAGAAATTAGCAGCGCAGGGACCGTTGCGCTTCAGACGCTCTCACAAATTAAGATTACAGAAGCCGTTTCGCTGGTATTCCCCCCTTCCCCATCCTCAGTACCCCTCCTCCTCCCTCTGATGGTGCTTGCTGTTTGGGATTTGGCGTTTGGTGTTTGGTGCTTGGGGTATTCCGGCTTGGGGTTTGGGGTTTGATATTTGGGGTAGGTTGTATGGTGTATGGTGCATGGTGTTTGGTGTTTTGGGACTGAGGTTTGGGATTTGGTGTTTGTGGTTTGGGGGTTGGGGTTTGGGTTTTGGTGTCTAAGGTGGGTTGTATGGTGTAAGTTGCATGGTGTTTGGAGTTTGGTTTCTGGGGGTTGGTGCTTAGGGTGTTGGGTTTGGGGTTTGGGGTTTGGGGGTTGGAGATTGGGGTTTGGTGTTGGGGTTTGGTGTTGGGGTTTGGTGTTTGGAATGTTTGTGTTTGGGGTTTGGGGTTTGGATGTTGATGTTTGGTGTTTGGTGCTCGGGGTTTGGTGTTTGGTGTGTGGTGTTTGGTGTTCGGTGTTCGGTGGTTGGTGCTTGGGGTTTGTTGTTTGGTGTTTGGGATTCGCTGTTTGGTGTTTGGGGTTTGGTGGTTGGTGGTGTTCGGTGATTTGGGTGCGTGCGTGGTGTTTTGGGGACTTTTTGGAGGCTCCAACTGGGGTCTAGCCCAACTTTGCCGGGGTATAGCCCGATAAACAAGGGTATAGCCCGTTCAACCAGGGTATAGAATTCAGCCCCCCTCCTCCTCCCCCCCCCTCCTACCTCCTCCTCCCCCTCCTCCTCCTCCTACGACGACGACGACGAGCAGACGCGCGAATGCCGCGGCCCCTGGAGGCCGCGCGGGTCGGAGCCGCGCGGGGAAGCCTCCAGCCGGAGGGCCGCGTGGCCCCGCCACTCCGCGGGGTATACCCGCAGCCTCGCGGGGGCGCGCGCGCGGGACTCTGAGCCCCTGGGCCCCGACAGCCCTGAGGCTGGCGGCCGCCGGAGTGGCGGCAGGGAGGGCAGGACGAAGAGGAGGAGAGGAGGAGGACCCAGCGGCGAGGAGGAGGAGGAGGAGGAGGGGGAGGGGGACAAACTAGGTGCGCTCGCGTCATATCTGATGTCCTACCCCTCCCATCCATCCCTTGCCATGGCGACGGTCTCCTCTCGATTCGCACAGTAGGATGTCGCAGCAGGACACAGCACCACATGGCATAGCATAGCATGATTTTGAAGATCAACGCGTAGCCCGACACAGCATGGAGCGGGCTCCAAAGTGAGAGGGGGCCTGTGCGGCCCAGAAAATCAACGAATCGACACCGAATGTTTTTCTTAACCGTGCCTGCAGCCGACCCACGGGTTCGTGCCACAGAGCAGGGCAGCAGAAACCAACCCATTTCGACTCAAATGGGTTGGTTCTACTTTTGGGGGCGACGAGGGAACGAGGGAGAGGAGGAGGAAGACGAGGCCTAGGGGGAAGCAACGACGAGCCCAAAGCGCAGAAACGACAAAGCGGGAGGACAGGAAACTAAAGGGAGGCGATAGAGCGAAAAGACAAGACGACACGAGGCAAAGCGACAAGAAAAGAAGCGCGGGTCCGCAGCCTCACCGCAGAGCTGTAGCAAAACGTCAGAGCAGGAGCAACATCGGAATGAATTGCAGAACAACGTTGTCATAGACCACCACCAGGAACCAAGCGCCACCCACCATAGAGATCCGTTCAGACTGCGTTTACTCCTCCTGCACGCACCCAAGATGCACGACCACAGCGTGAGGGGAAGCCCTCGTGACCACCACGAGGCCCTGGTCAAAAATTGGCACACACACACACAGAGGAAGATGAATCCTAACCCAACTCCAGGTTTGAGAAAGTGGAGCAGAGGAGTAAGCAGCGGCACCAATCCCACGATCAAGTAATGCGACTCGAACTCCGCCACCTGCACAAGAGAGAACTGCATGACGAGGGCTGACCGAAAGCCATCATGACTAGATTGTGAATGCGATGTGATGATTATAGCCTCGGGTAAAAAGCCGCCAACCCGCAGCCGGAGCAGCCCGGCGACACCTGGGGCTCGGAGCTGGCCATGCCGGAGACGAGGACGAGGGCCCCGAAGCGCTCGGCCGAGCCCCGCCTCGGTGGAGAAGCCCGGGAGCCCCACGGCGCCACCAGCACAGCGCGAAAGAACTGCCAGACAGAGCTGCGAGCCGCCCCAGCTCGTGACCATGCCCAGCCGCTCAGGCCGCCCCGCAGAGAGGGCCGCCTGTACTCTGCTGCTCCGCCGCCTGCAGCCGCTCCACCGAGTGGGCCGCCTCCGCGTATGGCAGCCCGCGCGTCTCGGCTTCCCGGCAGCGCCCAGCGATG
>CAUYUJ010018339.1:47500-62500 GCA_963575745.1 Prorocentrum cordatum | reverse complement strand
GCGGCAGGCAGCAGCGACCCAGGGCGTCTGAGAAGCCAGGGCGTGCAAATCCAGGGAGTCTGCCGGGCAGCCCCAATCTTGTCGCCACGCACAGCATCTCAAATTGCCAGCCCGAAGACCCACACATGTCCTGCGCCGGATGGTCGGGCGCTCTCCCGGGGAGCTGGCGTGGGCCCAACGACTGCGGTGGATGCGGTGACTGCGCCGGGGCCAGCGCTTGCCCCGGCTGCTTCGAAGCTGCTGATCCTCGAGCTGCCTGCGCTGCGGCGGAGGCCCCTCGGAGCATCGTCCTTGAAGCTTCTGCTATGTGATGATAGCCCGCCACGCTTTGTCCGCTGTGCGCTGTAGCGGCGGCTCAGTGGCCACGGGCGGCAGCTACAGACTGCATGTGTGTGGTTTGCGCCCTCTGCAGTGTCGACTCGGCATTTTGCTGAAAGTTGGTCTCTACGTGAGTGCAACTCCGAACTCCGTCTGGCATTGAAGAGCGTCGACCCGTTCAAGAATGTCTGCCACTATTGCTCGGAAGATGGTATGGCACTACACCTTTGCTGTCACCGTTCTTTAGTATACGGAAGATGTGGTTGCTTCTGCTGTTACAGCTTCAAAGCCAGCTCTTCTCTTTGAAGGGAGCTTGTGTCCTAGGACGTCGCATGACCATGTCGCATGATCAACACCTTATGCTCTCTTGGTGCTAGTGCCTGCCGAGTTTACAAACTAATTGGTTGGCTTGCTGCAATAAGCTGCACCCTCGCGGCCTCCTCGGCATGGATTCAATATGGTGTCGGCGCTTGCATTGTGAACTAATTTCTCTGCTTCCATCAGGGTAGTCGTCTCGGTCGAACCATAGCCCATAGCAAACGTATGACGGCTGGATCTGCTTCATGTCATGCGGTTCACACACGGTGCCCGTGTCTCGTGGCCCATGCTTGACATGAATATGCGTATCGAAAGAAGCAGACGAACAAGACTCAGGAAAGAACAACTTGATGATGGACTATTCACGGAGCAGCTGGAACATAAAGAAATCAAGCATCGTGCCTGTTTTCCAGCCGGCATAGCCGCGCAGCTTGCTCCATTGATGGCGAGATCTTTTCTTCGGATGCTTGCCTTGAGCCATACCAGCAATGGCATGATCTCTGTCAGTAAACCTGCTGGGGGTCTCTGGATTCCTGCAGCCCCCTTCGTGCCGCCTAGCTCTTCAGCCAGGCACGATACTCGAATCCTGAAAAGCTCCGAAACTCATTGTCAGTGCACAGCGCTCTGGACCAAGGCGCTGGTCGAGCACTGCAATCAAAGTACACGCAATAGCCGCGCTGACGGCCGTAGCCCGTCCAAGGCAATGACAGCGCGGAGCGAAAGACTGCAGGCCGAAATGGCCAAGCCAAAATGGCCGCTCGCGCCCCTCAGTTCAGACCTTCGCCTGAAGGGCACTCGAGAGGGGCGCGTCCGAGAGCCTGACATTCATCATCTCCAGCCCTCGGAGCGTCGCCGCCTGGTCGAGGAACTTCGTCCCCAGGTCCGCCGGGTTCGACTTCCCGGGAACCTTAGCCAGTTGAAACCGTCCGTCCTTGAGTGCCTTCTGCACCCACAGCGCCGGCGTCTCGAGGTGTCGGACTTTGCCGCAGCCTCGTCGTTGCATGATGCCAAGAGCAGCTGCCGAGTCGCTCCAGATGCGAAGGCTCACGTCCCTGCCTAGGCCCTGGCACAGCGACTGCATGCCGATGGCCCTGCTGGCCGCCCGCACACAGCCGTAGAACTCAGCCTCCCCCGAACTCATGGAGATGGGGATCTGAGTCGTCGATGCCGTAACGATCAGGTGCTGCCCATGTTTGATCACGACCGAACTGGTGCTCCTCCGCGTGATCGGGCAGCCTGCCCAATCGGTGCCCGAATAGATGTCCATCACTGTGGGTGCCCGCTGTCGGCCCCACTTCCAGATGGCCCGCGGCGCCCCGATCAAGAAGCGTCCAGCGCGCTTCAGAAGGCGGAGGTGTCGCTCTGTCGGCCTCTGCATGCCGCGAGCGCACTCCTTGGCCGCGAACTGCACCTCTGGCCGATCGAGCGCCAAGTAGCCCAGCCTCATGCACGCACTGCGGTACTCTGCCGCCTCGTGCTCGTTCAGCTCGCGCTCGACCTCAGGTGTAGGCTTCTGGCTCAGCCCTGGCGTGCTCAATGACTTCGTGGTGCGGGGGTCCATTCCAAGCTGCGCGTGCAAGATCTGCGCGTGCCTGGGATCCGCCTCGTACTCGATGGCCTCGCCCCCTTGGCACCATCGGTCTCGCCAGCGCATTACCCTGTTGAGGCACGTGATCTCATTTGCGTCGTTAGGCGCCGGCCCGAGCACGCCCCTGTCCTTCACGATGAACTTCGTCTTCAGGGCCTCGCAGATCGACTCCGTCCCGTCCCGAGAGCCCTCGAGCACGAAGTCGTCGCCGTGGTGGAAGAGGTCCTTGTGACAGGACACGCAAGGCGAGAAGGCCGACTGATCGCAGCCAGCACCGATGACCGTCTCGGCAGTCGCGAGCTCGAAGTTCTGGCCAGCGTCGCGCGTCCCGTAGAGCGCCATCCGCAAGAGCCCACACGCACCGATCTCCTGCGACATCGGATCCTCCTCTGGAAGCTTGATGTAGACCGTCCTCTTGATCTCACAGTGCGGGTGTGCCCGCGAGATGTCCAGGAAGCGCAGCACGCGGCCCTCGGACGGGTCGCTCGACATCACCATGCTGCAGATGAGCCGGAGGCGCTCTAGCGGCGGGGTCGCCGCAAACACCGCGCCGATGTCGTCCCCGGCGATGGTGCTCTGCGCCTTGGTCTCCTGCACGACGAGCCTGGATCTGTAATCCGGCCGGTCGGTGTCGCCCTTGTCGATATCAACCCAGCGCACACTGAGTGGCCTCCGTCCAAGCTCGCGCTGACAGTCCTCCTCCCTCGCGTAGACCCACACGCCAAGCTGCGCCATGAAATCCATCTCCAGGCGCCTCGCGGCCTTCACCCGCGTGGGGTCCAGCGGGAGGCCGGTGAGGTCGTCGTAGAACTCGGCCCTCAGCGTGTCGCGCCACTTCCCGACGAAGTCCTTCAGGCTGATCTCCTCATCGCCCACGTTCGGCCCAGAATCCAGGGCCGAAAGCGTGAGCACCTTCTCGTTGCTCAGGTGACGGCGGAGGCCACGGAGGATGGCGCGGAGGAGCTTGACCGGGTACCTCTCCGCCACACGCATGTTGCGGCCGACGAAGGTGGAATGCTCGTGGCGGCTGCCAATGCCAGTATCATTGGGGCAGCGCTTGCAGACCTCATCCAACACCTCCTTGTTATTACTCATCCACCCTGTCGGCTTCTTGGCGAGCCTGTCGCCGCGCGCGTCCGCAACCACCAGGCCGAACACGCGCTGGTCGCCTCGCCCGACCTCGACACCCGGGAGAGCCATCACATCCTTCACGATGTCCAGGTCCCAGCTGTCCGCGCTCCAGGGGTGCTCGTGCAAGAACGTGCGGTCGTGCTTCACCTGCAGCGTGTAGAGCTCCATCACGAACCTCAAGTGCTCGTACCCGATGGCGTAGGCCTCACGCTGCTTCTCCGGGTCCTCATTCAGGTACTTCAGCATGGAGAACGGCGCGCAGCGAGGACTGCCCAAGAGGAAGTACACCTCGAAGTGCTCGATCAGCTCCCGGCACTGTCGCTGCTGCTGGCGGTCGGTCAGGTCCCAGCCAACCCTCAGGTCGAACGAGCCGCCGTGAACCAGACCGAAGAGGGGGGCAAAGCCCACAAGCCTATTCGGGCAGAAGACCTCCATCACGTCGGCCTTGCGCCCGCTGTAGCCGAGAGAGAGCAGGAGGGCACCGATCTCCTCCTGCATGTTGTCGTCGCCGGGGTCGTGTGGTGCCGGAGCCATCGCCACGTCAGCCGCCGCCGCGGCCTCGGGTGCTGGCGGCACCTGCTGAGCTGGGGCTGGACCGCCGCTGCCTGACGAGCCGCCCTCTTGATAGACAGGCCCGGCGACGTCAGTGCGATGCCGCTTCCGCTCACGGGCATCCTCGAGCCTCTGCTTTGCCTCCTCGTCGTCCTGCATCGCCTGCTCGATCCGAGCGCGGCACTCGGCTGAGTGAGCCTGCGCCCGGGCGCCGTTGAGGATCGCGGCGCAGCCGTAGCAGCCCGGGGAGAGCCCGTACTTCGCGATCTCGACGTCCTTCCTGATGTAGACGGCCCGCGGTCCTGCTGGTGGTCGCCCGACTCGGAGAGCCCGGGGCGGGAGGTCCCCAGCCTCGGGGACGGGCGCCAGATGTCCGCCCAAAGGCGCGACCGGCGCTGGCACCGGCGCTCGGATCTCGATGGCCACCGGCACCTCGTCCACCTCCACGTCCGTCGGCACCGGCGCCCACGGCTTCCCCACGAGGCTGTTCAGCAGGTCCTTGTCGGCCCGCTGCTCGACCGTCAACCGCTTGAAGGCCCTGGCCCGTAGCACGCCAAACTCCGTGCCAATGTAGACCTCGTCCTTCCGAAGCGTGTGCCCCAGGTAGAGCCCAGCGAGGAACTTGTCCTCGATCCCAGCCTTGCGCTTGCCCCCTGGGAGATACAGGACCTTCTCCGAGAAGCAAGCCAGGCCCTTGTTGAAGGGGCGGCCGTGCCGAAGTTCCCAAGCCGTGCGGCCGTCAGCGCCCCGCCTGCCCAGGTTGATGGACATGGCTGCGAACTCGACCATCCGCGGGGTCACTGGGTGCTCGACGCCAATGCTCACGCCGTGGAGGTCGTCCACCTGCGCCCGCGCCGTCCTCACCTTGGCCTTGACCTCGCGCACCGCGTGCTCGGCCAGGCCGTTGCCCTGAGAGTCGCCGGCCGCGCTCTCCTCGGGCACCGTCTCGACGCCGTGCTCCTCCTTGAGCTTGGCCCCGGTGCGGGTCTTCAGGGCGACGAGCGGCGCCTCGCCGTCTGAGCGGAAGACGAAGCGCTTGTGGCCAGCCGAAGCCAGCCTCCTGGACCACGACTTTGCCGGCCAGGGACGCTGCGTCCCCTTAGCTGGCACCACCGACGCGTGGAACCAACGCTGCTTCGAATCTTTCCCGATCAGCAGCGGCGTAGCGTCCTCTCGTTCACCGAGGTATCCGTAGTCGATGCCAACCACCGCGAGCGCTGACTCCTGGTGGCCCTTCGTCTGATGGCCTGCTGACAGGCCTCTGCCGGAGACGCACTCCCGGCACCATGCCCTGTAGGGCTCGTGCAGCACCTCGCGCGCGGCTCGCTCGGCCGCCGTCGGCGCTGCGGGCCCCCTCGCCGGCCGTGCCGGCGGGCCCTCGGCGACCTCCTCGTGAGCCGCGCCTGGCTGGCCGGCTTCGCCCTCGGGAGGCTCGTGGCCTGCCACCTCGACCGGGCAGACCTACGGCACGCACGGATCGCCCCCACGAGGATCTTCTCGCCCTCGTCGTTCACGTAGTGGCCAGAGGCGGTCTTGTACGAGATCGCCTGGCCGCCCTCGTGCACCGGGTAGTCCGTGCACGAGCCACGCGGCAGCACCGATGCCGCCGCACACGAGTCGATGCCCACACGCAAGATGCCGTTGAGCTCGACCTCCTCCGCATCCGAGTTGCCGTGGATCATGTTCAGGTCCAGGGCCGCGCCGGTCGCAAAGTCGACCACGTCCGCCTTGTCCGGCCCCGGGTCGTAGATGCTGAGGGAGTGGAGGTTCGCGAACGGGTAGCTGACCTGCTCGCCCGCGTCGTTCAGGTAGAGCGCTGCGACCTGTCGAGAGCTCGCGCCGGACATCGCCGTCGCCGGACTCAGCCTCGTAGTCGCAGCCGTCGAGATAGAGCTGGCCGCCGATGGTACGGTCGTATTCGTCGACTGGGAGGCGTTGATGCGAGCCAGCGTCTGCTCCATGCTCGCCAACGTCCCCCTGTGCTTGCTCGGGCATTCACGCTGAGTGCGGCCGCGACCGCCGCAGCCCCAGCAGAGTGGCCCGAGCTGCTGACCATGCGACTTGCTGCTGGTCTTGCTCTTGCCGTCGGACTTGGACTTGCCCTTGCTGTCGCCCTTGCTCTTGCCCTTGCCACTGGACTTGCTCTTGCCCTTGCCGTCGCCCTTGAACCTGCCCTTGCCGTCACCCTTGGTGAACGCGCTCAGGTCCATGGGCACGGGCACCGGGGCGATGGCGCTCTGGGCACGGCGGATGTCGGTGACCTCACGTCGGAAGTCCTGCCACTCCACCAGCCTGGTCGCATTGAGCAAGAGGTGCTGGCGTAGAGGGCCTTCCTCGGCTGCCGAAGGACGATGCCGATCCTCATGGAGGCTGCGATGGCCTCGCCGCTCCTCTGCTCGTACCTGAGGAGCTCTCGCTCGAACAGCGCCAGCCGGTCCTCGACATCGCCAGTGAACGAGAAGTTCAGGAGATTCAGCAGCTGCCCCGCGATGCGGGACCTCGCATTCGGTTCGTAGTATTCAACCAGCTTGCGCCAAGCCTGGAAGCCCTCATTCTCGCCAGCATTCACGATCGTCGTCAGGGGATGCTGCCGGCAGAGGAGGAGCAAGATGTAATACAGCTGCTGCGAGGCCTGCCTCATGTTCTCCTCGAGGAAGTCATCGTTCTGATCTGAGGCCTCGTCAGCGCTCTCTGCCAGTCGCATCCCTGCCAGCAAGTCGGCGTTCACGACGCTACAGTACGCCTTGAAGATCACCTTCCAATCGTTCCACTTGTGCTCTTCGCCCGTGAAAACGTCTGGCTTGCCCAGCGTGCGGGTGTCCACGAGCGACTCGGCTCGAGGCTGCGGCACAGGCCCGTCCACCCGTGGTCTAGCCTCGGCCACACGGCCGAGCCGCTGCACCTCGGCCGTGAGATCGTTCTCCCTCTGCTGGCGGTTCTGCAGCTCCTGGGCCAGCGCTATCATCTGCTGCTCTAGAGCCTGCACGCGCTCCTCCGCCATCTCAGCGGCGGTTCGCGCGCAGCTTCGTGAAATCCTTCAGGTGCTGGCCCAGCGCTGCCCAGGTCCTCCTCGGCCTGAACAGCTTGCGTAGCTGCTTCGCCACTCTCCTCCAGCCTCGATGGACCTCGACGAGCTCCGACTCGTCGCCCTCGCTGGAGCTGGGCCCGGCAGGCCCTGCTGCGGCTCCCGCACCGGCGGCCGGCCCCAGGCCGCTGGGGCTCCCCGCGCCGCTGGCGGGAGAGGGAGCCGCGGAGCCCGACCCTGTGGACTGGGAGGGTCGGGACCACGGCTCCGCTACCATGGCGAGATCTTTTCTTCGGATGCTTGCCTTGAGCCATACCAGCAATGGCATGATCTCTGTCAGTAAACCTGCTGGGGGTCTCTGGATTCCTGCAATTGATGAGACAAGGCGGTTGCCCAGACATTCGCGGAGCCGAGCCAATTGAAGATTTTGTTGGGAATCGCGATGCGGCCTTGCATGATAGACTAGGTGCCACCCCGCAAACATTTCCGCAACCTGGAGTTCCCACGCAGTGGCTGGAATAAAAGAAGACTGGCGGGAGCCTTTCCTGTCGTCTGGGCTGGTACATGTTACGTGGCATCAGCATCTGCAACTCCCTTCGATGACGAGAAGCTCGATGGGGCTTCCTTTTACGAAAGTAGTTGTCTGTCCTACGGGAAATCTGCAGCAGCCTTGATGGCTGAGATATACTTGACATATGTTTCTGGTAAAACTGGCACTCTTCGTCTTCACCTGCACTCGAACGTCCCCGATCATAGTTCCGGTACCTTGCATGAGCCTGTTTGTTTTCGTATGCTGGGCAAGCCATGCTGTGGAGCTATAAACGCAAGAAGTCACCCGTGAAAATGCTGCAACGCACAAGCTGCCAACCAGCAGTAGACCCAAGCTTCAGAGATATCGACAACGACGCAACCTGCTCTGCACTGTCAGACCCGTAGCATGTTTCATCTGGGACGCATTGCCTGGAATGGGAACCCCGAGATTTCTCGGGGGTGACATCATACATTTCACTTGGGATTTTATTCTGGGCATGGCCATCCCACCGATAGCCGGTGTATGCGTGGGCATGGGCTCAGTGACCGAATCTCCCGGAACAGGTAGGACTGGTCATGGTCCCTCCCCGACATGCTCGGCTGCTGATGCACTACGTCTAGCCTCCATCCATGCAGTAGATAACCGATCGCTGGGACTGTCTACTGAGTAATCATGCGATCTCTCATGGTGAGCCCAGCTGTCGCGCAAGTATAGCACAAAACACCAGTGATACTGATGGTGACGAAATTCAAAGAACACCCGCGGCGCCGCGATCAATCACTCAGTCCTTGAGAAGTGCATGGCGGCAGGGGCAGTTTTGGGTTGATAGGGACCAATGTCTGTAAAAAGCACGGGCACTTAAACAGACACTCGTTTCACGGAGGGAAGCGACCCCTCGTCCCCCACTCCTGGGCGACGCCATGGCACCGCGTCCGGTCGGGGACCAGGCGGGGAAACAAGAAAGAGGTACGTCCCTCGACAGCGGCGCCGCCAACCAGAGCCCCGACGCCAGCTGACGCCGCAAGCCCGCAGCCTCCTCCTTCTCCTCTTCCGCCTCATCATCCCTCCCCGTTTCCCCCTCCTCATCCTTTCCCTCTTCCTCGTCCTTCTCCTCCTCCCTCCTCCTCCTCCTCCTCCTCCTCCTCCCCCTGCTCCTCCTCCTCATCTTCTCCCAACTCTCCCTTTTCCTCGTCCATCCCCCCTCCTCCCCCTCTTGCTCCTGCTGCTCATTCCACCTCCTCCTCCACGTCCCTTTCCTCCTCCCCACTCCTCCTCCACCTCCTCCTCCTCCCCCTCCACCTCCTCCACCTCCTCGTCATCATCATCATCATCATCATCATCATCATCATCATCATCATCATCATCATCATCATCGTCATCATCATCATCATCATCATCATCATCATCAGCATCATCAGCATCATCAGCATCATCGTGAGCATCAGCATCATCATGAGCATCAGCATCAGCATCATCATCATCATCATCAGCATCATCATAATCACCATCGCCATCATCATAATCATCATCGTCTTCCTAATCACCACCACAACCACCACCACCATCATCATCATCAGCATCATCAGCATCGTCATCATCGTCATCATCGTCATGATCAGCATCGCAACCATCATCATCATCATCATCATCATCATCATCATCATTATCAGCGTCATCGTCGTCATCATCATCTTCACCACCTCATCATCATTATCATCATCATCATAATCATCACCATCATCATCATCATCATCATCATCATCATCATCATCATCGGCAGCATCATCATCGCCATCAGCATCATGATGATGTTCATCATCATCATCATCATCATCATCATCATCATCATCATCATCATCATCATTATCATTATCAGTGCCATCACCATCAGCATCGTCATCAGCACCATCATCATCATCATCATCATCATCATCATCATCATCCCTTTCCTCCTCCTTCTCCTCATCATCATCACCATCAGCAATAACAACATCATCTTCGTCGTCACTGGCACCATCATCATAATCATCATCAGTGTCACCATCCTCATTATCGCCACCGGAGTCGTCCGCGCCGCATATACTATAATTGGAGCATCATCATCGTTGCCGTCATGATGCTCAGCCTCAGTATCACCGTCATGTGCAGCATCGTCGTCATCATCATCATCATCATCATCATCATCATCATCATGATCATTGCCGTCACTATACCACCATCATCGACGACAATAGCATCATCATCAGCAGCAGCATCGCAATCATCATCATCAGCATCATCAGCATCATCGTGAGCATCAGCATCATCATGAGCATCAGCATCAGCATCTTCATCATCAGCATCATCATTATAATCATCATCGTCATCATCCTAATCATCATCGTCGTCCTAATCACCACCACAACCACCACCACCACTATCATCATCATCATCATCATCAGCATCATCATCGTCATCATCATTATCATCACCATCAGCATCATCATCAGCACCATCATCATCATCATCATCATCATCGTCTCTACCCTCCACCTCCTCCTTCTCATCATCACCATCACCATCACCATCAGCAACAACAACAACATCATCTTCGTCGTCACTGGCACCATCATCATAATCATTATCAATATCATCATCATCATCATCATCATCATCATCATCATCATCATAATCATTGTGGCTGGAGTCGTCCGCGCCACATATACTACTGCAATTGAAGCATCGTCATCGTTGCCGTCATGATGCCCAGCCTCAGTATCATAATCATGTGCAGCATCATCGTTATCATCATCATAATCATTGTTGTCACCACCACCATCATCGACGACAATAGCATCATCAGAATCATCACGCGCATCATCATCAGCATCATCAGCATCATCATCAGAAGCAGCATCATCAGCATCATCATGGTCATCACCATGACCATCATAATCATCATCATTACCATCATCATCTTCATCGTCATCATCATCGTCATAATCATCATCATAATCATCATCGCCATCGTCATCTACATATTCGTGATCACCGTCAGCATCATCATCATCAACATCATCACCATCGTCATTGTCATCAGCATAAGCATCAACATCACCATCATCATCAGCATCGTTGTCATAACCAGCATCATCATCCTGCTTGTCATCATCATCATCATCATCGTCATCATCATCGTCATCATCATCAGCATCGCCATCGTCATTGGCATCGGTATCGTCATCATCATCACCATCACCATCGCTATCGCCAGTATCAGCAGCATCATCACCATCAGCAGCATCCTCATATCGGTACATCTATCCATCCATACATCCTACTCCCCCTCCTCCCCCCTTTTGCTCATCCTCCCTCCCACACTCCTCCTCATCATCATCTTCCTCCCTTCCTTTCTTTTCCGCCTTCTCCTCCTCATCCTCCTCATCCCTGGTGTTTGGCAAGGCGCAAAGACTCCCCCCCCTCTAGCGCCCCCGGCCTCGACGCCCAGACCGGGTGCGGTAGCGCCCGGAACTCCACCGAGGAGGGGTCGCCTCGCCGGGCTTTGCTGGGGCAGTACTCTGGCGTCGTAAAAACATCTTGGCGAAGGACCCAGCCGTATGCGGGTGAGGGTACCGCAAGGCAGCTGGGACGAAAGAGGGACAGATCCATACGGTGCCACGAAACATGTGAGGGGTGTGCAGAAATGGGCGAGGCGGCGCCATTCGAACCCTATCGCTGGGTCCCTCGGTGGAGCTCCCTATGGGGTCACGGAAAATGTGAGGGGTGTGCTTACATGGCCGCGGTGGCGCCATGCGAACCCTGCCACAGGGGCCATCGGTGGCATTCCCGACGGGGCCACGAAACGTCCGAGGGGTGTGACAATATGGACGCGGTGGCGCCCTGCGAAACCTGCAGCTGGGTCCTTCGGGGGAGCTCCTGTGTGAAGGGGTGTACCTACATGGGCGCGGCGGCGCCCTGCGAACCCTCCAGCTGGGGGAGCTCCATATGGGGCCACGAGACGTGTATGCCGAAAAGGGCGCGATGGCGCCATGCAAATCCTGCACCTGGGGCCTTCGGTGGAGCTCCCTATGGGGCCACGAACCGTGATAGGGTTGTGTCCACATGGGTGCAGTGGCGCCACGCGCACACTGCAACTTGGGCCTTCCCTCAAGTTCCCTGTGCGGTGAAGAAGCGTGTGAAGGGGTGTGACGATATGGGCGTGGTGGTGCCATGCGAACCCTGCCACTGGGGCCATCGGTGGAGTTCCCCGTGAAAGCACGAAACATGCGATGGGTGTGCCGAAATGGCCGCGGTGGCGCCATACGAACGCTACCACTGGGGCCTTCGGCGGATGGAGCCATGAAGCTTGTGAGGAATGTGCCGGGATCTGCGCGGTGGCGACACGCGACCCTTGCCACTGCGCCATTCGGTGGATGTCCTTATGGGGCCACGAAGCGTGTGATGGATGCGAACGTTAATGGCCATGGCGCAAATAAAGTTAATGATGATGATGCTGCTGATGGTGATGATGACATTGAGAATGACGGTGGCGATGATGAGGATGGTGTTGATGATGATTGCGGTGGCGATGGTGACGAACGCGATGATGAGGACGACGGCAACAAAGATGGGGGTGCTGGTGATGGTGGCGGTGGGCACGGAGACGATCGTAATATTTTATAGTGGTGTTGGTGGTGTTGGTGATGATGATGATGATGATGATGGCGATTATGACGATGAGCATGAAGATGGCGATGAGCATGAAGGTCATGGTGGTCAGACTGTCACTTGTAATGAAAACGGTGGATGTTCTTTCCCTGCGGACCGATGGCGATGGGCCGGGTGGCACTTGATGAAGTCTAACAACTGCACGCAAGCGAATTCGCCAGAATGTCTGGTAAGCAATGCAGTTTGCGGCGCGCGCAAACGAACCACCCCTCACGGGCCGACGCCAAGAGAGGGAAGCAAAGCAGCGCCGCAGGGAGGCGAAGGAGGGCGGCCGATCGCACGATCAGGCCTCGACAAAAAAACTTGCCACGGAACGAACTGCAAGATGGACAGGGGCAAGCGACCGTGGCAGCTTCGCAAGGAGCCTCGCACTTGCCCCGACCTCGCGCTCGGAAGGGTAGAAAGAGCGGGCGACAGCGAACGGGGATATTCAGCATAGTCGCAGTCTGCCGAGCTGCAGTACGCCTACAGTTGCTCTCCACCGAGCACACCCAGGAGCTCTCGGCGACGCTGAGCCCCACAGACTAAACGCGACTAAACTCCGACGATAACGAGAGCACGCAGGGAAAGCGGCGGGCAAACTCGCACTGAACTGCAACTCCATCGAGAGAAGCAGAGCAGCAAGCGAGCGAAAGAGCCAGAGACGCGAAAGAGGCGGCGGCACTACAACAACTGAGCTATCTCGGATGACCCCGAAGACTGCACGGCTACACGAGTGAGAGGGTGGCGCTGCATGAGCAGACGGGGGCGGCCCTCAACAACTTGCTCAGCAGCGGCGCTCGCAGTCGCAGGTCGACTACGGCACTGCGAACGTGCAAGAACAAAGCCATCGGCAAAGGCACGCCGAGCAACGTCGCGCCCAGCGTCGAGGGCGGCCCCATCGACGCAGCGGAGGACGGGGAAGGGGGCGGGGCGAAGCCGCGAGGGAAGGCGCACGGGCGAGGCGAGGCGAGGCGAGGCGAGGCGCCGGTCAGACGTCCCAGGGGGACGGCCCTACAAGAGCCCGGCGGTGGCACCGGAGCGCCGAGAAAAACGAGTATGCCACCGCTCTTGCTGCTAGCCCTGCTTGGTCAAGCTCCTGTGAGCCCGCGAAAGCGCACGGGGCCCGGGTGGAAAACAGAGCACGACGATGTGGACAGCGCATGCAACGGCGCTGATGGCCTCTGCCATGCCCACAGCCAAACAGGCACGGTCTGGGAAGGGCGCGGAATCTCGCAGGGGCCTAAAGGCGCCGGCAGAAGACCTGCAAACCCGCCACAGCTAAGAGCACTGGAACAGAGCGAGCGGCAAGCGGCCCACACTCGAATTTGGGAAACGGGGACCTGCGCGCCAGGGGGCCGAGGAAGGGGAAGCAGCTGCAGCACTCGGTCGGGGACAGATGTCGCGCAAGGTCTCTCCGAGCCCCCGCGGCGTTTTCACGAGTTGTGCTTGCGACGCTGCCGCGGGGTCAGCAGCGATATGACTGGCGATCGGCAAGTGTTCTGCCAATGCCTCAGACATATACGACAGGAAAGAGTTCAGAAACCACCCTTGCGCTAGACGTGGCGGCGTGACCTCAGCAGAGCTGGCGCGAATAGCCGCAAGGGCAATATTGTAGTCTTGCCAGGTGGGAGACCCATAAGCAGTCCGACACTCCGACGCTTTCGCAAGATGCCTGATCGACGCGCAGCGCGCATTACACACTGCACCGCCCAAGAGGCGCATCAGATTACTGCTAAAGCTGTAGCGAAGGACAGCGCGAATGATCTGGGGGGCACGACCTTCTCACCGATGGATGTGGACAGTCGGCCGATGGAGCTGGAGCGCGCGCCCGAGCACAGATGCGGCGCACACGTTGTAGGCGACTATAAAATCAGCCAAGCCCGCGCCCGCGCCGCGGACCTCACGAGCACGAAGAGATACTTGTCGCACTGTCGAAGAGCAGCGGCAATCCGCCTCAGAACCCACAGAGACATCCAAGTATCTGCACCATCGAACGCCTGAAAAGTTCACAACCTCCGTCTAGGGATCCCAGGAAATCAATGAACTGCCAACACAACCTTTACCATGGAGCAGCTTTAGACCGATGGCACCCGCGCGGAGGCAGGGCCCCTCGAGGACGGGGAGCAAATCAGCGAACAAGTTCGCCAAACAGACCCTGGAGTCATCTGCAGATCGCGACAGGCCGAACCCAGGAGGGCCCGATGCCTGGAGCCACCGACAGGCTGGGTCCAGGGCAAGGCAAACGGGAGCACCGACGCTGGACAGCCTTGGCGGGGCCCCCGACCCACGCGAAAGGATGGCAAGATACCCCCGCAGAAATGCACCATGGCAATACTCCCTCCGCAATGGGTTTCTCACGGGCCAGAACGGAATCCCCATCGCGTCCGAAACGAACGGCGCCCACTCGATGAACAGGCTGGGAAACGCGACCTCGAAGTCAGCAAAGAATCGGGCCAAATCACCATGGCCCGCCAGATGGGCAAGCACCCCAGTCAGCATCACAGGCAATGATATTGCCATGGGTCGACCGTCCAGGAACGCCCCCGCGCTTCAAAAAGCGAACCGACTGAATGGGCGCCACCTCCGGTCAGAGGGCACGCGACGGCGGCAGAAACCAACGCACAGTCGGCGCACCCCATAGACACAGGGCAAGCGGGGGAAGGCCCGCGCGCGGGCACGGCAGCCACGCCAAAACACCATAGGGAATTCATGGCAATCGCCAGGGAAGGGGGCGCGAGAGCGGGAGGCGCAATGGCAATAGAGCTCACGCAGAATGTCTCGCGCACAGGCGCGCGCCCAACAGCCGCGAGACAAACCGTCGACCCCCGGCGTGGAATCCTCAAATAC
>CAUYUJ010018339.1:0-42500 GCA_963575745.1 Prorocentrum cordatum | reverse complement strand
ACTCGCCCATACCCACTCACCACTGGTCCCGCTGGGACCTCTCTCGGTGACCCCCAGGGAAGCAAACTCCGAGCCCGTAACCTCAGTGATCGGCGAGACCCCGACAAGCAACAAGCAGATCCGACAGGCGAGCTCGGCACCGTCAGTGTCGCATATTTGCGACGAGCACGTGCAATATACCATATGGTCCACGCCGAAGGGCTCACCACCACCCAGACGTCCAGAACAACTCTGAGTCACACAAGTGGTCAAGTTGGCGGTGCCTGAGCATACACAAGACATACCAGTGCTAACAGGAAACGTTTTGAGCACCTTGCGGAGGTGGGCAACTGTGGGCGTGTCAGATCGTGCCCCCAGATCCTGTGGCCAGCCCAGGCCTTTGTGCCACTTGCCCACCTTCCACCCTTCCACCGCCTGCTCCACTCCTCCTGAATGTTGTCTACCTTTTCCTGTCGGTCGCAGGGCACGTGAGAGGCCTCCCTGGTGCTCTCAGCCCAGCCCGAGGGAACCTTCGTGATGTTGTGGAGCCCTCCCGGCCCTCGAGCCGCCTTCTGGAACACCCGCTGACGTTCACTCATGTCCAGTTCGCCAATCTTAGGAGCCTCGTCCTTGGTCAACCGTGCCAGGAACTCCAACAGAAACAGCGTCCAAGTTGCAGGGCCGCTGCCACCAGCCACCAGCGGGCGCCGTACCGGCTCGGACTCCAGCAAGCGCCGAACTTAGCAGCCGCTCGATGGCCTTAAGCTCCTCCTCTTCCTCCGCCCCTCCTCCCCCCCTCCTTCATGATATGATACTAGAACCACAGGCGCTTCGCGCGCGCTTAAGTTCTAACCGCGCCCAAGGAACTCGCATCGCAAGCTGCCCGTGGGCGATGCAGGGACGATTCTGGAGCTCCCTTGGGGGTGAATAAGGACCAAGGACAAGTAAGTTTTGTGATCCCGGCGACGTGCAGGAGATTCCTGAGACCTATTTAACGCTTCTTGCGTTTCTCTGGATTCACTCGAGGAGGGAGGAGGAGGAGTGCAGGTACCGAAGAAAGAGAAGAAGGCAGGCGGTCACGAGCAAGAGACGAGACGAGGGCAAATGGATGTTCGTCCTCTCCTGCTCCGCACTGCGCTGCTACACTACTCCGATTGCTCCCTTCGAGTTGGGCGTCTGGGCTGGAAGCTCTGGGAGCAAAGACTGCGCGCACCGTTTGTATTTTCTGGTTGGTCCCTCTTGGCGGGGCGTCCGGGCTGGCAGCGTCTTGGACCGTGCCACAGGGGTGCCCAAAACCGTGCCACAGGGGGCCCAACACCCTTCCTGATCCTCCTCCTCCTCCTCCTTCTCCTCCTCCTCCATTTCCTCCCTCCTGCTCCTCCTCCTCCCTCCTCCCTCCTCCTCCTCTGTCTTCCTCCTCCTACCCAATAACCGTGCCCCGGGCATGCACAAAACCCGCGCACAGGGTGTTCAACACCTCGCACAGGCGTGCCCAAAACCCTCGCACAGGGGGGCCCAATTCCTCTTCACAGGGGGTGCCCAATTCCCTGCCACAGGGGGTGCCCAATTCCCTCTCGCAGGTGGTGCCAAATTCCATGTCACAGGAGGTGCCCAATTCCCTGCACAGGGTGCGCACAATTCCCTGTATTCCCTGTCACAGGGGGAGCCCAATTCCCTGACACAGGGGGGCCCAAACGTATCTTAAGAACAACTCGCGCTGTCCTAAGAACAGCTGTCGCAAGAACAACTCTCTCGTATTATACGAACGACCCTCTCGTATGACACAAACGACTCGTCCTTGCCATACGAACAACTCACATGATCGTAAGAACAAACACCTTTCAGCCCCAAGAGGCCCCCAAGAGGCTCTCAAGAGGCCCCAAAGAGACTCCCAAGAGATCCCTAAACTGTCTCCCAGAGGCCCCTGAGAGCGCTTCGAAGAGACCCCAAGAAGTATCCCTGACGACTATGACCCACGTCAGCGTCGCCGTCGTCGTCACCTTCGTCGTCGTCCTCGTCATCGTCGCCGTCGTCGTCGTCTTCGTCATCGTCATCGTCTCCGCCGTCGCCGTCGCCGTCGCCGTCGCCGTCGCCGTCGCCCTCGCTGTCGTCGCCATCGCCGCCGTCGCCGTCGCCGTCGCTGGCGGCCCTGTCTCCCAAGCTGGGTCGTCTCCCTCTCTCCCCCCCGATCCTTCTTCTCCCATCCCTCCCTCCTCCCTTCCACCCTGCCTGGCTTCACTCCCTGCTTCGCCCTTTTTGCGCGACACCCTAGCATCTCCACTGCAAACGCCGACCCCCTCCCCCATCGACACATCCGCCAAACCCTTTACGAGGACACCGGGCTCTAGCCGAAGCACCTACCCTCTGGCAACCACCAGTTCTACGTCCTGGGTCGATGTTTGGTGGTCCCCCGCCCGTTCAAAGCTCCTGAAGGTCAAAAACGTCAGAATACCTCTCGTCGTGAATGTTCCACGACGCCAGTGGGTCTGGGTCCCAAGACATCCCTCTTCCTCATAGATGCGCCCATGTGCCCTCTCACCATATGCGTGTGTGAACGCCTGTTAAGTGTCTTGCGGGACTTCTGCAGGTTTCCAGAAGCGCCCCCCTCCCTCGATCCTCCTCCTCCTCCTCCTTCTCCTCCTCCTCCTCCTCGCCTTCCCCCATCCCGAAGAGCACCAGGACAAAGGAGCCCTCGGCCCCAAGAAGCTCTCCGGAGGCCCCTAAAGGGTCATCCTCCTCCTCCTCCTCCTCCTCCTCCTCCTCCTCCTCCTCGTCCTCCTCCTCGTCCTCGTCGTCGTCGACTTCAGGGTCGTGGCACCAGCCGCAAGGCCTTCTCAGTAATTCGAGAGGGTGGCCCTCGCCAGGGACCCAGCACATGCAGCTGGCGTGGACAGAGCGCAACGTGGAGGTGGAGGAGAAGATACAGGAGGGGAGATGTTGTGGATATATGGCGCTGTCAGTATGGCTCATTAGACTGCGACCTCCGAACACGACTCTAACACCATTTCTAACCCCTGACTTCTGCATCAGGCAGCAACGCGCGTGTGCCGCGTGTGGGACCCTACTGGAGCTCTTCTTGCGCGCACGGAGCACACGTCGGAATTAGTCATGGCACCTCTTCTATCATTACTTCTCCAGTAGGCTTGCTTGGTCTTGGGGCTCCACACCTCCATCTCTTCGCAAGTATAGGTACGCACAACATCTCACAGGGACAGGGATGCAACAGAGTAGACAGACGGGTACCAACAAGAGGAGCCACAACAAGCGCCATAAAGACCAGTTCGTTGTTGAAAGCATTTCCCACAATGTCGTGACCGATTGGACAGCGGCTTCGTTTGCCGTGGGATCAAACACACAAGTCTCTGGCACCGGCACGGACGAGGGAAAGTCTGATCGTGTCCCCTGAATCGAAATGAGGTCTTGCAACTTCCAACCAACCACTGCCTTATAATCCACCGACCCCTTGTGGGTCCTCAGGCGTGGGAGATTCTTCCCCCCCATCATAATCGCAAACCGCGAATTCGAAGCCCCCCCGGGCCCGGCCCGGTCCGTGAAAATGCGAGCCAGGGGGGGGTAGAGGGGCCCAGAACGGGCCAATAGGGCACCATGACCCCCCTCAGGCAGTCCAACAGGGCCAAAATACCGCCCCTTGACGCCGAAGATGGCCTCCACACGGCCTCCGAAGTCCCAAGACACCCCGAGAGGCCCCGATGATGCGCCCCAAGAGGGTCCCCAGACGCAATAATGGCCCCATTCCCTTTGTAAACGTACATCTTAAAGAAACTCGCCTTTTTGGTTTTTCGACGCTCCAAGACGGCCCACGAGGCCCCCGAGACCGCCCCAAGACGGCCCAAGAGGCTTCCAAGAGGGTCCCGAAACAGCCCAACAGGGCTCCAAGATGGCCCACGAGGTGTCCAGGACGGCCCAAGAGAGCCCCAAGACGGGCCCAAGAGAGGGCCTAGGGGGGGACCACGAAGCGAAACCTCGAGCGTCCCGCCCCAAGCGGCCGCCAGGAATCCCCAATAGGCTCCGAACAGGCCCCAAGGGGCCCCCAGGAGGCCCCCCGAAAGGCCCCAAAGAGGCCCCAAGAGGCACCCACAAAGCGCCGCCAGGGGCCTCGAACTTGCCTCCAGAAGGCCCCCGAGCGCCCAACCACGAGATCCCGACCAACACCCATGAGCCTTCTATCGTCGTCATCGTCGTCGCCGTCGTTGCTTTTTACCCCCATATCATACTCATCGTCCTCCTCCTCCTCCTCCTCCTCCTCCTCCTCTTCCTCCTCCTCCTCCTCCTCCTCCTCCTCCTCCTCCTCCTCCTCCTCCTCCTCCTCCTCCTCCTGCTCCTCTCCTCTTCCTCCTCCTCCTCCTCCTCCTCCTCCTCCTCCTCCTCCTCCTCCTCCCCATCCTCATCCTCCTTCTCACCTTCCGACTTTTCCTCCCCCTCCCCGTGTTTGCCGACGTGCCTCAAGTGGTACCACTTGAGGCGTATAACTCCTCACCCGCAATCCAGGCGTCCCCAGAGGCTCCAAAACGGCTCCTGAAAGGCCTTGAATCTGCCTCCGGGAGGCTCCCGAGCGGCCAACCATGAGATCCCGACCAAAATTCATGACTCCCCAACCTTGTCGTCGTCGTCGTCGTCGTCGTCGCCTTCTTCACCGCCATATCCTATTCATCTTCGTCCTCCTCCTCCTTCTCCTCCTCCTCCCCGTCCTCCCCCTCCTTCTCATCCTCTGACTCTTCCTCCCCTTCCCCGTTTCGCCCGATGTGCCTCGAGTGGTACCACTTGAGGCGTGTACCGTCCAGCCCGCATTCCAGGCACCAAGGGTCAACGCCACACGGAGCTCCCGACGAAACTCCCCACGAAAAAACAAACATAACATAATACAGAACACATCACGTAACACCACACGAACCATCCCACACACTACACGGTATACCCAACGGAAAAAAACGCGAAACACCCCACGAAACACCGCACGAAACACTCCACGGGATACCCCACGAAAGACCCCGCCAAACTTTCCGTGAAACACACCATCGGAGGCGCCCAAGAAGGTACAAAGACGGCCCAAAAAGCAAGGAAGACAGTCTAAGAGAATTATCAGACGGTTCCAAGAGGGAGCCTCGACCGCAAGGCTTGAAGCTCTCGACCCCAACATGCCCCCAGGTCGCCCAAATAACCTCTCAAGACGCTCCCATGGAGCCTCAAGACAGGCCCATGAGAACCCCAGGACAATCCAAGAAGACCCCGAGTCGCCCAACACGGACTCCACGCGGACCCAGATGCCCCCAAGACACCCCTGACCCCCCCCCCTCTCGCTTTCATCTACACCACCATCACACTGGACGCCCCCACAAACAATCGGAAACAATATACACTCAAGGAGGGTCGGCGGATGTGGCGTAAGCTTATCAAATCTTTAAACTGGGCGTCGAACAACCCATAGGTATCGGCCCGATTATCTATCGGGCCTCTGATCGGATCCACTGGCCAGTAGCACCAGCTGGAATCGAACTCTTTGTACAGCTTGAGCACATCTTGCCAGTAGCAATCCGTGTCGTTCCTCTTGTCTGTCCCAACTTCACCTGTCCATACAGGGGCCTTGCCCTCGGTGTACAAGAAGAGAAACGACGCCTGGCGGCCCCGCTTGAATCGATCGTAAGCATCGGCATCATCGCAGTAACCTGGAACATCCTCGATCTCTTCCTTATCGATGTTCGCCTCGGTGCGCATCGTCTTGAAATCCTGGTACACGGTCCACCATGACCACGGGTATTCCAGCCAGTCGAAATATTCGAAGTCGAAGAAGGAATAGTCATGGTTCTCATAGGCAACCCTGGAGAACAAGCAGTCTTGAGCGAATTTCATCGGGCGGGAGAGCACATACTTGAGGTGCATAGCAAAATTGAAGCCCTCAACGATGACCAATGCATCCGGGTTGCCCTTCCAAACCGCCACGGCCCCCTTGGCAGCACCCACTCGCCAATCCCTCAAACGGACGTACGGACTGCTTAGCCAGGATCCCGCCTCCCAGACACCCCAATATGAGACGTCGTTGGTAATGGAATTCAGTCTGGGCTCGTTGAAGAGGTCAAATCCTATCACTCGTGGGTTTCCGCTGTACCTGGCCGCCATGAGATTCAAAGATGCGGTCCAGTCCTCCTCAGAGAATACATCGTTGTACCACTGCGCGTTGTTATCGGTCGTGGTACAGCACCATGCAGCATCGAGCATGTGCACGTTGACAATCACGAGCAATCCCCTGGACGTGAGTGCTTCCACGCACTTGTCAAATACTTCCAGAACGTTCAGGCCTGCGAGACTGGGGTCTCCAGATACATATTTAGGGTCTGGCACATCAGGGAAACTACCGCTGGAATTGACAGTGACATTGAGAGCATAGTTCAGCCGGACGGAGTTGAAACCCATGTGCAGAATGCGCGCCGCGATATTGTCGGCCGTAGTTCTGTCAAGGCCGTTATTGACAAGCTGTTCCATGTGGGCGCCAAACCAGTTGACTCCAACAAGCTTCACGTTCTTACCAGCAGAATCAACAAAATAGCGGCCACTTGCCCGCATGGGGAACGTGAGCTCCGACAGAATGTCGACCTGGGGACGGCTGGTAGGAAGGAGGATCCAAGACTGGCTGGCTGGACCCTCTCCATTCTGCTCGTGCCCTCCCGACTCGCACTCCTCGAGGCTCACCGCAGGCAAATTGCTGTCAGTGTCGACGGCTGTCAGGCACTTGTCCCCGTGCTGAATGCGCATCGTCGTGTAGTCCCAAAGCCATTCGTCATCGCTGACACCCAGTTGGAGCGCTCCGCTCAGACAGCCAGGGCCGGGCTTCAGACAGAGCGGCCCCTTTGGGGGATGCGGCGGATCCAAATCCCACGTGACATTGCTGGCAGCGGACTCGAGACAATTTACCAGAATCACAGCACCGCCGGGTGACCCGTGCAAGCACAAGTCAACGTTCCTAGCAGTAACGATCCGAGAAGCAGCGTCCACGAATTTCGAAGGAAAGGTAGCCCAGAAAGCAACGATGAGAGCGAGCTGGCGAGACGGCACGGCATACTTTGGCGATATCTCGAGCAGCGCTGACAGCACCAATGACATCAAATGCAGCTCTCACGGATCGGCACAACCCTTGAATTTCAAAATTGCTCACGCCCCGATTGCCTGGACGGAGCGAGCAGCTTGAGTCAAAATGATTACGGGGCGTCCTGAGCGCACTTTGGGACCCCCCCTGGCCCTCGAGGGCGCCCCCAGAAGGGCCCATCGGTACTGCGTGCGCCACTTCCCAGTGACATGGACACACACGCACACACACACACACACACACACACACACACGCACACTTGCGTCGGCGGCGAGGCAGAGTTGGCTGCACCAGCGAAGGAGCTGGACGGGGGCACCGAAGAGCGAACTGGCCAGCGCGCAAGAGAGGGACAAGACGGGGAGGCGGGCGGCCGCGGTGGGGTAGGGAAAGGAAGAGGCCACACGCGCGCACACGCACGCCCCCCCGGGCCGCCGGAGACTCTTCGAAGCCGTCTTGGGGGCGATTTGGGGGCCCTCTGGAGCCGCCTTGACGGCGGTCTGGAATCGAGGAGGAGAATCTGGCTGGGTTCTAGACCAGAGGCGCCTCATAACCATATCTTGGGGTCTCCTTGGAAGTCTCTCGGAGCCTAGTTGGGGGCATCTTGGGGGTCCTCTGGAGCCTTCCCCCGGGGCCTCCTAGGGACTCTTGGGTGCTTCCTGGGGTCCTCTTTGGGTGGAGGGCTCGAAATGGCAGCTCGGATTCCCCCTTTCGGGCCCATCTTGGGTCCCTCTAAGGCCATCTTCGGGTCTTCTTGGTCTGTCTTGGGGCCCTCTCAGGCCGTCTAGAGGCCCTCTTGGGGGTCTCTCGGGCAGTCCTGGGGCTGTTATGGAAACCTCTTGGGTCGTCTTGGACCGTGTTGAAGCCAAGAAGGCAAATGTACTAAAAATGCTCGCTTCCCAATGGGACGATGTTTGCTTCTCGGGGCCCTCTTGCGGGTCCTCTTGGACCGGTCATGAAGCATCGTGGACGCTTCTTGGAGCGTTTGAAAAGCATCTTGAGCCGTCGGAGACCCCTGAAGAGCGGCGCGGGAGTGACTCGGGGCCGTCTTTGGCCGCCGTGACGGCTGTCTGGTGGCTTTCAGCAGCTGTTATGAGCCCCCCACCGGCGGGTCAGGCCACCGGCTCCCCCCATCTTTGCTGTCGGGGTCGCGGCCCTGGGGCCCCCAGGCCTGGATCCCCGGCGAGAATGAAGTTCGGCCCTGCCGCTCCCCGCTGCTGATCAAAACTGTCTTGGCCAGAATCATGAGGATCGTGGGAAGCGGGGGGGGGCGTTCTATTCCAATCCACGGTTATATTTGGAGGCCTGGAAATGGGCACCAACACCAACACAGGGGGTTGCTTCCAAAGGGGGAAGGAGATCCGAGATTTCGGTGTTGGTGGAAATATTTCGGCCACCTTGGAAGCCACAATCTTACCACCATCACCGAGAACGGGATCTTCTTCCCTCGGTGGAGGCACACCGCCGAAACTGGTGTTGCTGTCAACCTCTAGGCCTGCGAAACCATGAGGATCGTGGGAAGCGGGGTGGCGTTCTATTCCAGTCCACTGTTATATATGTCCAATCCGCGGCCGCAGAGGTCCCGGCCCCTTCTCCAGGGCCGGCCCTGCGCCCCAGACCCATTCCTTGATCGCCCCGGGTCCTGGCAGCGGGCCATCAGGGCGCAGTCCACTCAGGTAGTTATATGCGTGTTATTCCGGCGACAGCACGCCCAGGCATGGCCGCGAGGATTGCTCGATCTGGGCATGGATGCAGGAAGAGGGGAAAGAACAGAGAAAGGTTGGAGGCCTGGAGATGGGCACCAACACCAAAACAGGGGGGTTCCTCCACAGGGGGAAGGAGATCCGAGATTTCGGCGTTGGTGGTAATATTTCGGCCACCTTGGAAGCCACAATCTTACCACCATCACCGAGAGCGGGATCTTCTTCCCTCGGTGGAGGCACACCGCCGATCTTGGTGTTGGTGTCCACCTCTGGGCCTGCGAAAAGGCAACGGGCCAACAGGGCCCAGAGCGAGGGAGAATGCTGGAGTCGAACAAGCGTGGGGCCGTGGGCGGCCCTGCGCAGCCCCCCCCCCGGCGTCGCCGCTGCCGGCGAACAGGTGCGCCCCGCTCTCGCTGGCAGGGGCGTCCTGGGCGGCTCTTCGGGGGGCTCCACCGGGGCCCCCCGGCGAGGGCAGAGCCTGCCCTTCTTGGAGGCGGAGGAGGACACACGAAGACGATGCGCCCCCCTTGGAGGCGCGCGTCCGAGCCGAGCATGAAGCACAAGCATCTGACCTTGATGTATACACACACATAAATATACACGCACACATATGGATAGGTGCGCATGTGTGTGTGTTGAAGTATATGTGCTTCCTTCCCCACATACAGATGCATACATCGTAGAAACATACATAAAGCACTAGACGCATGTACATGTTTCTGCATTCGTCTGTATGCACAAAGTTACACCTACATAGATGTATGGATGTATGCATATGTGTACGGATGTATACATGTGCAGACATACATACATACATGCATACATACACACATACATACATACATACATGCATACATACATGCAGACAGACAGACATACATGCATATATATACATACATACATGCAGACATACAGACAGACATGCATGCATGCATGCATGCACACATACATACCTACATGCATACATATATACATGCATGCATACATACATACATACATACATACATACATGCATACATACAGACATACAGACAGACAGACAGACAGACATACACATATGCATGCATGCATGAATGCATACATACATACGTATACGTGTGTGATCGCCCCCCCCCCCCCATTGCATCATAGATGTCGTTCCGTCTGTCTCTCCCTCCTCCTCTTCCTCTTGTGTTGATTGGACGTCTTCTTCGAAATATGGATAATATCTCTCTCTCTCTCTCGTCTTCTCCTCCTCTCCTCCTCTTCTGGCCCTTTCGCTCCCGCGGCGCCCGCCCCCGTCCCAGGACGAGACCATGGAACAACACTGGGAAACGCATATGATGACAAAACCTGCCCTGCACTAGACAAACAACACATCAGCTTCCCAGAGGGGGCGGGGAGGCGACATAAGAGAAACAAACAACGAGGAAGGATGGAAGGAGAAGGGGATGGAGGAGGGAACGAGGAAGGAGGTTGGTGGTGATGGCTGGGGTAAACATCGAGTGGGGCCGCGGGCACGGCCCCTTTAGCGACACCTCCCACTCAGAAACGGTTGGGGGGTAGCTCGCCGCCTGCCACGGGGGTCCAGTGCCTCAGCGCCACGGCGCCCCTCGATCCGAGAGGCGCCCGGGGGGGGGGCCATCCTGGGGCACCCCCCTCACCGCACCCCGACCACAGGACGGCTCAGCTGTACCAGCCCCATACCCCTGGGGAATGGGGATCCCCGGGCCAGGGGAAGGCTACAGCTCGGGCCCCGGCCCAGGGCGAGGGGGACAAAGAGATCCCTCCAGAAGGGCACCAGGGGACTCCCGTGCTGGGCGGACTTCAGTGGCGGGCCGCTGTAACTTTACTGCTAAAGAGTTCTAGACGTAGATGGTGGTGAAATCGGAGATGGTTGAAAGCCGATTTCTTGTCCCCGAATCTGGCGTCACATCTGACTCCCCTCCCAGTCGGTATCCCATCCTCGCCTTGCTCCTCCTTGCACACCCCGCATATCCACTTGACCTCCCCCTTCTCATTCACCCCCGTTTCCAGAGCCTGGTCCGAGGGAGAATGATACTCAGGTGGTGGGATGTTGACGGCATGGCGACGACGTCGGAGCTGGGTAAAATCTGAGTTGCAGAATTACCCGCCGAGCGTGCGATCCCACCACAAGGCGAGGAAGGAGCCCTGCTGACGAGTGAGCAACGTCTCACCCTCCTCCAGGACCTGCACTCCACATCTGAGTGAAACAACCTGACCCACGGATTCGCATACTGTGCCAATCTACCCATCTACTCATACTGTTCTCGATCATCCGTGGGCAAGGTGCCGAACATCGCAGCCAAAATCTGCGCGATCCGATGGGGGAACCGAACCATCTGCGCAAGCCAGCCCAAGCGTATGACCCTGAGTTCAAGAAACAATGTACCATTCTCCAGTGCGCGAGCACCTAGTCGTTCGCTAAAATGTGTATGTGCCCTTCACTTTCAAAGCTAGCACCACGCATGGCGACACGACAGTACCGAACGATGACCGAGCCGAGCTTGCTACACTGTGCTTCTGTGACCAAGTAGGCCTCGAGATTAGAGATATTTGCGCTCTGCACCCACAGGAGACATGATCGAACAAGACGAAACGATGCCCGAGGAGTCGACCAAAACTTACCCAAGGAGTGGAACGAGGATTAGATGGCCGCGATTCGTGTGTTAATCTCTGGAGACAGGGATCCTGAACTATGTCTTGTCCGCCCAAAACTCTCATAGCCGGTGAGACCACGCCTAAGAAAAAATCACCCCCACGAACGCGCAACCTACGATTAGCAGCAATAGAGCCCTGACCGCTCAGGCAGATGATAGCGTGTTGTTTGTCATCGTGCTGCTCCCACCCAACCGAGGCCAGGAATCCATCCAATAGCATGTTGGAGTGCACGCCCGCGCTGCTCAATTAAGAAAGCCCTGCGTCGAGCAGGGAGGATTCAGAACCGCCTCCAATGTGCAACTTAGTAAAATCACCAGCACATTTAATCAAGCTCAGGTCGATATCCTGATGAATGACTGGACAAGTAGCACGCAGAAGCCTCTCCGAGTCCAACGTGTCGAGCAGCCCGTCACTCCAATCGTCGACTGGATGTGCATAAGCTCTGCCGAAACTTTCCACCGCGTAGGGAGCGCCCATAAAAGCCCCCGCATCGCTGACGAACAATAAGCGTCCTATCTGACACTGGTAGCTGAATCGCAGCCGATTTGAAGCCATCTCTTCCGAAAACAAGGTCCTGAGGTTCGAGAAGCGCATCATTAGAACGTCCAAGAGACTCCCAAAAGGTCGAAGGTAAAAAGTTTGCAGTAACCTTTGCTAGATCAACTCGGCGAATAACCTCCTAGTCGAAGACGGTGAAGCATGATCCGAATGATTAACATAGCCCCTTCTTTACGACGCCCCCTCGTGAAACCATAATCCGATGGCCCCAAAGGGGCTGGCTTCTTCCTGGCAATCGCCCCAGCAAGCCAAGCTTTGCCCAGGGGACCGAGAAGGTGAATGACCCGACGTCCTTTCGGCCCTGGAGCGGTCGATCTTGGCAAGGCGCATCCAAAGTTCCGGTTCCAAAGTCGAGGGAACCGCTTAGCAGAATGAACACACTCCAGACCCTTTGCTAGGGCCGACTGAAGGGTTTCAACATCAAAAGCACGCTCCGCACCGACTCCTAGCCCTTCAGGTGCCCATACAAATTCAGGATCAATAACAAGTCCCCAGACTTCCGCTGTGAGTGACCAAGGTGTGCACGACCTTCTCTTGGGTGCCCTGCGCAAATATTTACCTATCGCTGGCATGTCCACAAGTGCCTCGACGGTGTACGTCCCATGATATCCTTCGGCGCCTTTCCCCTCGAGTTCGCTTTCTTCCTCCGTGATCTCCTCCACCTCCATTCCCCATTTAGGTCCTTCAAGTGTCAATGCGCTCAACCTCCCATCCGAAGTTGATGCCGAGCCTTGGAGATGTCAATACAACCGTCCGCGTGGGCCCTTACCACGGGATGCCAAAAGTCGGATAAGACGATGTGCCTCTTTATGGTTTCTTTGTCTCCAATCCTTCTCCAATTCCTCGGTGACCTCCGCCCTCCATTCCGCCTGGTGTCTCTTGTGCTGCTGAGCGCATCGTTTGCTACATGCTTCGAATTCCTCCTTAATCCTCTCCTCCTCAATGTCCGCGTTGGCACACCGAAGGCAAGACCGAATACGGAGACTCTCAAGAAGCAGAGCTTTGCGCTCATCACCTTGGCGCCGGTACGAAGGAGAAGCAACAGAAATAGATGCACCAAAGACAGCTTTGGCAGGTGCCTTCAGCGCCTCGTTGAGGCAGTGAAAATAGCCTTCGGGCTTGGCTTCAATAAACCGTTCAGCTCGTCCTCACGAGCCGCAACTTCCTGAGACGCACGAGCGATAGACTCCTGGCAAATCTGAAACGCTTGGCCTCGAAATTCAAAAAAAAAAAAAAAAAAAAAAAAAAACTGTCACGTTGGAGCTCCTCTCTGGTATCAGTGTGCACCCACTTGAGATTACAACGAATAGGGACATGATCACGCGGGAACCGAGACGGGATAAGTTGATGCTTACGAATAGGCCCCATGGGAGGCCCTCCAGTCTTGACCATACCGAGGGCCGACGCGGGCCCAAACATGTAGTCGACCCTGCTAGAACTACCATCCCAACCACACCGCGTAGGTTCAAAAACTTCCCGGAGCCCAAAACGGACCAATCCGCGTTCTTCCAGGAGTTCTCGGACAAGCTGCCCCGCCCCTCCCGCTAGATGCTCACGACTAGCAAGTTCCTCAGAAACTACCGTGGTGTCAGTATATCCCCACCTATTGCCAGTCTTAGCAATCCCAATACCGTCGTTTAAATCCATGCACACGATCGGGAAGGCCCGCCCACACGCCTCCAAGTCCACGAAGACCTTTCGAAGCCAAGTAGTCAACCTAGACACAGTCGTGAAATAGTTAGGACGACCAAGAACACCTCTAGGAGGAGGGTAGTACAGTCCCAACACAGGGATGTCCATACCACTGCGCTTCAGCCCATACGCCGAACCCCCCGCCCGCAAATTCAGGATCAACAGTCCTCTGCCTCGCCACATGTGCTTCACGAAGCCCACAGCTCAGACAAATCGAGATGCCAGCCGTCTTGTTAGTATGCGCACCGCTTGAGTGGCCAGCGTGCAACAAGAGAGACTGCCCGATCTTCTGTTTCACAATCTTCTGTTCGCGAGCTTGGAGCTGCGTGCCAACTAGAACGCACACGTGGAAATTCTTGCCCGAGAGGGTCACAAACTCCTCCTGGCGAGTCGGCGTATTGAAGGAAAGAAGATTCCAATGCAGCACTCGTCACATTCATGGAAGCGGCCACGCGTCGGTATGACCAATCGAACTGTCCGTGGGACGAAAGTTTCGTTAGGCGGGTAGTGTGTAGTATAGCTTCTATGCAGGTGGCCGCTCGGCCTGGTGACTTTTGCCACCTTGGATGATGATGAGGAGGAGGAGGAGGAGGAGGAGGAGGGCGATCATCTTCCCTCATCATCCTCCTCCCCGTCCTCCCCCCTTTAGCCGTCTCCTCCTGCTCCTCATCTTGTTCCTTGCCGACCATGCAAATGCCCCTCCGGTTCCTCCTGCTGAGGCTACTGCTGCTGCTCCCCTCCTCCTCCTGGTCCCAAAGCCCCAGGTCCCGGGAGTCCGGTTTGGGGGGGGGGGACGGGTTTTCCCCCCGCCCGGGCTTATAAAAATATAGGAAGAGGAATATACGCATACATAAGCACAAAAAAGTACATATGTGTATGCATGCATACGTACATACATACATACATGCATGCATGCATACATGCATATATATATATATATATATATATATATATATATATACGCACATACATACATGCATGAATGTAAACGTGCGTGCATCCACTCATGCATACATTCACACACGCGAATATACGCCAGTACACACATACATACACACAAACGCACATACACGCATACATACGTACATGCATGCATACATACACGCATACACTCAAATATACAGACATGCATCATACATACATGCACTCCCATACAGAAATACACGCATGCATGCATGCAATCCATGCATACATACATGCACACAGACCTGCATACATACATACACACGCTTGCCTGCATGCATGCATACGTACATGTGTACATACATGCATGCATACATACACATACATACATACCTACATGCCTACCGACACCTACATACACACACATGCATGCATGAGCGTCATGCATACATGCATGCATACATACATGTATGTATGTATATGTGTATGGAGTCATGTATGGATGTATGCATGCATGTCTGTATGCATGTATGTATGTATGTATGTATGTGTATGTATGTCTGTCTGTCTGTCTGTCTGTCTGTATGTATGTATGTATGTATGTATGTATGTATGTATGCGTGTATACCAGCAAAATAACCCGAATGCGCCCCCCACCGAGCATAGACTACAAGATTCCTGAATGCGCGCGTCGCCCTCGGGGGGGGACGTACAGAACTATGTTTGGGTGATGCCGATCGCCCCCGCCGTTCTCGCCGCTGTACTCCTCTCCTCCGACCCAGGCCCCATCCATCAGAGACCGAGGGATCGAGGGATCGAGGATCGAGGCTGGAGGGGTCGGAGATCGAGGCTTCTGCACGTGACCGGAGGTCCTCGTCGTCGGGGCTGGGCGCAGCTCGAGAAACAGACCGGGACAGATCCAGGGAGGGGTCTGGCCCGACATCCTCGAGTCGCGCAAGAGACACGACGGAAGGCCTTCGGCCACTTGTGGCATCTGGGCGGCCGTGCCCGCGCCCTGGGAGCGCCAGGTGGCCCCAGGAAGAAGCCAGCTACGGGTTTGGGAGACGCTGCGCCTGCGAGTCAGCAGCCAACGTTTGGCAGCGTGCATGGCAGCACCTGCGAGTGAAGACGCGCTGTGTTCTACGCGAGGATTGGCCTGCAAGTGTTGCTGCGTAGCGTTACGACTTGGAGCATGCAAACTGGTCAATCTGGGCGACTCAATCTTACCTGGGCAATGAGCGCTGCGAGGTCTGAGCTAAGCAATCTAGGACATGCAATCTGGCCAACCGGCACAACCTGAACAGGATGATATTCGAGTGGCCGCAAGGCTGGAGCTGGAGCTCGGCGGCAGCCGGAGTCACAGCTTGAGCTGTGCTGGAGCTGAGTTGAAGCTGAGCTTGGGCTGGGGCTTGCTGGGCCTAGACCTGAACCTGAGGCTGGAGCTGGGCTGGAGACGGGGATCGGTCTTGAGCGAAGCAGGAGCTGGAGCTGGACATGGGCCGGAGCTGGAGCTTGAACCGGGCTGGAGCTGGACCTAGAGCTGAGCTGCAACTGAACCTGGGCAGGAACTGAAGATGGAGCTGGGCATGAGCTCGGATAGAGCCATCTGGAGTTGGGGCTGCAGCTGCGGCTCACAGGGCCCCAGGAGCGTCAAAAAACGACACAGGAGGAAAGCCAAACCTGGGGAGGGGGTCGAGACCTCCAGAGGTCCACGTGACAGAAGGTCGATATCGGGGGTCTGGCTGTGCTCCCCCAGATTAAACTGTTCGCCATCCTCCTTCCCCACCATCCCTACGGCCACGGCTGCCGATACCAGCACGACTGCAACTGCGATCAGTGCGGCTACAATGTAACAACGGCGACCGCAACTGCGCCTGCTACTACTGCCAGACCCCCAGTCGCACTATTACTCCCGACCGCCCCTGCTCCAACTCTTACCTACACCGACCCTGCACTGACTCCCAACTGGTTACCCATACTCCTCTACACCACACTTCTTCCATCTCTCCCACCACTGCCTTATCCAAAACTCTCCTCCCTCTACAATCTACGACCCATCTCTTCACTTTCCCCCGTCCCTCATCGTCGTTGTCGTCCTCCTCGTCCTCTTTCTCTGCTTCTCCAGAACTTCCAAGAGCCATCTCCATTCCCAACGCTTCCACTCGAACATCCTAGTCCAGATCCTTGCGTTCCCGCCAATGTGCTGAGAAGCCACCTGCGTTCACGGCACTACAGTCACCGTGCTACCCGTAGGAACGCTGAACAAGGAACGACTGAGCTCTCTTTCTGGCCACGGCGAGCCTCGACCACGAATGGGCCTTCCCGACCCAGATCTGAGCAGAGGCCCAAGCGAAAAGCGGCCCTTGTTCCAGCGGTCTTGCCTGGAGACAAATGGCGGCTTCCAGAAACCCTGGCCCCCCAAGAGAAGGCATCTCTCAGTGGGCCAACTCTTACTTCCGTTGGCCTTCCGCCTGCTGACGCGCGACCGGTTAAAACTCCCGCGGGCTTCCGCCGCCTGTCCGCCGCCATGGCGGCAGGCAGGCTAAATCCAGGCGCGCTAGCCGCTGCTACCGCTTCGCGCTCCGCCATCTGGGGGCCCATCTGTGCCCGCACCATAGGTCACTCCGGCGAAAGGTCACTCTTACGCCTAGTCGATAAAAGGGGAAGCCCTGTCTGGAGCGTCCCGGTTGGCCGTTGCCTCTGCGAGGCATCGAGGAGCCAGAGCAGCGAGAAGGACAAGCTGGACTCGGAGGGCTCCGCCAAGCGGGGCGGGCTGAGGCTTCGCTCGCACGGCGCACTCGGGATGCAACGCCACGCGCCGGTATAGCCATCGTACGACTAAAATATATTCCAACATGGTTAAAAAGATTCAAAAGATTGTCCCAAGACTATTTGTTGGCTATTTTTGAATATTCCCCTGTAGAGGGACAGGCCCGACTTAAGACTATAACGAACGGTGAGCCCCGACCACCTTGCAATAAAGGAGGCCCCAGCGACAACCCCGGAAGGACTCGCTTGATCCAAAGAGGCTCCATGATGGGGACCTCAGCAAGGCCCCCAGAACATCAAACAAATTCCCGTCTTCCTTCTCCTCCTTCTCCTTCTCATCCTCCTTCTGAGTCTCACCGTCGTTGCCCGTTTCATCCTCGTCTTCCTTCTCCCTCGTTCTCACGGGGCCGGCGGCGCGGCGTGAGCCTCTTGAACAACGAACAGCGAGCCTCGGCCACGAACGAGATCGGCCGAATGCAGACCATGTACGGCGTTCAACCGTCAGCGCCCGCGCTGGGGCCTTCGCCGCGTCGACACGGCACAATGCTGTCAACCGCAGCCCTGCTGCCGCCGCGAGCGCTGGGCAGGGAACGACGGGGCGTTCCCGGCCACGGCGAGCCTCGGCCACGAGTGGGCTCCCCGACCACCTCTGAGGCGATCGCCGCGCATCGCCGATCCACCTCTGAGGCGGCGCGATCCTCCTCCTCCTCCTCCTCCTCCTCCTCCTCCTACTCCTCCTCCAACTCCTCCTCCTCCTCTTCCTCCTCCTCCTCCTCCTCCTCCTCCTCCTCCTCCTCCTCCTCCTCCTCCTCCTCCTCCTCCTCCTCCTCCTCCTCCTCGGCCACGATCTGAAGAGAGGGACACCAAATTCAGAGCCACCCCCGAGCCCCGAAGGTGGCCCTAAATGTAATTATGCGTCTTGACCGTGCCATCCTGGCGCTGCCCAACTGTCCACTCGTGGACGAGAGGCTCATCAGATCCATGGCTGTCAAGGTCCAAGCCGCTCCGTGGCCAGCGGGGCCACCAGCCCACCCTGTGTGTACAGATCTCCAAGAGTCGCGGCTGCACCTCTGCACCGTACCCTGCCGGGACTGGCGCCCACGAGGGGGTGGGCGCGAAGGGGATGGGCTTCCAAGAAGGCGGCGGGGCTTCCTAGAAGGCAGGGGTGCTTCTTAGCAGCCCGCATGTCTTCGAAGAAGTCTTCTTAAAGCTCCCAGGGTCTTCCAATAATGCTCCCTGCCTTCTCTCAGAAGCCCCATCGCCGTCTCAGGAGGCCGCCCCCCCTGGCGCCACCCCGCTCCTGGCGGGACACTGCGGCCCGACGTTGTGACAAAAGCTGCAGCATCGCCAAAAATCACTGCCCGAGCCTCAGACCTTCTTTCTGCTTCAAGCTTCAAGCCGGACGGACCTGTGATGGTCCCGGGGCCCCGAAGCGGGACGAACGCGCCCGGCGTGCACAAATTGCGACGCCCAGATCTCGGAGAGCGCAGGTGCCCTCGAGAGGGGTGCTGGCCCGCGGCGGTCCTCTCCGTCGCTGTCGCTCGCGCAGGCCCCGTCCTCCGCCGCGTAGGTCCACCAGCGCCAGCCCCTGCGCTCGCAGAAGAGCCGGAGCCGCCACCTGAGCGCGCCCGGGCGCTCAGGAGGGGGCGCCAGCGGCGCCCCCGAGGGGGGGGGGGGCCTGCTCCCCTGTTTCATCCCCTCTCCGCGCAGCAGTCCAGATCTCCGACAAGCGTTCCTCCTCGGCCTGGGCCTCCGGGGCCCGTTGCCAGGCCCTGGGGCCCTCCAGAGTGGCTCCGGGGCGAAAGACGGCTTCCAAGGAAGGAATCGGGACCCCTGGGGCCGCGCATTGAGAAATCACATCGTCGGATGTCTAGGTCGCTCTGCCTTGTGGGGCCGGTTTGGGGACCTCCAGGGCAGGCCCGGGCTGCTCTTGGCCCGCCTCGGGGCTCTCTTGGGGGCGTCTTGGGCTACTTGGGAGGCCTGTCGGCGGCGAACGAGGGGGGGGGGGGAAGCGAGGAGGAGAAGGCTCCCTCAGACGGCGGCGGGGCGTCTCGGAAGCCCTCGGGCCTTCTGAGAAGCTTCCTGCGCCTTCGGGAAAAGCTCAGAGAGCTCCTCAGAGGGCCCAAGGCCGCCCGAGCCTTCCGAGAAGGCCCGCCCTTTCTCACCTCCCCCCTGGGCGCGCCGCCGACGCGGGTGGTCTCCCTCCTCACCCCTGGAGTTCGGTCGGGCATGTCCTCCTACGGGCGGACTTGGGAGGAAAAACAAACATGCATACAAAACATGGAGATACTCAAAAGTAGTCGAACAAATAGTTCCCAGAGCATTGCTTGACTATGTCTGGATATTCCTCCTGTAGAGGGACATGCCCTCCTTTGCCCCTGGAGCACCCCAAGCCGCGCCCGCGCGGGAGCCGCGCGGCAGGAGCCCCTGGCGCCAGGGCCGCGGAGCGCGCCGAGGCCTGGCCCCGTGGGGCGCCCTTGGGGCAGGCCCTGCCCGGAGAGGCCGCCTCGCCCCCCCGTCGTAGAGTCGGCTGCTGTACGCCACGAAAACGAATCTATATATATATATATATATATATGTATAACTGTATATATAAATATATGCATATATGTATGTATATATACATATATATATATATATATATTGTTAAGCCTCTGGCCTAGTCGTTTGTGCTGGGACGCATTTGTTTTATACGACTTCGCTCCGGCGCCCGCAGAGCGCTACCTGGAACCCAGTGCAGCGAACGGCACCCGAGGGGATCCAAACTCGACGGGCTGGCATCCCCAAAATCTGCAGCCCGAGAGAAAGCTCGAAATCCAGGCCCGCCTGCGGGCGATTGCCCATGACCCAGGCGCCCTGGGGGACGGCGAAAGCGCTCCCACCGCCGAACTCCGAAGAAAAGGTGCCGCCCAGCCTGGGACGCACAGAGACATGCTGGTACTATATGTCCTCCTTGGAGGCGCGCGTCCGACCCGAACTCACAGTACACCCATCTTGTAGCATATCGTTTGCCCAGGCGGCGTGGCCAGAAAGCGCCTGCCACGACGCATATGCTACAAGATTTCTCGGTGCGCGCGTCGCCCCTGGGGGGGCGACGCGCTCGTAGCATTAGTACGTTGGGGTGACGCCGATATGCTCCTACTCTGGCTCCAAGAGTGCCCAAGAGTCCCAGCAGAAGCCCCCAAAGGCCCCCAAGCGGACCCCAATAAAGCCCCAAGAGGCTGCAGAACTGCCTCCGTGATGCTCCCCACCAGAGGCTGCCCAAGAGGCCCCAACAAACATCCAACAAGCCTCTGACCCACGACGCCAGCACGGTGGCGGGATGGACCGAAGGCAACTAGATCCGCCGCCCCCTGTCGATTCATCGCAGGGGTGCCTGGCGTGCTGGACTTCTTAGGGTTTGGTTTTGGTTCTTTTTCCAAAAGAACTCCCCCTGGGGCTCCGGCACGTCCCGCCGGCCACCCGTAAAGCGCGTCCGTCGATGCCCAAAAACGGCCGTTTCGCGGGACATCCTCACAAAATCGCGAAGATGGCCCAAGATGGCCTCCAAGTCCGCCCAAGATGGTCCAAGACGGCCTCCAAGACGGCCCAAGAGAGTCCAAGACGGCCCAAGACGGCCCAAGAGGCCCCCCAGAGGCCTCCAAGACGGCCCAAGAGGCCTCAAGAGGTCCCCCAGGAGGGTCCGAAGAGGCCAAAATCATTGATTTTCCGTAAGTTTTCCGTAGGTTTTTGAAGGATTTTGGCATTTGCGCCTTTTCGGCTTCCCGACGTCTCAAGACGGCCCAAGAGGCCCCAAAAATCGCCCAAGAGGCCCCCAAGAGGGCCTCATGACGGCCCAAGTGGCCTCCAAGACGGCCCCAAGAGGGCCCCAAGACGGCCCCAAGAGGCCTCCAACACGCCCAAGATGGCCTCCAAGACGCCCAAGATGGCCTCCAAGACGGCCCCGAAGCGCCCCAAGAGGGCCCCCAGTCGGCCCAGAAAGGCCCCCAAGACGGCTCCCGACGGCGTCAGACGTGCCAGGAACCCACCAAGATGGCCGACGTTGGCTCGAAGCTGGCCCAAGACGGCCCAAGAGGCCCCCAAGAGGGCCTCCAGGAAGGCCAGAAGAGGCCCAAAACATTGATTTCCCTCTGGTTTTTGACGAATGTTGACATTTGCTTCTTTTCGACCTTCCGACGGCCCGAGGCGGCCCAAGAGCCCCCGAAGATCGCCGCAAGATCGCCCAAGAGGCCTCCAAGATAGCCCCAGAACGGCCCAAGAGGGCCCCAAGACGGCCCCAAGAGGCCCCCAAGACGGCACAGGAGGCCTTTAAGACGCCCAAGATAGGCCTCCAAGACGGCCCTGGAGCATTCCAAGAGGGCCCCAAGTCGGCCCATAGAGGCCCCCCAAACGGCTTCCGACGGCGTCAGACGGACCAGGAGCCCACCAAGACGGCCGAACATGGCCCCAAGCTGGCCCAAGACGGCCCAAGGGGCCTCCAAGAGGACCTCCAGGAAGGCCCAAACAGGCCAAAATCATTGATTTCCCATGGGATCGTGATCCAAGAGGGCCTCTAGGAAGGCCCGAAAAGACCATGATCCAAGACGGCCCAAGTGCCCCCAAACATCGCCCAAGAGGCCCAAGACACGGCCCCAAAAGGCCCCCAAGACGGCCTAAGAGGTCTCCAAGACGCTCAAGATGGCCCCCAAGACGGCCCAAGAGCACTCCAAGAGGTCCTCCAAGAAGGCCCGAAAGGGTCAAAATGGCCTCACGGCCAAGATGACCTTCAAGATGCCCACGTGTTCCCCGAAGGCTTTCCAAAACGATTCGGGGAACACATGGTCCGATAGCTTGGCAGGTCTGGCCTCAACGTTCGGCCACACAGGCGCTTCCAAAAAGGCAGGGGGCGGCGGTGATTCGCCGTAGGCGTCTTCGATCCGCCGCCCCCTGTGGACTGCCTCAGGGGTGCCTGGCGTGCAGACCTTTCTGTTGTTGCGCTTGCTTGTAAAACTCCCCTGGGGGCTTCGGCCAACCGGGCGGCCGCCCGAAGATGCTGCACAACATCCAGCGCTCACTGGTCACATCGCCCCAGGGACGGCCAAGATGGCGAAAGGTGGCCTCCAAGATGTCATAAGATGTCTCCTAGACGGCCACGACGGCTCCAAGAGAGTCCAAGATGGCCCCAAGATGCCTCCAGGACGGCCCTGGATGCACCCAAGACGGCCGCATATGGCCTCAGGATAGCCCAAGACGGCTCAGGAGGCTCCTAAGTGGCCTCCAAGACGGCCCAAGAGGCCTCCAAGAAGTCATACTGGAAGGCCCGAACCCGAAGAGGCCAACATCATTGATTACCGCAAGGTTGTTTGACGGATTTGGGTAGTTCCTCCATTTCGGAGTCCGACGGCCCAAAGACGGCCCAACAGACCTCCAAGGTAGCCCCAAGATCGCCCAAGAGGCTTCCGAGATGGCCCCATGACGGCACAAGGAACCTCCAAGACGGCCCCAAGAGCCAAGATGGCCTCAGACAGCCAAGATGGCCCCAGGAGAAGCCAAGATGGCCCCAAGATGTATCCAAGGCAACTCCAGATGCATCCAAGACGGCCTGAGGTGGCCTCGAGATATCCCCAGACGGCCCAGGAGGCCACCAAGAGGCCTCCAAGATGGCCCAAGAGGCCTCCCAGAGGACATACAGGAAGGCCCGAAGGAGCCACAATCCTTCATTACCGCACGATGTTGACGGATTTGGGTATTTGCGCCTTTTCGGCCGTCCGACGGCCCAAGACGACCCAACAGACACCCAGGATAGCTCCAGGATCGCCCAAGAGGCTGCCAAGATGGCCCTATGACGGCCCAGGAGGCCCCCAAGACGGCCCCTAAGAGGGCACAAAGAGGGCCCAGAGGCACCCAAGACACCCAAAATGGCCTCCAAGGCGGCCAAGATGGCCCCAAGACGACCAAGAAAACCCAAGACGGCTTCCACGACGGTCCCAAGACGCCCCTGAGGCGGCCAAGATGCCTCCACCCTGCGCCGCGCAGGGGCCAGGCAGCTGGGCGGGCAGGGCGAGGCAGGCGGGCGGGCGGGTGGGAGGGGTATTTAACGGGCGAAGAACGGTATAACATAAACTGTTTCGCCGTCGGGGACGCCTGCCCCAGGGCGGCTGGAAAGTTTATACCCTTTCGGTGGCACCGGAGGGGTATAAACTTTCCAGCCGCCCAGGGGCAGGTGTCCCCGACGGCGAAAACGTTTACTTTATACCGCTCTTCGCTCGCTGAGGTATGGCTTGGGGGGCGCCCTGACCCCGCGAGCGGGGCCAGCTTCCCGGTGACGGCGCGCACTCTTGCCCGCCTCGCTCCGCTGCCGCTGGGGCCCCTAGGCTGGCTCGGGCGCGCCCTCTGGGCGAAATGCACGCCGCCGCAGGACCTATACGTGGTCTGCGCAGGTCGCCCTTCCCATCTCCCTCCGCGGCCGCCCCCCCCCGGTCGGAGGCGGAGGAGGAGGAGGAGGAGGAGGAGGAGGAAGAGGAGGAGGAGGAGGAGGAGAAGGCTTTCTCGCATGCGCTCATCTGCTGCGCAGCGGCCCTGTGCTTGTCCGACCGATCTGTGCGAGCGCCAGGCCCGCGAGGACAGAACTGTTCTGGGGGCGCTGGGAGTGCGCCGAGGAAAAGCAGCAGCCGACTCATCTCAGAAGGCTCGGAGAAGCACTTGGTGACTGCTTTGCCCATCATCTTTGCAGGCCCGCAGGACCCAGATCGAGATCTCGTATCGACAGGGAGGTTGCTGGGGTCGGGAGGGACAAGTTGTCCTCTTCGCTTGCCTAACCATCTTCTTCTCCTGATCGCTGGGCGCACGGCTTGCCCTCAGGGAGCGCTCCGCTCACCAGGGCATGTATGCACGCTCCCTGTCCTGTCCTGTCGCCGAGTCTGGCTCGCCAGATGACCCTCCCCTTCCCCTCCCTGAAACAGCAGAAGAACCACCCTCAGAATAAGCACCCCTATAGGCGAAGCCCCTTAGTAAGCGCACCTACGGGAGGAACCGGGCAGGCCAGGACTGTCCAGAAAGCGCCAAGGACCGCTCATTAAACGCACATGTGGTTTTGCCTCTCTTGATGTATACCCACACACACACATCCCCCCGTCCCCTGCTGAGCAGCAGAGGGGGGCAGAGAGGGAGGCAATAGACGTCGGCGCGCAGAGGGGGAAGCGAGAGGGGGCAGGCCTTCTCAATGGCGGCGGTGCTGCGCAGAATGCTTAGACAGTTTCTCGGTAAGCCAAAGGCCTCCCGAGCCTTCTGGGAAGGCCCGCTTCCTCCGCGTTCCCTCCTGGGCGCGCTGCCGAAATGGGGGAGCAGAAGCGGCTGTAGTAGCACGGCCAAGGCGACGACGACGGCCACCCCCGCTGGGGGCCACGGCCACGGCGACGGCGATAGTCATGGCGTCGACGGCCTCGGCGGAGGCGATGGCGACGGCGACGGCCACGGCGGCGGCGGCCACCGCGACGGCGGCGGCCACGGCGGAGCGCGGCTGCGCCTGGTCGTCCACTGCGGGCACGCGTCCACCAGGCCGCCGCCCGCCGACAGCCCGGCGGGCCCAGGAACGCGCCTGCGCGCGCCGCGGCCGGCGGGCGCGGGGCGATCCGCCCCCGCGACGGCCGCGGCGTCGCCATCATCACAGACGGGTGACGTCCCCGATGACACCTCCGCCACGATCCTCGATCGGAGACCTCCAGCACGGCCTCCGCCTCCCAGCCAGAAGGGTCCTCGCCTACCCCTTTTCCTCGTCCTCCTCCTCCTCTTCCTCCTCCTCCTCCTCGTCCTCCTCGTCCTCCTCCTCGTCCTCCTCCTCCTCCTCTTCCTCGTCCTCGTCATCCTCCTCCTCCTCCTCGAGATGTTTCAGATTTGTGTGAGGGCGTGCGCCAGCAGCGCCCTTTTCTCTCCGCACGTGGGTCGACGACGTCACTCAGCGTGCGGAGGGTGTTAAGCGTGATGTGATTCGAGGGTCAGTTCAGACAGGCACCGTTTTGTGGAGGGCTGCTCGAGAGAGAAGAGCAAGCTTGCTAGCAAGTCCACTATCGCGGCGTCTGAGCTGTCAGTGGCACGTGCCATCCAGTCGGGACTGAGATCGAATGGCGTCCAGGTCGAAATGGCCTCGGTTGTGGCCGATCTCGGGATCGAGCGTGGCAGTGGAGTGTCGGGATCGAAACCAAGGCATTCCAAGAGACTTCAGCAAGCCCACCGCCGATCTGTCCGAATTAAAAAGTTGGCTTCGGTGGCTCCTCGCAAGATCGGGGCGCGTTTGTTCCTCACGGGGGCTTTGCCGCAAGCGTCCTACGCCTGGAAGGTCTTTGGGGTCGCGCCCTCGGTCCTCCAGAAGTGGCAACGAGCACTGGCCAGCTCTATCGCTCGTACTTGTGCGGGACGGTGTTTGACCACCCTTTTGGCTTTGGAGGTCCGCAAGAAGGACCCTGCGTTCACGACAGTTCTTCAGCTTTGGGAGTCGTGGTTTCAGATCGTGACCGCCTTGCCTGAAAAAGCTGTCAGCCGCATGCTTTGGTGCTGGAAAGATACGGTTGAGCGCATCTCTTCCTTGGGCCCCCCCCCGACGATGGCACAACATTCGAGGGCCCATCTCTGCCGTGGTGGCGACTATGACTGAGCTGGGATTGGAACTCAAGGGCCCGTGGACGGTGATGTCTTCGCTGTTCCTGATGAGCTCCGTTCCCAGGCTTATGTAACATCCGATTTCAAGCGCGAAATGGACCGCAGCATTGAGATGAACTTGCGGGCCCCGGCTTCTTCTTATCGTTTGGGCCCGCCGCTTGTGCTACCAGAGCTGTTCCGCCTATTCCTCTCGCCGATAATCCCAACAATTTCCTGGAAATTAATTCCCGCTAATCCCCCTGGTTCCCGCTAATTCCCCTGGTTCCCCTCTAACCGTTCCCGCTAATTCCCGCTAGTTCCCCTGTTCCAATGAATGCTTATGGGCGTCAGCCATACTCGGTCTTACATGGTTGGCCTACAATATTGCACGTAGAACATGATATGAGCATAAGACGTACACTATAATGCTATGGTGACGGTATGATGGCACGACACATCGAACGAGTCGAAAGAGCGAGACGCGGAGGAAGGATGCAGGTGAGGGGAAGACGACGAGAGGGGACGACGACCAGGAAGCGACGGAGGGAACAAGTGGGGAAAAGGAGCCGAACAATGAGGGGAGCAGCAGGAGGGGAGCAGCAAGAGGGGGAGGGAGAGGGGCAGCAGGAGGGTGAGGAGAGGAGGGAGGGCCGTCACCACGTCACCGAGAGGGAGGAGGAGGAGGAGGAGGCTCTGGAAGGCTCTCGGCGAGGCGCAACTGCAAGAGAGCAACCCGAGCTCCCCAACCCCTCGCCCCGCATGATTTTCATTGCTGGGGATTACCGTCCAGGGGTTCGGGGATTACCGTCCAGAATGAACGGACCTCCTGGGCACCTCCCGGGGCCCCACCTCCCGGGGACCCTTCCCGATAATTTCCCGAGAATGAAACCCTGTAAAAACACAGGGACGAATTAGCGGGAAGGCCCCCACCTCCCGGGGCCCCACCTCCCGGGACCTCCCGGGGATTTTTCCCCTCTAGTGCCTGGACGGTAATTCCCGTGCCCAGCCCTCGCGGCAGGAGGCTTGCTATCGCCCAGCGCGGGCAGGAGGCTTGCTATCGCTCGGACGTCCATTCCCCGTGCATGTGTCGGTTTCGCGCGTGTTTGGTTTGCTACGTGGTCCAGGATGCTCCTCGATGGTCCTCGCAGAAGAAAAAACGCACACGCCCGAGCAATGCCAAGGAGGAAAAAGGAGGAAAGGTGGGAAGAGGGAACGGCACGAAGACCAGCAGGGGGAGGAGAAGCGCCTCTCGAAGGCCTCCAGAGGCCTGCAGGGAGGCTCCCCGAGGTGTCGGGAAGTCCGCCGCTTAGCCATCTCGAGTAGAATAGCAGTGAAGAGGACGATGAGGAAGGAAGGGGGAGGGCGAGGAGGGGGCAGGGATGAGGGTGGGCATGTTACTGGTGAGGGAGGGTCTGAGGCATCCTCATTCCTCCTTCCTCCTTGATACCATGCGTTTGTGTCGCTTGTATGGTGTATACCATATGGCCGATGATCGGAAATACAAGACACTTATCGGAAATGCAAGACAATTAGAGGGACAATACTACAGTTAGAAGACACGCATCGGGAAACATTAAAGGGAAATTAGGGGAAGGGAAGAGGCGAACCCCGCCGCTGGTAGCACAAGCGGCGGGCTCAACTTATCGTCACGGGAGTGGTGCTCAAGGGGGGTCGATTGAACTGCTGCCTGGAAGCACCTGCCTTCTCTTCGTCGCAAGTCAGTCCAGAAATGGGGGCTGCTCCGATCCGTGCTCACTGGGGGCGTCTGGACTCGTTCCCGTACCCTTGCCTGCGGGGGCGAGACGGAAGAGCTTTGCCCTTGGCGCGGCACGGCCCCTGAAACGGACACCCATAGGTTCTGGGAGTACCCGTGCAATGCTGAGTTTCAGGGAATGGATCAATATTTTGCCAGGAGAGGCGCTCAGACCTCCAATGACATTTCATGTTTGTGGCTCCGCGGTCTCGTGCCCCGATCTTGGACTGAGGTCCCTCCGCCTCCCGACGATCCGATCTCCTCCGCCTCAGGTGAGTGTCCTCGGTGTGCTGTGGTAAAACGCATCTGAGGCGCTGGGGGCGCGAGCGGAAGTGAGTTCTCGAGGGACAAGCATCTAAGGAGGGTGTCTTGGGGCGTCGCGGTTCTTCAGCGCGATATTCCCCCCCCCCCCGATCTGGCGTCTAGCTCTGGCACTCAATATTTAAGTGGGGGCTGGGCATTGTTGGCAAGCAGTCTGTGAACAGAAGAGAGGTCTGGGTTTTCGCTTCTTTCCTGGGGGCCGCCCCTAGGGGGGCCCCGCCTTGGGCGCGCGTGCGACTCGGCCTATGTGGCCCGTGGTTTTGCGCGTCTCCTGGCTGGCCTCCCGAAACGAGTTCTGGCCCACGTGGATCTCTGGGGCCGCGCGAGGAGCGCTTTGGACCTGATGGGCGATATGGCTCTCGTTCAGGTCCCGAACTGCCTGTCTCTCAGACAAGCTCTGCCCCGGGGGCTGAGTCCTGGGGTGGTGTTGGCGAATGCCGCGGCGGATCAGGTTGCAGGGCATTTCGCCACCCCCGTTCAGCTTCCACATGGCATCTCGGCCCCTGTATGATTTGCTGATGGGCTGGCGTGTAAGGTCGAGAACCACCTTGTGGCCGTCATGCCTAATGTTCTTGGCAAGGAGGGACGCTGTCGCACCCGTCCTCCACCTCTGAAGCTCAGGCAGTCGGCCAGAGAGCGACTGCGCAGAGCGGCAGGATCCTCTGAGCACCGCTGCCCCATGAGTTGCGGTGACGTTGCTCGCTGCCAGGCGTGTGGATGCTCATCTCTTCCTTCAGGGACCTCACCGCCGTCCTCCCCTCACCGTGCACCCCCCGTGAGGTGGTCAGGGGCTGTTTTCAGACCAACGTCTGCCGTGTGGGTGCGAAGTCGGCTAGTCCATGTCTCTCGTGGCGCCGCTTCCTGGCCCGAGGCAGACGTTCCCTAGCGCCTCACCTGTGGATCGTACAGCGCGGTCCCTTGGCGTGATCTCGCCCAGGCTTGCCGCAGACGTGCTTCCAGAGCTGGGGCTCCGAACCGGGCCAGGATCGCCCAGGGCAGGGCCCCTGGAAGCTGTGCCTGGGAGAAGGGGAGGAGGGCGAGAACAAACACGAGGGGCGCGGTGGTGGATGATGGGTTTGCTTTCCACCACCACCACTATATGTTGGAGGGGGAGGGGGTCCTCTAGCTCCTCCTCCACCTTCTCCTCATCCTCCTCCTCTTCCTCCTCATCCTCCTCCTCCTCCTCCTCCTCCTCCTCCTACTCCTCCTCCTCCTCCTCCTCCTCCTCCTCTTCGTCCTCCTCCTCCTCCTCCTCCTCCTCCTCCTCCTCCTCCTCCTCCTCCTCCCCTCCTCCTCCCCCTCCTCCCCCCCTCCTCTTCCTCCTCCTCCTCCTCCTCCACCTCCTTCCCCCCTCCAGCTTATGGTGGCGGCGGTGGAAACAAACCAATCGGTGGTGGTTGGGGGGGAGGGAGGGGGGGGGCGGCGAGCGCGGCGCCCACCACGCGCCGTGCGGCGGCGGCACTCAGCGCCGCCGCCGCACGGCCGCCGCCTCGGCGCCGCTCAATGGACGCCGCCGCCTCCGTACCCCCCGCCCCTGCAGCCCTCATCCTAGCCCCCCCCCCCCCCCCCCCTGTCGAAGGTCACTGCGACCGCTCGCTATCACATATATATATAAATATATACAATCCCCCCGTAGCACCCACTCTTACCATCTTTCGCTTCCTCATCCTCTTCCTCGGCTCTCTCTCTCTCTCTCTCTCTCTCTCTCATTATTTCTCTCTCTCTCTCTCTCGCCTCTCTCTCGTCCCCATAAAGCACCGGCGGTTTTTCCCAACTCCGAAAGTGGCGTGACCCGCGATCTTCCAGAGGGCACTGTGGGCTGCGAAAGAACGCCGCCCTCCGCAAAGGAGGAACTCGGCCTGAAGGTCCTACCCACCAACATGCGCACTCGGGGAAGAGAGGGGGCAGGGATGGAGGGTGAGGGAGCAGCGATCCCTGTGGAACCACAAGGTTTGCGACGTCAGGGGCCGCCAAACCCTGTGTTTTCATTGGGATGTGTATGATTCCTGGCATGAAAATCAAGGAAACCATGTGTTTTCATTTGAATTTTGTGATTTGTTTGGTTTTCACCTTCCAGATTTTGGATTTGGGTTTTGTGAGTTGTTTTGTGATGTTGTGATTTTTCTATATATATATATATATATATATATATATATATATACACATACACATCCTGTTCCTGCTCCTGCGCCCGCTGCCCCCCCCCCCGTTCAACTCTACCGCCACGCAGCTTCGAATTGGAGGAGTTGGCTCGGAGGCCCCGCCACATCCCACAGCGATGCGTGGGCGCGCTGCTGGGCCTTGATCGCTGGAAACGGTGGTCTAGGGCCGCGAGGGGGAGGTTTCGAGCAGGTAAGTGCCCATGCCACGCGAGCCCAGCGCAACGAGATGGGCCTCGAGCAGTGTGAGGGAAACAAGTTGGCCGAGCATGTTGCAAAGCTAGGAGCACAGCGGCAGCAGCAGCGAGCCGCACCCTGAACGGCCCCGAGCCACATATATGTATACATACATAAATGCATGCATACATATATACAAACATACATGCATACATGCATGCACACATTCGTACATACTTACATACATACATACATACATACATACATACATACATACATACATACATACATACATATATACAGTTGTGCATGCATATATACATGCATGCATGCATGCATCCATGCATACCCATGTTCATGTGTATATAACTATACATATACACATACATGCATACGTCAATACATACATACCAACAAACAAACATACATGCATGCAGGCATGTATGCCTGCATGCATACATGCACCCAGACACACATACGCATACATGCACGCATGCATACATGCATACATGCATACATGCATACACCCATGCATGCCGACATGCATGCATGCATGCATACATACATGCATGCATGCATACATACATACATGCATACGTACATGCATACATGCATACACACAGTTAAACATACATGCAGGCATGCATGCATGCATACATACATACATGCATACATGTGTGCGTACATGCATGCGCACATATATACACACGCATACATACATGCATGCATGCATGCATGCATGCATACATACATACACATACATACATACAGACAGACATACAGACAGACATACAGTCATGCATACATGCATGCATGCACACATGCATACATGCATACATGCATGCATATATGCATACATGCATACATGCATACATGTATACATGCATGCATGCATATATGCATACATGTATACATGCATGTATGCATATATGCATACATGCATATATGCATACGCGCATACATGTATACATGCATACATACATAGTTGCAGGTGTGCATACATCTGTGTAAATATACACATACAGACAGACAGACAGACAGACAGACAGACAGACAGACAGACAGACAGACAGACAGACAGACAGACAGACAGACAGACAGACAGACAGACGACAGACAGACAGACAGACAGACAGACAGACAGACAGACAGACAGACAGACAGACACAGGCAGGCAGGCAGGCAGGCAGGCAGTCAGGCAGGCAGGCAGGCAGGCAGACAGACAGACAGACAGACAGACAGACATACACACAGCGGTTCAAACTTGTCGCGGATGCCTTCGACGTCACAGCCCGTGTAGGAGTACTGGCAGAGGGCTCGCTGGCACCTCCGAGGGCTCGAGTCCACCCGAGCGGGATTCGAACCCACCCAGCCCAGCCTGGTGGGGGCGACAGGGGGGGCCGCGGAACCGCCCCTCCCTCCGCCTCCTGGCACCCCGCCCACGAGGGCTGGGTTGGTGGGAGGCGGGGACGGGGTCGAACGAGCGCGGCCCAGGGGCACAGCTAGTAGTCGTCGATCGTCGACGTGCCAGGTACACCCAGGAAAGGTGGGTCAGCTTGCTGTCCAGCTGCCTCGAGCGAAACCCCCGAGCTATGGCTGGACGATTGGGCCGTCTGCGGAAGTGTCGCCGCCCCACCACAGGAAAGCCCTTTTGAGCAAACACGAGCTGTATCGCCCAGGGATGTCCTGGGGTTGGGAAAATGCTCATCGCCGTCACTCTGCGTGTCTCGCAGGCAGCTTCGGAGGCAGGCCAGCAGAATCTAGCAGAATCCTGCTCCTCATCCTCCTCCTCCTTCTCGTACCGATCCTCTCTCTACTCGTCCTTCCTCTCATCACGATCACGCTCACGCTCGCGCTATACTGGGCAGTAGGTAAGCAGCCCGTGCCACCAGGGAAAAAAGAAAAGGACGGGAAAAGGGCATGCACTGATTTGGGAGATGGAGAGGGGGCACCTCAAGCACCGAGTCCTCCCAGTAAGAGAGAGTCGGTCAGTCCCTCCCTGTTCATCCTCCTCGTCCTCCTTCCCCTCCTCTCGTCGAGACGCGACGCCGACCTCCGTCTGCCATCGGCGGGGGGGGACGCCACCTCAGGCCGAGCAGCGCCAGCATCTGCAGGAGGCGGTTCACCTCCGGGAGGTGGAGGCAGGTGGAGGGAGGATCGTGTGGACCAAACAAATAAACACGAAGGGAGGTGCTTGGGCATTGTCGGCCTCTGGGGCTCGTCACCGAGCCCTGGGACGGTCAACAACAAAACAACTCGGAATGGAAAACTGCCCCCAGGGAAGGGGTCGATGCCTCTGGGAGTCAACGTTGCGAAAAAAGACGACGTCGGGTGTCTGGGGTGCCAGGGGGGTCCTCACCTTGGGGAGTTGCCACCTACTCCTGCGGATTTAGGTCCGCGGAAGGGGGAGGGTCGGGAACCGAAAAAGACTGTGTATGTTTTCGGGCATCATGTGGTTCTTGGGGGGAATGGCCCTACAAAAGTTCCCCCCCTCCGCCTTGGGCACGAACGGACGACCATTGCTGCGGACAACTGTCCGTGACTAGCTAAGACCAGGTGGGTGAGGCCGTGGCCTCTGGAACCCGCCTTGCTTTGGAATATATGCGAGATACATGAACAAGTTCTTATGCAGGGATGGGAGAGGAGAAAAAAGAAATCCTTGGGAGGAGGTGCGACCCCCCCCGCGTGATGGCCCCCTCTAGCACTGTCTGGCCTCCGATGCGGCAACTTTTGTCCATCCTGGTGCTCTCCTTGAGCTGCTGCCTCGTGCGCCTGAGCCAGTGCTCGGGCCCTGGTGCAATCAGCAAGCTATCAGGGACGAGGAGGAGGCGGGGGAGGGCGAGGACGCGAGGGAGACCGATGAAAGGGGAGGGCGTGATACCCCATTGGGGGAAGCAAGAGACAACTGCAGAAGCATGAGCTTCTGGAGGCCCGCGCGGATTTCTTGGGACGGCGCTGGACCCCCCGCCCCTGGTGCGCGCAGCAGGCCGCGGCCGTCGCTGGAGCAGCGCTGGAGGCGCCACCGGGGGGGGCTCCAGCCCCGACCCTGCGAAATCCGCGCGGACCTCCGCAAGTCACGTGAGCGGCGAAAACAAAGGGGTCCTACGCCAGATAGCGCCGTGACCTTACGCGGTGATGTGTGCAGGCCGCCAGCGCTGGACGCCACATTGGAAACGAGGGCGCTCACGCGCAGCCTCAGGCGGGCGGCTGACGCGCGAAGGTCAGTACAGTCCGCGAAATGCTTAAGAAATCATGGGTTAAGAAACTCAGAGTCTCAGAATTTGAATAAAAACCCAGAACTTCTATCAAAATCTTGGGATTTACATCGAAACATTAAGAATCATCGAGACTCTCGCCGAAAACTTAGGTTTTCTTAAGCATCGCCTAGGGTGTACAGTCGAGCCCGTTTTCCTGCGTCGCTCAATCTGCTCGTGGTGCCAGAAGTGGCCCTGGCCCAAGGTGTCCCCAGCGCTTCGCGCACCTTTGGGAGCCCCTGGGGCCCTCTGGGCCTCGCGAGGGGTGCTGTGTGGGCCGCGAGGGCCTCCCTGAAAAGTCCGGAGGAAGCCTCGGGCCAGGGACGCTTCGGGCACCACCCGGCTCTGGCTCCTGCAAGGGCCCTGGAGGTGGCGACCCCCAGGTGGTGCCACCATGTGGCGCTCCCTTGTGCGAGGCCTGGGGGGCGGAGGCCGCGCCGTGGGTGCCTTGGATGCAGCCGCGGCCGTGCACGATGCACTCGATCCGCCATCCCCCCTCCTCCTCGATCCTCCATCCTCAGGAGGAGGTGGCTGGTGAGGCCTCGGGTTGCACACAGGCGGCCCCGCCAGGTAGCCCCCGCTGGCCTCAACTGGCCACCCGAGTGGTCTCAGCTGGCCTCAACCAGTGCGGTGCGGCCCCATCACCCCAGCACTGTTGGCATCCCTTGGGGGGCGATTCATACTCCCGCAAGCTTCCGCCGGCCTTCCGCCGAGCTTCCACCAACGGAACCGCCCTCATTGAAGGGGCCCCAGGACGCACAAATAAATACACACAAATAAAAATATTCCCCATATTTCCCCATATTTTCTGGGTTTGGGTCTCCCCCCCCACTTCCCGTATTTTCCGATATTGTCCTGGGAATCGACGATGAATCGTGTCTGTGTGTCTTCTCCCCTCCTGACTCCTTTCACTCCCGCCACCTTCCGCCGGCCTCCCGCCGGGGATACCTCAGCACCTGCGACCCCTCGAAGGCGAGGCCCTCGCTGGAGCGCCCCGAGCGGCGACACCCCGTGCCACGCCGCGCTGCCTGCGCGGAGGCCTGGGAGGCGGACGGGGTCAGGCAGCACCGCTCCGGGAAGCCGGCTCGGATCAGAGGGTGCGTCGGGAGCGGGCTGCGTCGCCACGGAGTCGGAATTCGGAATCGGATCGGCCGCGCCAGGATGCAGAACGGCGCCATGCAGGCGTCGGTCCGGATGGGATCGTCGGAACATCGGGATCGGACCGGATCGGGCCGACCGAAAATCGATGTCGAATCAAACCGGTGACACCCCAATTGCGTCGACATGAAAGAGAGCAAGGTCCTGAGGGAAGCGGGTCCTCGACCCCAGGCTTTCCCCTGGGACTCCCGGGACCGGCTCTTCATCCCGAATGGCTTCCTGACGGTCCCAGGGCCCGGGAACGACTCCCAGAGGCCGAGAGAAGGGAGCAAAAAGCTCCAGGATGGGATCGTCGGAACATCGGGATCGGACCGGATCGGGCTGACCGAAGTCGATGCCGACAGGGCCAGTCATCCCCAGGCGCCGGTGGCTCATCCCGTGACGGACCCGAGGCCCCGGTCAGGGGCAAGGGCGCCCGTCGTGGCTCTCGCCCCCCCCCCCCTTGCGACACTCCCGAGGGCCGAGGGCCGACGGGCCGCGCCGGCCCCATCCCCGCCCCTCTCCCCCTCGATCCTCGATCCTCGGCCACCCCGGCGTCGCACACGAGCGGCGGCATGTCCGCATCCGCGCCCTCGCGGCCTGGATCCTGGGGCGCGGCCCCGCGGGCACCCGGTCGCGCAGGTGCGCTCCGCGCGGGGCACCCGCGGGGTCGCGGCCCAGGGGCCCAGCCCGCGGGGCCGCGGATACGAGAGGCCTCCTGGATGGGGGGCGAGCAGATGTGGTCGGAGGACCGCACCGCTTCGCCGGTACATCTGCGATGCACCGGCGACGTGGGCGAAGCCTTGGCGACGTCGGCGTGCAGCACCTCGGGCTCCACATCGAGCCGCATATCGCCGACGCACCGGCGATGCGGCGCGCTCCTCCGACCCCCTCTGCTCCCGCCTCACTTAGGAGGGCGAGAGATACGGAGGCTGATGATGCTCCAACCTACTTTAGCCTTGATGGGCACCACCAAAATTACCGATACTTGATGGTTTTCATGTGTCGGGCCCTGGGGGACACTCGTCCGACACTCGTTCGACACTGTTTCGACACTTCCCCTGGAGCTCGAAATCAGTTCTGGGATGTGGTCCTTCAGTACGACGGGAGCACCATAAACGGAGGCGGCCTTCGCCCACGAGCCCAGGGCACCCGGGGCGGGGGCCGACGGGCCGCGCCCGGCGGAGCGCGCCTCCGTGCAGCTGCGGCCGTGCAGGATGTCCTCGGGCGTCAGCGCCAGGCGCCCCGCACCCTCGGGCTCCCCGGCCTCGGCGCCCGCGGCCGCGGGGCTGCCGGGCAGGGGAGGAGGAGGAGGAGGAGGAGGAGGAGGAGGAGGAGGAGGAGGAGGAGGAGGAGGAGGATGAGGAGGAGGAGGAGGAGGAGGAGGAGGAGGAGGAGGAGGAGGAGGAGGAGGAGGAGGAGGAGGAGGAGGAGGAGGAGGAGAGGAGGAGCTCGCTCGGCGAGGGGGGGAGGCAAAGAGATGGGCCGAGCCGACCCCATTTCGATACCTGGCAGGTGTGCGCTGTCCTCGGCGGCGGCTGCACGAGGAAGAGGGGGAGGAGGAGAAAGAGGGGGAGGAGGAGGAGGAGGATGGAGGAGGAGGAGAGGAGGAGAGAGAGGAGGAGGAGGAGGAGGAGGAGAGAGGAGGAGGAGGAGGAGGAGGAGGAGGAGAGGAGGAGGAGGAGGAGGAGGAGGAGGAGGAGGAGAGGAGGAGGAGGAGGGGGCGGAGGAGGAGGAGGAGGAGGAGGGGGCGGAGGACAGGTGTAAACCCAAGACGCAGCAACGATGTTGCAATAAAGCCTCCCTCCAAGTTCCCCCTTTAACAGGTCCATGCAAGAATGTATTTTCGTCGCAGGAAGTGCCTCTCTGGAAGACCACCGTCTGAGACCCTCCAGGCGTGCCAGAACACGATTCCTGGGACTTCAGGGCCGCGAATGAGGAGGGAGGGAGGGAGGGAGGAGGTCACCACGAGGCCCTTCTTCCTCCTCCCGCCTCCCCCCCAGTGGTGCTGGGGGACGTGGCTGCCCCGCCCCCTGGGGGGTCCTCAGCCGGTTGGATCCCCATTTTCTCTTACGGTACCAGCTTGATCCCCCCCCCTCGCAGGGGCGACCGCCCCTGGGGGGGAGAGGGGGGCAACGTCGCGGTAGACTTAAGTCGGGCCTGTCCCTCTACAGGAGGAATACAAAAAAAAGTGCGGACGATGTGTTGCATGTGTGTTGGCCATCTTGGGGTATGTGTTGCATATATTTTTTTTATTTTTCGTCGAAAATCCCTTTGTAGGGGGACACGCCCCACTTAACGATAGACCTCAATGTCAGCAGCGCCAGCGCCAGGGTGAGGAGGACAGCGCAGAGCCCGCAAAGCAAGTGCCAAGAGAGGCGTCCACCCCAGGGCGCACCGAGACACCATGCCAAGAGCGGCAGCGCGCAGCAACAATGTCAAGAAGCGCGGCCCCCGGCTTGGCAGCAGACCAGCATTGTGGCTGCCAATTGCTCGGTGCACAGTGGTGCACGGCGGGATAGGCCGGAGCACCACCTCCCGCAGGCGGGGTTATTGGGCAAGAGGGAGGGAGGTAGTAATCGGCGGCGCGCCGAGGGGGAGCAGTTCGACTTCCTCCGACGTTCTCGTGGGTTCCCGGCGGCTTCCCAGCAGCCCCGGGGTGCTCTCCAGCAGCTGCGCCTCGCGGAGGGCCGGAGGCCCGAGCTCTTGACCCGAAGAGCAAGCTCGGCGGCGCGCCAAGGGGGGAAGCGAGAGGGGGCGGGCCGTCCAAGAAGGCGGCGGTGCTTCTCGGAAGCCCTGCGGTCTTCCGAGGAACCTTCTGCGGCTTCGGAGAAGGCTTAGCAAGCATCTCAGAAGGCCGGGTGGCCCAGATCTCCGAAGGTACGGCTCTTTCAACCGGCGGTCTTGTCCCTCGGTTTGGACCTCTGAGGATATCGGGCCCCGGGACCACCAAAAATGGATTCGGGGCAAGAACTGGCCTTGGGGAAGGGGACGGGAACTCTGGGGCCGCACATTGAAAAACATGTCGTCGCATATCTGGGTAACCGGCGGCGTGCCGAAGGGGAAGTGGGAGGAGGCAGGCCTTCTCAGAAGGCGGCGATGCTTCTCAAAAGCTCTTCGGCCGTCTGAGAAGCTCTCTGTCGCTTCGGGGAATTCGGAGAAAGCTTCTCAAAACCGAGATGGCCCGAGGCCGCCATGCGAACCCTGCCACTGTGGCCGTCGGTGGAGCACCCTATGGGGCCACGAACCGTGCGATGGGTGTGCCGAACTAGTTGACACGCGGAGGGCAGAGGCAGGGATGGGCAGAGGCAGGGATGGGGAGGAGGAAGGAGGCGGGAGAAGAACGCGGGGCGCTGTCTCTTCAAAACGAAGACCCAGCACCACAGGATGGTTGGGAAGAACCGTTGGCGCATCACCCGTGAGCGATTCTGTGCAGCACCGGTGCGGCGCCTCTGCCGCGTCCAGCGGCCGTCGCCGTCAGCAGCAGAGAGTCTGTACCTCCTCCTGCTCCTGCCGCAGACCCTCACCCTCGTCCTCAACATCAGCAGAGCTCAGGGCTCAGTTGTTCAGAGCCGCGGGCTGCGTCCTCCATCCTCAGGGGCGAAGCCGCCGAACCCCTCCCCCAGGTCGGTGGGAAGGGCGCAACAGAGACCAAAAGGTCAGAGAGAGAAAAGGGGGAGAACACCGAACAGCTGCGTGCGCGTGCAGGTGAGGCCCGCGCGTGGGCCCCAGCGCCCCTTGGGGGGGAGCTGGGATCCACCTCGGCGCGGCGCCTCTTCCAGGGCTGGGGGGCCCTCCCTCCACACCCATAGATTACCAGAGGTCGGGAGGAAGGAGGGGAGGGGAGGCCCCTCGGCGCACCTTCGCAGCAGGGGCGGGCGAAACAGAGGTGGCGCCAGGGTGCGCGGGGCGCGGCATGGGCGACAAGAAAACCAGACATGCTCGCGTCGTAAAGACTGCCTCCGTGCCTCTCTCTGCAGGCGGTGCCCTCGGCCCCGCAGGTGCCGCAGACTGCCGGGGCCATGGCAGCGACGGCGGCGACAGATACCAGCGGGCCTCCCCTGAGCCTCGGACCCCCCATTTCCCCCAGCCCCGGTTGCAATGGCGGCGTCAGGGACTTGCGGGCCGAACCTGGTTGCGACGGCGGAGTCAGAAACCAGCGGGCCTCCCAGCCTCCCCCGAGCCTCACCAGGGCTCAGAAGGAATATCCATTTCTCCCGTTCTCGCCGCGTTCCGCGGCACCCCTGAACCTGGCCGCCGCGGCGTCAGAGACCAGCGGGCCGAACCTAGTGGCTTCACACCCGTCATCGCGGCATTCCGCTGCGCTCTCAGTTGCGACGTGTCGGATGCTTCTGTCCGTTCACACAATAGCGTGCTCAATGACACGGGGGGCCCTGGCGGCGTCAGAAACCAGCGGGTCGAACCTGGCAGAGATGGCGGGGTCAGAAACCAGCGGGCCTCCCCTGAACCTCACCAGGGCTCTGCAGGGGGAACCCCCATCTCTTCCGCGTTCGCCGCTTTCAGCGGCGCTGCTGGACAGAGCAACGACGGCGGCGTCAGTGACCGGAAGGCCCCTCCCGGTCCCTGACGGGCCCCCGAGCGCACGCCTACTGCAGGCGACGCTGCCGCTGCTTGGGGCACACCTGGCCAGGGCACCATCGCCACGCTGAGGACCCGCTACGAAAGGCCGCCACCCAGAGGCGCGCGGGCCAGCGCGCCCGGCAGTGGCACTCATTGACCGCGAAGAGGCGCTCTGTCTGGCAGGCCAGAACGGGCTGTCCAAAGCTGCGATGACACGCTGGCGCCAGAATGGGTTGGGGAAGCTTCGCCACCATCTGGCGACCCAGTGATGGATCCCCTGGCCCCTGGGATCGAGCGCGGTCCGTGGACGGCCAAGTCGACAGAAACTTCAGCGCCCCAGGTGGAGCCGTACCTGCACAGCCCTCCGGGCTCGAGGCTGCCCCACCAGCCCGCCCTGGAAGGCAAGGGGCCCTCCCCCCCGTTGTTGCGACGATCGCTCCTGGCACCGCTGCTCGCCCTATCAGGTGCCCACGTGGACCGGGACCAGGTCCGGCGCAACCAGCAGGCCGAGAGCACCCGCAGGCAGGAGGCGCGCAAGCGCGAGGCCGCCGAGCAAGGCACGGCGCGACAAAGGCGACAGCCTGGCACTCGCCGCTTTGACACGGCCTGGGACGACGCCCCCGGCGCCCGCCCTCGGCGCCAACCCCTGCTGCAGCCACCACCACCCGGCCGCGCCTGACACCTCTACTACTAGGCGCGCTGCCCGCGGGCACCGCGCCACTCCACGCATGGCCCTCTTCCCCCTTCTCCTCCCCTCCTTGCGACGCACCTCCCAGGTGGGAGGCGCGTCGCGCACGCACTGCCCCTTGCACCACTTCGGCGCCTCCCTGGCCACCCGGCTTCTGCATCCACTGGTGCTCCCCACCGCCGCCCCCTCGCGACGCGCCTCCCGCGTCGGACGCGCGTCGCCCGCCCCCTGCCCCCTGCGCCAGTTCGGCGCCCCCCGCCCCCGCCCCTCACGTCGCGCCTCCCGGGTGGGAGCCGCGTCGCCCATTCACTGTCCCCCGCGCCACTTCGGCGCTCCTCCCGCGCGTCACGCTGGCCCGCGCGTGCTCCGCCATGCTCTGCTACCTGGCTTCCGCGCCCCTCGATGCGCCCCCTTTCCGCGGGCCCCGCGCCGTTCTTTCCTGTTGCGGTGCCGTTCCGCCCCGCTCCTGCCACCAGGACGCTATGCCCGCCGCCACCTCCCCCCCCCCTCTCTGCCGGGTTGCTCCCTGGCTGCCCCGGGCGGCCACTGTCCTCCTGCTGCTGAGCGGCCCGGTCGCGTCGCCGTTTCCGGGTGCCCCTCGTCTCGTCCACGTCGCTGGTCCGCCCCGCAGCCCGCGGGCGCCCGGGGCGCTCTGCTGCCTCCCGCCCTACTCCGCCCTCCGGCCACCTGGCCTCAGGCGGTCACGCTGCAGCGCCCCTTTCACTGCCTGTTTTTCGCTGCCCCCGCCCCCGCGCGGCTCAGCGCTGCGCGTTCGCCTCGGGGCGCCGCGGCACGACGCTCGCGGTGTCTCCTGCGCCCCCCCTACCCCTGGCGGCTGCCACTCCACGCCAAACTTGCCCCCGTGGTTCACCACGGGCACCCACCGCGCTCTGGCCCTGCGCTCCTGGCTGCTGCGCCCGCCGGCGGCTCATCGTCGAATACTTCGGCGTCTGAGCGCCCCTCCTTCCTCTCGGCCTCCCCTCTCCCTCCTTGCACGCCAGCCAATTCGCCAGTTAGTGCCCTACCTAGCTGTTACGCTGGCGAGGATTTCGCCGCCTCGCCGCTTACGAAGCAAGTTTGGTGCGCGATTGGAACGGCAGTTCTCTCCCCCCACGCCCAAAAACCTGCAGGTGTCCAGGCTCTGGATCGGGCTGTGACTCGATCCACGCGATGCGGATGCGTTCGCCCTGGATGATTGTAAAAAGATGCCCTCGTGTTTGGTACTGGGTGGGTGCCTAGGCCTTGTATGAATTGCCCACGTGTTTGATGTCGCCGCCTGGGTAGTCCACCGCGCTTCGGTCGAAGAGAGCCATCGAGAAGTAGCCCTCCTGCGCTGTAGTAGGCGCGTGACTGTTTCCATTGGGTTTTCGCTCGTGCTTGTCGATGTTGTGGGTAGATGGTTTCTGCGCTTGGTTGAGCGCGCCGCTTGGGTCATTCGCGTTGGTGCGGTCGTCGTGGCCCGCATCTGGATCCGATCCGTGCAGTCCCATGGTGCGCTGTCCTGTTCGTGGCTCGCTGTTTGGCGGTCAGTATGGTTCTGCCCCTGCAAGCTCACAGCAATCACTTCACTGCGTCTCGGAGATGTAGGCATTGCCTCTGGTGTTGGTAGTCGTGTTACACGCGGTGCTAGCGTAGCTGTGTGCGTCTCATATTTGGCCATGTTCAGGTTTGGCGTGTTGCTCCTCCGTAGTGAGGGTGTCGAGTTCCTCTGAAGTATGTCCATCGGCGGGGTTTTGTATCGCGCGTGCGTGGCCGTGGCCTTGGGTGGCTGGGTCACGATCGGCGGGTTCGCTGCTGGCGTGGTGCTGGCTTGCTCCAGAACAGTCTGATTTGGTGCCTATAGCGTGTACATGCGTTTGTCTCCTGCCTGAGCAGCATGCCCATAGGTGATGTACGCCTGCTCGTCGGCGGTACAGACCTCAGTGGTGCGTGTCGATACCTGGTCGTATACGTCGTTCCCCTCGCTAGTCCCCCGCCTGACGAAGGCCGCACATTGGCGTTTATTGGCACCTGTTGCACTTGCCGCCCAGTGGGTTGCCCAGTGTGTACCACCTCGCGCCGCAATCTCTGCAGATTGCCCAAATTAGGTTCCTGGGTGGCCGATGGTGGCGGCGCGTCGTTGCGGGAGCTGGGGTTGGGGGCGTCATTGCGCATCTTGTCCGCCCCGCCCTGAATCTGGTTTAGATTATGGCGAGACCGGTCCCGTCGTGATGGTACCCTTGATCATTTTCCTGGCGATGTCGCGGACGAGCTGTGCGGCCTCGAGTAGTGGTGCTCCAGAGAGCATGTCGGCCATCGACGCCGACGGGTCTTGGTAGCTGATCTAGTAGATGGCGAGGATGGCCTTGTCGCGGTAGTTGTGGTCATTGTTGTACCTGTTCTGGTGTCGCACCAAGATGATCTGCTCAGGCGGCGTGACGTCAATGACTGAATTAGCTATGGGCCCCCCTCCTCCT
>CAUYUJ010018338.1:821348-834002 GCA_963575745.1 Prorocentrum cordatum | reverse complement strand
CATCATCATCATAAGCATCAGCATCAACATCAGCATCAGCATCAACATCAGCGTTAACATCAGCATCATCAATAGCATCAGCATCAGCATCAGCACCAGCACCAAGACCAGCATCTTCATCGCCAGCATCATCATCAGCGTCGTCGTCACCAGCATCGTCAGCATCGCTATCATCATCATCGTTATCATCATCAACAGCACCAGCATCACCATCATCATCATCATCGGCATCATCATCATCATCATCATCGTCAACATCATCATCATAACCATCAGCATCACCATCCGCAACAGCAGCAGCAGCAACATGATCGTCATCATCAGCAGCATCGGCATCATCAGCAGCATCACCATCGTCATCATCATCGTCAGCCTCATCATGATAAACATCATCATCAGCCGCAACAGCAGCATCATAATCACAATCATCAGCAGCAGCATCCGCATCATCATCATCGTCGTCGTTGCCATCGTTATCATCAGCATCAGCACTATCATCAGAGTCAGTATCATCACCATAACCCTCATCATCATGATCAGCAGCAGCATCCTCACCACTGTCACCATCAACATCATGACTAGCATCATCATCATCAGCAGCACCAGCATCAGCAGCACCATCGGTACCATCACCATTCATCACGACCATCGTCGTCAGCATCAGCATCCTCACCAGCAGCAGCATCACATCAGCATCAGCATCAGCATCAGCATCCTCAGTATCGGCAGCATAATCATCATCATCATCATCATCAGCAGCAGCATCATCATCAGCACCAGCATCACCATCATCATCAGCAGCATCCTCACCATCGTCATCATCAGCATCATACATACTATCATATAAAAACATCATGATCCTCACCAGCCGCAGAATCACCATGCTCAGCATTAGCAGAATCGTCATCATCAGCAGCATCAGCATCAGCATCAGCATCATCGTAAGCAGCAGCATCATCGGTACCATCTGCAGCATCAGCATCATCATCATCATCATCATCATCATCATCATCATCATCAGTATCAGCATCCCCATCATCGTGATCATCATCAGCAGCGTCATCATCTTCATCATCATAATCAGCAGCAGCATCACCATCATCATCAGCAGCACAATCGTCGTCATCAGCATCAACAGCAACATCAGCATCATGATCATCGACAGCAGCATCATTATCGCCACCGTCAGCCGCATCATCATCACCATCATCATCATCATCATCATCATCATCATCATCATCATCATCATCATCATCATCATCATCATGATCATCGTCATCGTCATCGTCATCGTCATCATCAGCAGCCTCGTCATCGTTATCGTCATCGCCATCGCCATCGTCATCGTCATCGCCATCGTCATCAGCAGCGCAGCAGCAGCAGCACCACCACCACCACCACCATCGTCATCATCCTCGTCATCAGCAGCAGCAGCAACAGCGGCAGCATCGTAAGCAGCAGCATCCTCCCCGTGGCGGAGCAGGAGGACGATTGGAAAGGCTCGGGGCTGCGCACGGGCAGCACCCACAGGCTATGTCCAGTCCGCCTCAGCAAGCCCCCAGGACCGTCCAGGACTGCCTCGGCACCCCTCGCCGCCTTCGGCGGCGCCGCTGCGATGCTGCTCCGCCCGCCCCGCTGGAGAAAGACCAGCGCCCAACAAGAGGCACCGGCCAAAGAACAGCTTCGGGGGCGCGCGAGGCCCGAGACACTGCAATTTACGCCGCCCAGAGCGCCCGACGGTGGACGTCGCGGCTGCCGAAGGGTGCTTGCTCCGCGTGTCGCGGCGGTGGCCCAGGCGACACGACATGCCCTGCAAGCGGATAGCATATCTGGGTGGCAGAAGCAGGCAGACCGCCCGAGACATGGCGCGAACGACGGGGTGACAGCAGATTACCTCGTTGTGTCATGCGAACACCCCCCGCCATCCCTGTCAATAAACATATCAAACTACACGTTGCGGCAAAATCTAAGGTTATGCCCTTGTGGCAGGGACGGCGGGGGTGCCAGCATATGGCCTGCTGCGCATGACTATCATCCGCGTCGGATAAGAATGCTAACTGCATGTCGCTGCTAATTCTGGATCATGCGCAGGCACACTGCGATGACGTTGAATTGGGATTTGATAGGGGGCCGCGGGGCTGCCGGCACGTTGCCTGCTGTGTGCAGGCACACGAGACATCATGATGGCCATTCCGCCACGATGGTTCATTGCTGTTCGACAACGCTGCTGGAGGCCGACATGTGTCCAGATGTGCGCGGGCGCACCTGGCACACTCTGCGCGTGCCCCGAACGTGGCGCACCTGACGCGGCTAGAGTATACCGCAACGTTTTCGCACGTTGAGCACGTGGCGCATCTGGCGCTCCAGGCGTGCCTGGCACGCTTGGGCCTCAGAGGCGCCTGGCGTACCCAGTGCGCGCGGCGCGCCTGGCACGCGTGGCGCACCACGCTCCAGCGTCGCGCAGCGGGGCGTCGATTGGTTCCCAGCAGCTGCCCATCCAAAGACGAGTGCTGAACCTGCTGAGACTCGGGTATTACCCATGTGCTGGGAGGGCGGGTGGGAGTGTGGGGCCAAACAGTTGACGTCTGGGAGCAGCGCCTTGACCTCTCCCCCGTATCCCCTCTCCCTGGATCTGGAGGGGGGGGGGACGCGAGCCAAGATGGCCCAAGAGGCCCCCAGATAGCTCAGACGACCTCTGCGATCGCACAAAATAGTGCAAGATGGCTCAAGATAGCTTCCAACATGCCTCCAAGAGGCCACGAGACCGCCCCAAGGCAGCTCCAGGTGGCCACGGAGCCTCCCACGGACCCCCCCGAGAGGCCAAAACCCGTCCCAAACCTCAGGAGGTTCATATTGTTTGTCGTCTTGCCGTTTCGCTTCCGATGGGCTCATTAGGCCTCAAGACGGCCCCTAGATCTGCTAAGAGAGCCCAAAGAGGGGCCCAACACGGCCCCAAGAGCGCCCGAGAGCTCCCCAGGAATGCCCCGAAAGGGCACCAAGAGGCGAGTTTGAGGGCCCAGGTGGTGGGGCTGGCATAAAGAAACACATGTTCTGTGATCAATGGCTTCCAAAATTTTCCCAAGAGGCCTCCAAGGTCACAGAGAGGGCCCCCAGAGAGCTCAAGAGGCTGTCAAAATGGCCCAAGATGGCTCCAAGTGGCCCCTCGAAGTCTCTAATGCCACAAATGTTGGCCGCCGCCCTGCTTCACTATCTGCTGACCTCCGACTCTCCTCTGGCTAGACAATTCGCCTGAGCATTGTTTCTAGATGGGCTGGTGGGGATGCGCGAAGCGTAAGAATTTCTGAAGCACCAGCGGGGGTCAGAATTTGAAGGATTGATGCAGCCAAGCAAACTCCTTCGAATGTGTCCGCTGCCCCAACATCGATTGGACCCGCGGGGGGTTAGGGTTCGCGAGTAGTCGCAGAGTTTTGCTGTGGGCCAGTGCAAGACAAGCTGCAAAAGCGACTGCAGGAGAGGAACATATTAAGAAAGAGGTGTCCACGAGGCCATCGCCGAACTCGGCATCTCCCGCGGCACAAATCCACAAGCTCGCAATTAAGGCGCTCCAAACTCTAAAAAGGCTCGTGGCAGGAGCGAGATGTTCAAACCAACCCCGGCAGGATCCAGCAGAGAAGCAGCAAGCATGGCCGGCTCCACCAGCCTTCTCCCGAAGTCGGACAGCACGGCTGCGCCGTGGGACGAGCGACTCAGCAGGTCAAAATCTGAGCAGTCGAGCAAGATTTGGTCCTCCTCCTTTCTCTCCTAATCTTCTTCCGTACTTTTCCTCCCCATCTCATCCTTCCCCCTCGCATACTGTTCCTGTTCCTCTTCACCCTACTCCGAATGGTGCGAGGATTCGTCTTCATGTGAGCGCGTGCCATCCACCCCACTCATACCCCAATCCCTCGACTCCCACCTTTGTTCGTCTATGAGCGTACCCCATTTGAGGGGGAAGGGGGGTCGTTTTTTTATACCAGGTCCTGGGTAAATGCCGACAGGGTAAGACAGGCGGGCCGGGCAGGCTGACTCCAGCCGACGAGTCGGGCGGGCGTTGGAAGCGGACAGGGGGTCTGCGCAGGATAGGGCCTTAGCAAATCGACCAAGACAGGGGAGGACGAGGGCACATCTGGTCAACATGGGCACCCGGACCCCTCCCGGGGTCGACACGGACAGGCTGTTCCAGCAGCGCCCAGCCGCGGCGACGAGAGGGGGCCCCCTTCTCCCCCCCACACTCGAGCCCGCTTCGTGTCACTCGCGATAACGCCCGTGACTGGGCCCGCCACCGCACCCTCCCACACCCCCCCCTTGTCGCGCCACGATTCGCGCCAGCGCCGTGTGACAATTCGCCATTCCCCACACGGTGCCAGCGCGCATCGCGCGACGTCACCACCCCCCCTCCCTCCTCCCCCCTCCCCTCTTCCCCCGGTCACGCCCGTTATCGCCATGGGGACAACGAAAAATCCCCTGCTGGACGGAACCAATGCTGGGCCACCTCAGCCCTGGGGCCGAGCCCGCTGCGCTGCTGGCTGCGGCGCCTCTGCGCGCAAGGGGGGGGGGGGGGGGGCGAGGGCCGTGCCGCGAAAAATCACGACACGGCGCCCTAGACCCCATCCTTCTGCAGCACTGTTCGAGCCAGATCAGTCTGTCATGGTCCTCAGGGGTGTGCGCGGGGGGTGCTGAGGGGATAAGGGGCTTATCAGTGGATGCCAAGGCGGGTTTCATCTGGCCTAAACTATCTCAGGAACGGGCTACGAATGCCCTGGGTGGCTCAGGAAGGTCAGGTCACTCCGCTAAGTGGGCGGAGCCCACTCGGCCCGGATCGCCACCCCCAGGATAAGCCACTTGAGGCCTTTGTAGCCCACTTCTGAGCTAGGGTAGGGCGGAGTATGATGACCCAGCTTGGCGTCCGCTGATTAGTCCCCCATCTACCCAAAAGCGTGTTCATCTCTTAGGGGCACATCTTTTACTTCCGCCGCCTTCCGCCGAACTTCCGCCGGCTTCCGCCGGCTTCCGCCAGCGGAGGCGGCCTCGTTTTACTTCGGCCGACCTCCCGCCGCCCTTCCGCCGCCTTCCGCCGCAGAAGAGTTGACAACTCCTTCGATCCTCGAAGGCAGGGCCCTTCCTGGAACGCCCCACCTGGCCCCTGGCAGCTCCCGCGCCCGTCCCGGTGGGGCCCGAGACCCGGCGAGGGCGCCGGGCGTGGACGGGGTGCCTCCTCGCCCCGCTCTCTCGGGGCCCGCGGGCGGGCCGAGCGGGCGGGCGCTGCAGCGCGGGCGGGCGGCCCTCTTTACTTCCAGCAGCAGGCGAGCAAAGGGGGACCAAGACGTACCGGGACCGCTGCGCTCCTTCTCGGGTCGGGCGAAAGGGGGGGATAGCAAAGGGGGAGGTTGAGAATCAGCTCACGCAGCTGATTTTCCCGGCGCCTCCAGGTGCCGGAGGCGGCCATGTATCGAGGAATGGGCCCCTCGGTGAGACCGAAACCAGCTGCATGCAGCAAATTTCGTAACCCCCCCTTTCCCAATCCCCCCCGTTCGCCCCGCCCGACCTTCCCAGACGTCTCCGGGGGATCATCTGGAGGCAGGGCAGTCCCCTTTCAAGAGAGGGCTCGCGCCCGAGTGGCAGGCACCTGGGTCGCTCTCGTCTTCCAAGGGGGGCGAGTCGCGTGGTGACGAGCAAGGTTTGCAGGAAGCTTACGGTCAGGAGCTCTTGCTGAGCGTGTCGCGGCGGCCCCGGCGACGCTCTACACCCCGCGAAATGCTTAAGAAATCATGGGTTAAGAAATTCATAGTCTCAGAACTTGAATAAAAACCCCCAAAAACTATTCAAATCTTAGGATTCACATTGAAACATTAAGAATAAACGAGACTCTGGCCGAAAATTTAAGTTTTCTTAAGCATCGCCTACGGTGTACGCCTTGCAAGCAGGTAGCGCGTCGCTCCGCTCCTGGGGGGCGGGAGGCTCGGAGAGGCTCGGAACGTTGACGCTCGAGAGTGGGGGCACGTGGATGGCGCATCGCTCCCGAAGCGTGGTGGGCGCCAGAGCCGGCGGAGCGACACGCTGGCCAAAAGTTCCCGACCCTGCAGGGCAGGTCTGAATATATGGGATTGTTTCGGGGATGGACAGAACCCCCTTTAGCACAACGTGGTTTAGTGAAAACGACCTGAGGCCCAAACCTGCGGGCGCGAGCCTGGAAAATAACGGCCACGGCGCCCTCTCGAGAACCGAAAACGGACAATTCACTAATCGACGTGTCACTGTTGGGGGTTCTGTCCACCCCCGATTGTTTTTAACATATATGATTTTTCATACATGACCCATTTATGTACGAATGCATTTATGCATGAACTCGTCCCTGCGTGTTGAATACATGATCCGCACGCGGAGCATGTATGGAAAACGGCACTGTATGTCCGTACCCACTCCCGCGGGGACGTGTCCCAGAGACTCGGGGAGCGGCGGCTGTGGGCAGCTGCCCGCCCATACGCAGGTGCGCAGACGCCCACGTCCTGTCCATCGCTCGGACGTCCATTCCCTGTGTTTTTTTCGGTTTCGTGCGTGTTTTTTTCGCCGAATGGTCGAGGATGCTCCTCGATGGTCCTCGCCGAAGGAAAAATGCACACGCCCGAGCGATGCCAAGTTCCCTAGGGGGACGACAAGTGGCACAAACACGAAGACTCGGAGGTCCGCGCGGATTTCTTGGATCGGCGCTAGGGCCCCCTCCCTGGCGCGGGAGCGCGCCAGGGGCGGCGCTGGAGGCGCCGCCAGGGGGCCCCAGCGCCGATCCGAGAAATCCGCGCTGACCTCCGAGTTCTTATGTTTATGTCACTTTTTGTTCCCCTATTCTCACGAGGGGCGAACCTTCTCCTCGCCCGCGCCCTCTCGCGGTCTGGATTCCAGGGCGCGGGATCCCGCGGATCACGCGGTCGCACGGATATACTCTCCGCGCAGGGGGGGCAAAACGCCCCTCGGCCGAGAGGGCCGCGGGCCGCGGGGCCGCGGGCACGGCTCTGTGCGCTTCGCCTGCGACTTCGAGGGGGCCCCAGGGACACACAGAGAAATACACACACACGTCCCAGGATTCCCCCCCACCGCCCATATTTTCCCATACTCTCCTGGGGACCGACGATTCATTGTATCGGTGTTGTTGCCCCCTCCTGAGACTTCCTGTATCGAACTGCCGGGAGGTCCTGGGCGGAAGTGGGGCTTCTGGGAGCGGCGCGCGAGCGACGCCGCCAGAAGGCTATCGGGGCGCCCCCGGCGAGGGCAAGGAGGCCTGGGCGGCGAGAGCGCGACTCCGGAGCAGATTCTGAGGAACTCCGGTGGCGAGAGCGCGGGAGTACATTGCAAGGAACTCCTGGGCGAGAGCGCGACTCTGGAGGAGGCTGTGGGGAGGTCTCGGGTGAGAGCCAGCGCTGTCGCAGCCGGGGGTCAGCAGACACAGTTTTTGAGGGCGCAGACGATCCCTGACGATGAATGAGGTGAAAGGGCCGAGAGCTCGCTTCGATTCAACACACCGACCAGGGTGACCCAAACTGCTCGCTCTTGCAACTCTACTAGCGTTTGCCACTAACCCAGATTCCTAGCTTCCCACCGTCTTCGTATTCAATCGTACCCCCATTGGGATGATTCGTTCTCCTTACGGGGGTGGGCGAGCTTAGACACGCGAGCGGTAGACCCTCCTGCCGCTGCTGCTGTTCCCCTTCCTCCTCATCCCCCTGCCTCATCCCCCTCCCCCTCCCTCCAGGGCTGGCACAGCCGGGAAGAGCTGGTGCCGCTGCCGAGTTCTTGCGCGGACCTGTCAGGCTTCGACTGTTTGGCGGGGGGGGGTTATTTGGGCCTGACAGAGTAGGTGGTCGTTCACTGCCCTGGGGGTGTTTCGGCATCTACTTCCGAGCTGGCTCGCCTATCGCTTGCCTCCTCCCTCCAGTCCTAGCCTCCCGCATAGCGAAGTGATCAATCAACCCGCCACCAGGCCCGTCATTTCGTGCAAAGGCAAGGGCAGATCCGCGAGCTCCTGGAGGAGACGGGCCGGCGGCAGCTGCGACGAACTCCCGGCAAACTCTAAGACTTGAACTCCTCCGCAACGTCCTCCCATGCAAAGCCGAGGTCCGAGAACGGGTCCTCAAGAGGGCCGCGCAGCCCCCACCACATGCCAAAGAGTTGCGAAGGGCATGAGTATAGCCAGAAGAGCCCAGAGAAGTCGTCCTCAACCGTGGTAATTCCCATCGCATCTGTGATTATGCCACCGCTGATAAGGCACAGAGCCGTCATCACAGAGCCCACCAGCGTACCAAGAACCCCATGAATGAAGAGGGACCAAAATGCCGCCCATACTCCAGAGAGGATGCCCCTAGAGGAGACCACGGCCTGCGACGTATCATGCACTTCGACCAGCGATGAGCCGTCAGTGCGATTCATCGCTTCATCCAGACCGCGCTCATCTTTCGCAAGCGCCTCATCAACGATCTTCGCGGCGCCCTCCTCCTCGACAACCTTCTCGAAAACACGGTCCACTGCTTCTTGGGACAACCGACCCCCCGCCGCACGCCGCAGAGCAATCTTTACGTTGGCGGAAGCGTGTTGAGCCTTTCCCGCCGCCTCCAACGCCATCTGCTGCTGGTGCATCTTACCGCAGAAGCCGGGCAGGGACGGGAGCCGACCAAGAGCCTGCAAAGCCTTGCTCTCAGTCTCGTTGAGCCCGCCCGTCGAGATCAAGTACCTGGCGACCTTGAGGAAGCCCGTCGAGATCTGTGCACCAACCGCAGGTGGCAACAACGCCTCGCATTCAGAGACGCCTCCCATACGCGCCTCGGCTCTGGCTGCGTTTGGAAGCATCTGATTAGAAGCTACACGGACTTACGACGACCTACCAAACAACCCGTACCCAACCCGAAGGCGCCGTTCAGTTTGTCAGTGTCCTGCGAGGGGACACTCTGGAACGTTAAGAAAGTACGATGGATGCCGTACACCCCCCAACCCGAAATTTGTCTGGTGCCTTCGCGTAGGGTTGGGATGGCACAAGAATTTAGAGCAGATAGGTCTGCAACAGGGACTTTCAAACACAGCCAGCCTTCGCCGACGCCTTGAAAAGAGCCCGGACCAAGAAACCGAACACGGAGCCGATCTTCCGCTGCCGCGCGCCGCACGAGGCGCTCATGAAGCCGAGGGCGCTCCCGCACTCCTCCTCCTGCTTGATCAGCTTCTGCTCCAGGACGGCCGCGGAGGTGACGACGAAGGCCGCCCCCTGCCCTGGCTCCAGCATCGCCTCGTCCGTGTAGCGGCACGCCTTCTCGCAGCTCCCGGTGAGGCGGTGGCCCAAGCGCGCCCCTGCACGCTGCAGGTACGTCAAATTGAGGGCGCTCGAGTACGGAAGGCAACCGCTGGGGCATGCCCCTCCGTCCTCCTTCGGGCACGTGTCCCAGAACCTGCAGCCAGACGGCCCACCCGGGCAGGCCGCGCTGTTGACGCGCGCGCCGTACCTCTCCAGATCCGCACTCACGGGGTCGCAGCGATCGCTTGCGACCTCTGCCTGCACGTTCATCCGCGCCGCGAGGGAGCGGCGGGCCAGGAAGAGGATCAAGGAGGCGGCGAGGCTGCAAGACATGTGTCGCGCCATGCTCTGGCCGGCTGGCAAGGGCGGGCGAATGAGGTGGGAACGGATCGGATGTGTCAGTCAACGCACAACGGATTGTCTTCTGAGTCAAGATGGATACGGAACCGACCGGCATAAACAAACGAACACGAAGGTGCATCTGACGCCCGCAGGTGTAGACAATACTGAGAGCTTGTTCTGGACCTGTCAGCCCCCAAGGGGATAAAACCAGAGCGCGCCGCTGGCTCCTGGCCGATCACGCACCCTGAATTCAAAAACGCTCACGCCTCGGTCCTACTCCCACCGACCACGAGGGTCTGACAGGTGCTGCAGCCCACACGCGCCGCGGCGACTCGTAATATTTATGCTGATGCCGATCACGGCCATCTTCCAGGCGCGGCGCGTGCTGGCGCTGCCACAGGCCAGCTGTATGAGCTTCTTGCGTGTCAAAGCCATAGAGGCCTGCGACGCCATGTTGGCGCCGCACTCTCCTCTGTCATCGGCCATTGGCCCATTACCGCTCGGTACCGCCCGCCCCCACTTGTCGCTACTCTCCCTACTTACGTAGAAGAGGAAAAACAGCATACATATAAACTGTTGATGCTCCGCTCGGACTTCTTGGACCTGCGCTGGACCCCCCTCCCTGGCGCGCGGAGCGCGCCAGGGGCGGCGCTGGAGGCGCCGACAGAGGGGGGGGGCCAGGCGCGGATCCGAGAAATCCGCGCGGAGCGCCAAAAGTTTGTGCTTCAGTCGTTTTCTTCTTCGAAAAACCGCCCAATGCCGCTCGTTGAGCAGGGACCTACCGTCCCGACATTTCTATAGTCCTACCACGACATGTTCTTAGAACCCAAAAATGTTCCAAGAACAAACACCATGTTCTCAGAACATTACCCCGATGTGTTCAACCGAGACAGTCACAGCCAGGAATGCTCTGTGAACTTTTCCTGGAAACCGCAAAGGGTTCCTAGAACACTGTTTGGTAGGGCTCTGGGCACGCCAGGACGCGTCGCCACCGCTTGACGCTCGCCCCCACGTGTCGTTACTCTCCCTGCTTGACTACCTACCAGACCACCCCAACCCGACCCGAAGACCCGAATTTCGGGTTGGGGGGGGTACGGGTTCCATATGTGTTTTCTCGATGTTCCCCGACCCCCCCCAACTGGAAATGGAGGGCAAATCGAGACCTTCGGGTTGGGTTGGGGTGGTTTGGTGGGTGGTGACTGCTCACGTTCCGTTCCCGCGAGCGGCGCCAGGCCGGCGGAAGCTCTGGCCGCCGGCCCACCGCCGCCCCGCGAGGAGCCCGCCGCCGCTCTCCGGCCCCCGCCGGCCTTCCGCCGAACACCGAGGACGATCAACGACGCGGCACTCGAGGAGAAGGAGGAGGAGGAGGAGGAGGAGGAGGAGGAGACGGAGGAAGGGGGGAAGGAGGAGAAGGAGGAGGAGGAGGAGGAGGAAGAGGAGAGTAGAAGGAGGAGGAGGAGGAGAGGAGGAGGAGGAGGAGGGGGGAGCGGGGGAGGGAGGAGGGGGAGTAGGAGGGAGGAGGAGGAGGAGGAGGAGGTGATTAAGAGGACGAGGAGGAGGAAGAGAAGAAGGAGGAGGAGGAGGACGAGGAGGAGGGGGAGGAGGAGAAGGAGGGGGCGGAGGCGGAGGAGGAGGATCAGCAGGAGGAGGAGGAGGGGAGGAGGGGGAGGAGGAGGAGGAGGAGCAGTAGGGGGAGGGGGAGGGGGAGTAGGAGGAGGAGGAGGAGGAGGAGGAGGAGGAGAAGGAGGAGGAGAAGGAGGAGTGGGAGGAGGAGAAGAAGCAGGAGCAGCAGCAGCAGCAGCAGCAGCAGCAGCAGCAGCAGGTGGAGGGGGAGGGCAATACTCGACCACCTCGCGGACGTCAAGGATGCTGCTCCCGTCCCCGAGCGCTCTCGGCGCCCGAGGAGCGGGGGCTTTGAGGGTCCCCGCTCCTCGGGCTGCAGTGCTCTACAGCCCTCCTCGAAATCAAACGCGAGGTTACAATGTTGGTCGACGCGCGAAACGCGGCCCACGGTGTCAGCTGTTTGTGTCTGCAGTCGCAAATGTCGGCGCGAACAGAATTTGGGGGTCCTGGGGCGCCGCCACATCGCGGATACAACTTGCGTGTGATTTTCTCGGGAGGATGTAGGGTACGCCAACGTCTTGGAATATCTTATAAATGCTTAACACGAAGACATTGGCGCACCCCGGGTCACTGCAGGCGTTCGGGGATTGCTCCCAAGGTGCCCCTGGCCCACAGTGCCCCAGGCTTTTCGCTCCATTGGGGAGCCCCTAGGACCCGCTGGGCCTCGTGAGGGACGCTCTGGAGGCCGCGGGGGCCTTCTTGGAAATCCTGGGGGCACCTTGGGCCAAGGGCACTTCTGGCAGCACCCGACGAGAACACTGAAGCCGTGGGTCGAGCCCCTCTCCCTTCTTCGCTCCCTCTGGCTGGATCTCTCAGGAGTCCTGGCCTGCAGTGTCTTGGTCGCGGGGGCCCCGACTTGAGGGGCAACGCTCGGGGGGGGGGGGACTGGCTCAAGGCCGCGAAGAGATCGAGCTTGAATCGGCGAGGCCCCCTCCGCAGACCTCACCTCCGAGGACCTGCTGCCTTCGGGCCTCCGGGCCCCCGGCCTCTCGGCCCCCAGGGGGACCGCCGGCTCCACCCGAGCCCCGGCCCCCTGCCGCCGGCACGAAGCCCGGCGGCGGCCTCCCGAGGCCGAGAGGGTGCCGACGGGCCTCGGGCTCGAGCCTCGCGAGAGCGCCCCTGGGAGGGCCGGGCCCTTCCCCGGCCGCAGCCCTCCGCCCTCCAGCTCCCAAGACACCCTCCGGCAGGGCCTTCTCGGCCCGCGGCCTCCGAAAAAACACACACAATTGCGCGCACCACGGCTCGCAGAGTGGCGACTCGCCAGTGGCCTGGGCACCCACCGCGTCGAGGCGGAGAGGCCGCACGACAGCGGACAGCGCGCCATTGCCTTGGCTCACGTTTGCGAGTAGGCGCTTTGGGAGCAGTGGGCCGCGCTCGGTGAGGAAAGCTCCCAGCCCTCCCCCTGGGGGGCAGCTGTT
>CAUYUJ010018338.1:798848-816348 GCA_963575745.1 Prorocentrum cordatum | reverse complement strand
GACGACACAAACGATGACGGTTACGACGACGAGGACGAGGACGACGCGGAAAACGACGACTACGACGACGACGACAACGGCAACGACGACGAGGACGACGACGACGACGACGACGACGACGACGACGACGACGACGACGACGACGACGACGACGACGAGACGACGAGACGACGAGACGACAAGGATGAGGAGGACGAGGACGAGGACGAGACGACGAGACGACGAGACGACGAGGACGAGGAGGACGAGGAGGACGAGGACGAGGACGAGGACGAGGACGAGGACGAGGACGAGGACGAGGACGACGACGACGACGACGACGACGACGATCGCGGCGACGGAGGCAGCGGTCGGCGTGGCCCGCTGGGCATGCTCGGGACCGCGGCCATGCCCCCCTTGCTCGCCGCCATCGAGCTGCCGGCCCGCCACCCCTTCGTGGACATTGACATGCTCTGGCTCGGGGACAGCAGATCCTGCCGGGCCCGGTGGAGAGTGGATGGGGAGGAGGGAGGGGAGGGAGGGAGGAAGAGAGGGAGAGAGGGAGAGGAATGAGGGGGGGAGAAGGGTGTCGCCAGTCTGTCGCCCCCCACCTGGGTGCTGAGAAAGACCCTCCTCAAGGGCGCACCCCCCCGGTCGTGCTGTGACAGGGACCTCCCGTCGATACGCCTGGGCCCTGGTGGACACCAGACCTAAAACGAGTCTGGTGCGGGGGCCGCATATTCAGAGCACGGAGGAGGGAGAGAGGGAGAAGGCTAGGCGGGGGAAGGGGGAGCAAAGGTGCGTGTGTGCGTGCGTGTTGTGTGCACGCGTGCGTGCAACCGCAAGCTGTTAGCGCAGCGTTCAAGCAATCGGTCTTGCGAGTTCGTCGTCTGCGCACCTTGCCGTCCGCGATTTGGCAGCAGAGACTGCGAGGGTTCGAAATCGTGCATCTTCCTTCACGGCCAGCGGTGCTCATCGAATCCTGTCAGATTCGGTGACCTGCATCTGGGCCGCTCGATTGGATACCATCGGGCTGCTAACGCGAAAGTGTGAGTGTGCGTTTGTGTGCGCGTGCTGCCTGAAGGCCAAGAAAGAGAGAACGCGGAAACCATTGAAAAGCCTAAGTGAAACCAACCAATGCTATCTCTGGAGGCCATCCTGGGGACCCTCTTGGGGCTGCCAGAGGGCGTCATGTGAGCCTCGAGCGCCGTGTGGAGGCCACCTTCGACGGTCCAAGAGCGAGTTTGGGCCGCCTCCAGCGGTCATGGGCTGTCCAGGACCGCTCTGAACGCCACCATGGCGGCTCCGACAGCCTGGCCAGAGCGTCCCAAGCCAAGGGAGGTCTTGGGAGCCATTTGGGCCGTCTTGGGGCGATCTGGGACACCCCTAGGCCCGTCGTGGGCTGCCTGAGACCCGAAGAAGCGAGAACGCGGAAATCGTCAAACAAAAACAAGAACTAAGGGAAATCGACGACCGCTGCCTCTGGAGACTGTCTGGGACCCTCTTCTGAGAGCGTCACAAGAGCTTGGGCCGCCTCGGGCCGTCTTGGACCGTCTGGGACCGATCTGGAAGCCGCCATGGCAGCTCAGAGGTCCCAGCAGGAGCGGTCTGGGGGGCCGGTTCGCTGCCACTGGACTTCCTCTTCGCGCGCACTGCTCCCGACACTGTAGGATGGATGACGCTGCGGTCCAGCTTCGTCTCCCTCCTCTCGCAGAGCAGAACGAACGCCCGCTGTCACCGCTCGCGCTTCTCGTAAGCGCTGATCCCAGCGTTGTAGCTGATGACGTCGGGCTCCACATTCGCACCCGACATCTCTCTGAACAGCGCCAACGCATGATGCCATTGTGGTCTTTCACGCGAACGCTAATCCCAACACTGCAGCTGAAGACGTCGGGCCCTACTAACGTATCTCAGATCGCGCTGAGTAGCCCTAAAGCCTGCTGTCACAGCGCGATCTTCTCGCATGCGCTGATCACCAAGCTGTAGCTGATGGCGTTGGCCTCCACACTCGCGTCCCACATCTCGCTGAGCAGCCCCACAGCCCGCTGCCACTGCTCGCCTTTATTGCACGCGCTGATTCCCGCGCTGTAGCTGTTAACGTTGGGCTCTACCTTCGCCTCCGCCATCTCGCTGAGAACCGCCAAATCCTGTTGCCACTGGTTGCCCCTTTATGAATGCGCTGCATGCCGTCATATAGTGGCCAAGCTGAATTGTACGCGCAGTTGGAATGCTTCGCGGAACAGTTGCAGCACTGTGATCCATTGGCGTGTCCCTCCACAGTTGCCCATGGTTGCTTCGAAGGAAAGAAAGCGCTGTGTCGGGATCCTCGCCAGATGCCCAGCATCCAAAAAGACACTAAATCACGACGGCGTGAAACAAAATATCTTGACTCAAAATGGCGACTGGGGAAGGAGAGGGCTACGCAGGGGAAAAGGATCGAGGAAGGGAGGGCGGGAGGGAAAGAGGAAGGAGGGGAACGAGGGATGAAGGGGGGCAGGAAGGAGGAAGGAGGGAGGGAATGATGGATGAGGGACAGGGAGCGGGAGAGAACTGGCACCCCCCCCCCTCCGGCCTGGCACCTCGACCCATCAACGTCCGTCCCGCGAGAGACCCGTGCCCCCCCTTCAGAAGCACAAGCTCCTCGAGGCGGGTCGAGCTGTGCGGCGCAGGCGAGGCATCGTCAGCTCAGTTCGATCCATCTCTGCTCCACACATGTTCGCTCGAGACGACACACCTACGGTGCGGAAAGCCCATCGCCCACCGCTCCGCCAGCGAAGCCATGTCCGTGCGCAGAGGCGCGGAGCCCGACCAGGCCCAGCTCCTCCTGGGCGGCCCCCGCGGGGGGAAGAGCTGCCCCGCCGGCGCCTCGAGGCGACTCCGACGCGGGGACCCCCCGACGCCTGCCGCCGTGAGAAGACCGCCACGGCGTGCAGGAAAGCCACGACCGCAGCTGAGCCAATCTTTGTTTCTGCGTTCTTCTGGGCAGCCACCAGCGACCCACCAATACCGAGAGCCGCTCGGAGAATCCCTGGTGGGCGGGCGAATCCGGGAAACACCCGCCACGAGAACCGACGACCCACCAAACTGACAACCCTCGAAACGGTGAGTCGCAGCTATGAGGTCGGTGGGCCCCTGGCCCCGGGTCGCGGGCGAAGAACACATGCATGTCCGCAGCCTCGCAGATCGGGCTCCTTGACCGCGACCCCGCGGACACTGAGTATTTCTGTTCGCGGATGCCCCTCGCGCAACGCATCCGTGCGGCCGCGTACCCAGGCATCCTCCGATATGATTCCTTGCATCCGCGGCCCCGCTGAAATCCCGACCCCCTCCCTGGGGGTAGCTTCTCGTCCCGGCTCCACTCGTGCTGGTCCTGGAGCCCAATGACGGGCCCCAGAGAACGACATCGAGGAAAACGGAAGCCGCCCAGATTGAAAAAAACATACATATCCTCGGAGCGCAGGGCTCGAGTGGGTGATCGCAGAATTGATACGTACCCCAATATTCGAACAATGCGCAGCACGTTTGGCAAGTCGACGGAACAGTCCACGGGTCTTTCGCAAGGTCGGCCGGAACATCAAGTCTGGGGTTAACCAATTAACCTTGCAATCGATCCCCTACAGTCGCCATCTGTAGGAAGGACGGGCGATGAGGACGCGTGGGCCTCGGACGCCGAAGTTGGCACTGGTTGGGCGGCGGACTGCCGACACCCTGCAAGGCTGGCCAGCGAAAACCGCGACGGACGGGCCGCAAAGGGCAAGGACGCAAAGGGCATCCCAGGACGTCCGCGCGGCCTCACTGCGAGCTTTCGCCGTGCACGTCGTTCATGTCTGATCTTGCTCCTTCCTAGTTGTGCTCGCTTCTCACTCTTCCTGGCCCCCCAGTGGCCGGGAAGCGGCCCAGGATGGAAGAATTAGAGATGCAAGGATCTAGGCCCCCCCCCAAAAAAAAACCAAAGAACTCTCGCGAAATGAAAGATCAACAGCGTGTAGAGTCGACCTCCTCCTCCTCGCAGGGCTTCCGCGGGCCCGCGCCCCGGCGCCCACGCCGCGAGGGCGTGGATGAAGGGGCCCTGGGACACACAAATAACTACACACAAATAAGAAGACCCCCCCATATGTTCCCATTTTTTCTGGATTTTTGCCTTCCCCCCCACTTCCCGTATTTTCCCATATTTTCTGGGGAGTCGACGATTCATTGTGTCTGTGTGTGTGTTTTTCCCCTCCTGAGTGGAGGGCTTACCCTCGGCGGCGCCCGCCGCCCGTGCCCCCCTCCCCCGGGTCTTTCGCGGAGGGGCGCGCCCACCGCCCGCGAGGCAGCACACGAGCCGCCCGGCGCTGCGATGAAGTCGGGCCTGTCCCCCATGCAGGCCGACTTTTTGAACGAAAAACTGTAAAAAAAATAGTCACCAAAAGAATGCCCGAAGATACCCCAAAATGGTCCAGACATCGTGCCACGACTTCTTTTTGTTACTATGTTTGCAGACTCTTCCTGTGCAGGGACAGGCCCGACTGAACGCTGCGATCTGCCTCCGCGGCGTGGGGCCCCGGGGCCTCCCGACCCCCTTTCCACGAGAGAGAGCAGAAGATCCGCCCCCATCACAGATCACCCTGACGCGCGCAGCCGTTTAGTGAACGCGCCCAAAGGAGGAATCGAACAGGGCAGGGTTGTTTAGTCAAGGCCCAGGGACCGTGGAGTAAACGCCACTTCTCGGGTCTGGGTGGGTGGTCCCCCTTGAAGCAAGACGAGGCCAGAACGAGGACAGAAGCGGGCGAGGATAGGTCGACCATCTCGGAGATTCGGCGGCTTCGGGGGATGTCTCGGGCGCCGCGGCGTTCTCGGAGCGTTCCAGGGCGCTCCGAGAGCGTCCCAGCATGCCGGGGAAGTAGGGAAACGAACTCTATACACCGACGCTTTTTCCGACCCTGCGCCGAAATTCGCACAGGAACGCGGATCCTGGTGTATACGGGATCCTGGTGTATACCTTTGTCGCTGCTTCCCTTGGGAAAGCGGGGGGAAAGTATACACCACACCACACCGACGTCATCCCCCACCCTCAAAAAGAAGTCTTGGGACTGAAAAAACAGCCCGCCACCGGTAATGCATATGTTCCAGTTTCCGAGGAAGGGCTGCATCTTACCAGCCTGGAACAGATCCCTATCCCTAAGCTGGGCATCGCCTCATCGCGATGCCAATCTTAGGGACTCCCTCAGTTTCTCAGGGCGCATCCCAAAGATTGTCATCGCCTTTTGGCGTGTCACTCTCAGGGATGGGGACAAGTTCGAGGCTGGTGAGCCTCCCCGTCCTGGCCCCGTCCAGCCCTCCCCCCCTTCTCCGCGGCAGGCCACATGCGAACCCGACCCCTAATAATTACCCCCCTCAAAAATCGTGGGGGGTAGGGGTAGGGTTCGCATGTGGCCCCCTAAAGTCTTGGGACTGAAAAAAACAGCCCGCCACCGGTAATGTAGATGCTCCAGCTTCCGAGGCAGGGCTGCCTCCCCGTCCTGGCCCCGTCCAGCCCTCCCCCCCCGAAGCCGCCTCTGCTGCCGACGGCCCCCGAGGCCCGAGAGGCCCGGGGCACTCCCCGGAGGCAGCGGCCGAGCGGGACGGGTCCACCGCCCCGGATCCTGCCGGGGCGCCGGCTGCCTGCTGGCGAAGCTGCTGGTCAAGGGAGGCAGGGTCCAGACGATGTGTGGAGCAGTCTGATTACCAGCCTGGAACACATCCCGATCCCTGTGCTGGGCATCTCCTCATCACGATACCAATCTTAGGGATTCCCCTTACTTTTTGAGGGCGAATCCCTGAGATTGTCATCGCCTTTTTTGGCGTGTCAACCTTAAGGATAGGGATACGTTCGAGGCTGGTAGTTTGAAGATGCCTTGGAAATTCGCCGCCATACGGATCACTTCTTGACTGTCTTAGGATCCTCTTCCTGTAGGGGGACGCGCCCGACTGGACCATCAGACACAGACTTCCGGAGGTCCGCGCGGAGTTCCAGGGCCTGCCCCGGCGCGCGGCGAGGCGCGCACGGGGGCTCAGCGCCGAAGGCGCCGCCAAGGAGATCCCGGGCAGGCCCCGGAAATCCGCGCGGCCCTCCGGACGGTGCTCCCTTTGTGGTGCCGCCGCGGGCCAGGCGACGTCACCGCAGCGCATGACAGCAGGGGCCACAGGCGATCGCGACTCCTACCGGGCGCTGCAGGCGGGGGACTGCGCGGCGCGAGAGGGCGAGGCGAGGCGAGGCGACTCCCAGCTCGCCCAGACGGGCGGCCGCGCGGGGGGCTCGCATGTGGCGCTGGGGCGCCGCTCATGCAGCCACCGGGGAGGGATGCAAAGAGGGCGTGCCGGTAAAAAAGCTCCCATCCTTCGGAGAGTCTGGCGCGGCGGGTGTGCCATCATATAGCGCCCCCGGGAGCGCCTGGAAGCGCTCTGGAAGCGCGCTGGGGCATCCCCGCCCCGCGACCACCCCGACGTGTGCGGGGGTGGAGCGCCCGAGCAGAAAGCGCACCCGCTCCCGGCGCCGAGCGCGCTCGGGGCAGCGCCCCCGCGCCTCCGCGGCGCACTCGGCAACGCCTCCGCCCTGAGGCGCACACCGACCTTCCTCTTCGATGGGGCGCAGAGGGACATACTAGTGCTACGCTCGCTCCTTGGAGGCGTGCGCCCGACCAACTCATACAGCACAGAAGTGCTACGGCAAATCGATACCCCAGCGGTATGGCAAGACAGCGCCCACTACCGAGCATAGATTAAAAGATGACTGAGCGCGCGCGCGCGTCGCCCCTGTGGAGGCGACGCACCTATATATAGGTAGAGAGGGAGATAGACAGATACATACATACATACATACATACATACATACATACACACATACATACATACACACATACATACATACACACATACATACATACATACATACATACATACATACATACACATACATACATACATACATACATACATACATACATACATACATTCAAACACACACATACCTACCTACCTACCTACATACATACATACATTACATTACATTACATTACATTACATTACATTACATTACATTACATTACATTACAGTACAGTACATTACATTACATTACAGTACATTACAATAATACATACATGCATGCATGCATGCATGCATACATACATACATACATACATACGTACACACATACATACATACACACATACATACATACATACGTACATACATACATACATACATACATGCATGCATGCATACATACATACATACATACATACATACATACATACATACATACATACATATATACACATATACATGCATGCATGCATGCATGCATACATACATACATTCAGTCATACAAACATACATACACACATACATACATACATGCATGTATACATACATACATGCATGCATGCATGCATGCATGCATGCAAACTTACATACATACATGCATACATGCATACATACGTACATACATACAGTTATACATGCATACAGATGTACGTACATACATACATACATACATACGTACGTACATGCATACATGCATACACGCATTCATGCATACATGCATAAATGCATACATACATGCATACATGCATACATGCATACATACAATTACATGCATACACACATACATACATACATACATATATACATACATACACATACAGACAGACCGGCAGGCAGACAGACAGACAGACAGACAGACACACATAAATACATACATATATACATACATGCATACATACATGCATGCATACATGCATATATACTTATAGACATACATATATACATATGTACATACCTGCATACATACATACATACATGCATGCATGTATACATACATACATGCATGCATACATGCATACATAGAGTCATGCATATGTACATACATATATGCATGCATGTTTACATACATACGTGCATATCGTTACTGCATATATGTACGTGTGTGGGAAAGCCATTGAACATAATGCATGCAGCATGTATACATACATACATGCATAGATACATACATGCATACATCAATCCATCCATACATACATACATAGATGCATGCATGCATGCATGCAAACATACATTCGTGTGTGCATGCATACCTACCTACCGACCTACCTACCTATCTACCGACCTATCGAGCTATGTACCTGCCTGTCTCAGACATACATACATACATACAGACATAGATGCATACATGTCTACATGCATACATCATACATACATGCATGCATGCATGCATTCATACATACATGTAGTCACATGCATACGTACGTACGTACGCACACACATACATACATACAGAGACAAACGGACAGACAGACAGACAGATAGACAGACAGGCAGACAGACGTACAGACATACTTACATACATGCATGAATATACGGATGCATCTACGCATACACAAGATAGGTGAGATTTGCAATCAGTGCCAACGCACTGCCCTATCGTGGCTTCACGCGCGAATTCCAACATTAGCCCAAGGTGTGCGCGGAGCGCACGGGGTGCATCTGTACGAATTGGAAGGGCCATCTATCGTTCCCCATGTGTCAAACTGGCCTGCGAATTTTCCCAGCTGGCGGTTCTAAGAGCTCCCCGCCCCGTTGTAGCACGTCTGCGGCACCGAATAGTCGACAATGGTGGGCTCCGCCGGGGCGCCCGCGGGCAAGTTCGTGGGCTCCACGGCCGCATACTGCGTGGAGGGAACACGGGCCTCGCTGTGCGCTCCCCAGGTGTAGCTGGTGGCCGGCGGCGCATGGCTCGCGCTGGGCCCCGTGGCCGCTGGCAGGTAGTTTGCTGCAGGGGGGGCGTAGCCTGCAAGGTCGGCAGGCTGGCCGCCGACGAAGGTGGGCGGCACCTGAGAGTAGCTGGTGCCCGGGGGCAGGTAGCTCTCCGTCGTTGTCGTCGCAGCGGCCGGCCCGGCGTAGCTCGTGGGTGGCGCGGCATAGATTGCTCGCGGAGCGCTGCTCAGCAGGTCGGCACCGTGCGCGGTGGCTGGAATCGAACGGACCTCGGCCTGCGCTGGGATGGCCGTCGTGGGCGCAGAGAAGCTGGTGTGGGCGTCGCACTGGACGTCGGCCACTGCCTGCCCCGCCGCTGGCATGGTGGTGGAGACCGCGGCGTATGGCGGCGCCCGCGGCTGGTTCATGTCAGTGGGCGGCAGGGTGAGAGGCGGGGAGTAGCTCACACCTGGGGCAGTGAAGCTGCCGGGCACGGACATGTACGGCGCATAGCCCGTCGGAGCCACGGTCGTGTTCGTGTCCGGGATGGCTCCGCCCAGTTGCTGCGGCGGCAGCCGAGCCACCTGCGTCGGGAACACCTCCGTCAGGGCGGCCGGCGGGGCGTGCGAGGGCGCGGCGGGATTCGTGGACGTCGTCGTTCTGTACAGCGGAGCGCTCATGAGCCGCTCGGCCTGGGGCGCCGCCTGCAGCGACCCCGCCTGCGCCGCCACGGGGGCGCGCGAAGCCGGCGTGGGGGGCACGATCACCGTGGTGCCGAGGTAGGTCATGCCCTCGCCGATGACGGTGCCCGGCGCCGGCGGGTCGAAGGCCCCGCACTGCTGCGGCGGCAGGGGCGGGTGCACCGTCACCTGCGGGTCACGGGCCACCGACTGCGGCACGAAGCTCATCGCGGCCGCGGACGCCGGCTGCGGCGCCCCCGCCGGCGGCACGAAGCTCCGCACGAGGGCCGGCGCCGCCTGGGGCGCGCCCGCCGGCGGCACGAAGCTCATGCTCATCGGCGGGGCCGCGGGCGCCGCCTGCGCCCAGCCCTGCACGCAGCCCGCCGGGCCCGGCGCTGGGAAGGTGTGCGAGCCCGGGGCAGCGGGCGGCACCCAGCTCATCACGGCCGGAGGCGCCGTGGGCTGCGCGCACCACGGCGGCAGGGCGCCCTGCGCCGGGGCCGGCCCCAGCTGCGCAGCGGCCAGGCCGCCGTGCTCGCCCGGGCCCGCCGGAAGGCTGGCCGAGCCGCCAGGCTGGCTGAGGCTGGCAGAGCCGCCGTGCGAGGCGGCGTCCAGGCGCTGCGTTGCGATGGGCGCTGGCGCGTGCGGGGGCAGCGGCACGCCGACCGCCGGGTCGTAGCCTGGCGGCGCAGCGTAGGAGGCGGGCGCCGCCGTCGTGGTCGTGAAGGCGGGCGGCGCGCCCCCGGGGCCCACCAGGCGCGTGGTCGCGACCGGGGACATCGCGTGCGGGGGCAGCGGCGGCACGGCCACGGCCCCTGGCGGAGCGCCGTAGGTGGCAGGCAGGGCCGCGCCGGGCTCGCCCCGCGGGCTGGCGTAGGTGCCTGGCGCCGCCGTCGTGTACATCGGCGCCCCGCTCCCGAGGACCGGCACGGCAGGGGCGCCGTACTGCTGCAGCGGGGCCCCGGTGGTGATCGTGTGGGCTCCGCGCGGGGACAGCATCCCGGCGTGGACGCCGTGGGCCGTCTGCTGCACGTACGGCGCCGCATGTGCGGCGGCCTGGGCGGCGGCCGGCGGCGGCATCTGCACGGGCGTGGGCGCGTAGGCGGTGGCTGGGGTGATCATGCTGCCCGCGGCCGTGCCATGGGGCGCGAAGCTCGCGGCGGGCTGGGGCGCCGCGGCGCCGGGGGGCGCGAAGCCCATGGCGGCCTGGGGCGCCGTGGATGCCGGCGGGGCGAAGCTCATCGCCGCGGGCTGGGGCACAGCTTGCGTCGGGGCCGCTGCCAATGCCATCGATGTGGCCTCCGGCTACACGCGCAAGGAGTGACCCTCCCACGGGCGGGCGGCGGGCGCAGCGAAGAACTTCCCTCTTGAGCCAAAATGGCTACGGATACATACATGCGTGAATGCAGTCATGCAGTCATGCAGTCATGCATGCATGCATGCATGCAGTCATGCAGTCATGCATGCATGCATGTCTACATGCATGCATGCATACATACAAATGTATATATATACATATACATATATAGTGGGTTCCGAAAACCCTGAACCACAAATCCTTGCCATCTCTTGGGAGGCCAGCTGTCACTTCCGCCAGCTTCCGTCGGCCTTCCGCCGGCGGAGGCGCCCTCGTTTTGCTTCCGCCGCCTTCCGCCGACCTTTACCCTTTCAGGAAAGACACACACACATATAGATGTGCATTTGTCTATACATAGATGTATAGATACATACGATTCACAACTGTACATATAAACACCTATAGATACATGTATCTACATTGGAGACTGGGGGGTGAGATCGAAGTGGAACGGAAAGCTCCCCACCGTAAATCGGTTTCGTCGTGCGCGCGGGCGGGCGATTGCTAGGTTGTCCCACCGTGGTGTTCCGTCGATGTCCTGTCGGTGTCCAGTTGGTGTCCCGTCGCTGTCCTGTCGCTGTCCCGTCGCTGTCCCGTTGGTGTCCCGTTGGTGTCCCGTCGATGTCCCGTCGCTGTCTCGTCGCTGTCCCATCGCTGTCCCGTAGCTGTCCCGTCGGTGTCCCGTCGGTGTCCCGTAGTGTGATCGAGAGTGAGATCGATAGTGAGATCGAGAGTGAGATCGATAGTGAGAGAGATCTATAGTGAGATCGATCTCTAGATCGATGCTGAGATCGATAGCAAGATCGATTGTGAAATCGATCGTGAGATTGACAGTGAGATGTATAGTGAGATCAATCATGAGATCAATTGAATTAGACGGTGGCTCCTCCCCCCCCGAGCCTCCTGATCACCCGAAGGGTGGCTGTATAGGGCAGTCAGATACACAAGTATGTTTGGATGACGCCGACTGCGAGCCTGGGGCGGCGGCGGCGGCGGCCGCGGGGGCCTCGCCCCAGTCGCCCGCCGGCGCCGCGACGCTGGGCAGCACGCCGCGGAAGACGGTCGGCAGCAGGTCCCGGCGCGGCGGCACGGGCGCGAAGACCTCGCGCGCTGGGGTGGGGGGAAGGAGGGGCGGCACGCCCTCGAGGCGCAGGACCGAGGGTCGCCCCAAAAGGTGATTCTCCTGGAGAGCCACGCGATGGTTCCAGATGCCCTCGGCGCCCCCCCCACGGAGCCCCCCGAGAGGCCGAAAGCCTTCAGCAAGCTTCGCGGAGTCAAGGGCCGCCCGTGGCCGCCTCGCGGCCGCCCACTGTGGGGGGGGGCACCCGTCGAGGTGGCGCCGCGTCGCCACCCGTTGCCGCCTCGTGGCCGCCTCGTCGCCCCCTTGGGGGGCTCCAGCGAGGTCTCGCCGCGCCGCCACCTCGTGGCCGCCTCGTGGCCGCCCGCCCTTGGGGGGGTCCGCCGAGGTCTCGCCGCGACGCAGGCCGCGGCCGCCTCGTGGCCGCCTCGTTGCCACCCGCTTGGGGGGGTCCGCCGAGGTCTCGCCGCGTCGCCGCCCAATGCCGCAGCGTTGCCGCCTCGTTGCCGCCTCGTTGCCATCCCTTGGGGGGGGTCCGTCGAGGTTTCGCCACGTCGCCGCCGGAAGCCGCCTCGTTGCCGCCCACCGCGATTGGGGGTCCATCGAGGCTGGACCACACAGCTTGCACCACATAGCTTGCACCACCCAACTCACACCACATAGCTTACACCACGTAGATTGCAAAACGTAGCTTGCACGTCCACAATGCAATGCAGTAACTTACTGTTTGGGGTCAACTCAACGCCCGCTAACATTGGGCAAAACTGTTGTTGCGTGTCCTCGTTCTGGCCCTGGCGAGGCATCTCCCTTTGGGGGGAAATCCTTATACATATATATATATATATATACATACATACATACATACATACATACATACAGCTGAGGAAACTTGGAGGGATGGCCTTATTGCTGTAACATCGTTCATGCTATGCGCTCCTCCTCCTCCTCCTCCTCCTCCTCCTCCTCCTCCTCCTCCTCCTCCTCCTCCTCCTCCTCCTCCTCCTCCTTGCTGTCTCCCAAAGGATCCCGACAAAAAACCCAAGAAGACACCAGGAAGACGCAGGCATGGATCCTTCGGAGCGGCTGTTCCGCCACCATCTCGCCGTCGCTCGGACGTCCCTTCCCCCCGTGCCTTCTTCGGCTGCGTGCGTGGCTTCTGTGCGGGGCTGGATGCTCCAGGCTGCCCCTCGAGGGCCCTCGCCGAGAAACCCCTGCGCACGCCCGAGCGCTGCCGAGGGGAAGCGCTCGCCCGGCGGCCGCCTCTGGAGGGGCCGGTGGGGACCCGCGAGGCGTCGAGGCCACGGCCCTGCCGCGCCGAAGAGGCCGCTGCGGCCCGAGAGCCGAGAGGCGCGCGCGCTCCGCGCCCCCCGCCGCGGGCAGGGCAGGGCAGGGAGCCCGCCCGCCGAGGCCCCGCGGCACGAGGCGGAGGGCGCGAGGAGGGCCGCCGGCCCTCGCCATCGCCATCGCGTTGGGCGCCCGCTCCCCCGGGCACCTCTTCGGCCTCGTGCGCGCCTCGCCCTCGCCGGGGCGGCTCGGGAGGCTCCTCTCGAGGGCCTTCGCCGAGGGAAGAGGCACACGTCCGAGCGACGCCGGGACACCGGCTGCGCGCCGGGGGTGGGAGCTGAGCGGGGGTGAGCGCAGAGGCCGGCCCGACACACGCCCTGAGGATCACGGACGCCGTGCCACCGCACCATGAGGAACGCCGAATAAGGAGCAAGGGGGCTCTGCATGGGCACTGCGAGCCTCGGCCATGAAGGGGGTCCCCCGGCCCAGATCCACGGAAGCGGCCCGGAAACCCGAGGCCAAGTCGGTGATCATTTCAGCATCTTGCATGTTTCGGTGGAGCTGAACGGAGTTGACACTTGTCGTTTTTGGGGTCCTTGGTTGCCATGCATGGACGCTAGAATTTCCATACTCATCGCTCCAGGAGGCTCTGACAAGATCACGTCCAACTGGCACGTCTTCGCTACTGAGAAAGGCCGAACACGGGAACAGAAAGCCTGAACATCGCATCCAGAGGCAATAGACAAGGAGCTGGTACCCCTACGCGGACATGTGTACACGTTGCTGCCGCGGCCAGCCAGAATCACCTGCTTGAACGCTTCGAGGAAGTTCTTGCTCTTCTGCGAGATCGAGACTATGTATCTATACGTCTTGCCAGGTCTCACCGCAACGCAAGAATAGCAAGCATCGGCATCACAGAAACCAGCTGCGTATGCGGACTTCGACTCTTCAGAAGCGCAAAACGTCAGAAATCGAGCTGAATACTCTGCAGCAGTAGTAGTCGAACACGCCTGGGCTCGCACCTGTCGGACAGCCTGCTGCAACCTAATTCTGTCCTGCCTCATGGCGTCGCTCAGTGGAACACCTTGTCTCCCTGGGAAAAGGTGCCTGTGGGCTAATAGAAGATCTGCCTGCGGCCGTTTGATAGTCAATCCACACAGGAGGTCTTCAAGAGCAGTGAAAATGACAGGACCAGTGGCAGTCCACAAAGATACAGGCCGATTGCGTGGATTTATTCTCGTGTGGTAAAATGTTTCGCAAATAGAGCCACCATAGAGACCACAAAACTGACTGAGCGTCGAGCTTGCTTCTGGAGATGAAGACTGCCCAATCGAAATGCAAGCAGCTGAATGCTGTCCACTGCGTTTGACATACATGCTCCCGTCTCCATCGAAAAACCCACTCCTCCAATGTGGATGCGACGCTAGCCGCCGCAGTCTGGACTGCATACTCCTGATCTCCGACCGAAAGAAGGCACCTGCAGATCTGACCCAAGACACGTGCGACCAAATCGCAATGGCTATGACACCATGTGAACCTTGAGCCAAAATGGCCACTTGTCGTTGGCAACGCTGGTGGACGCAAGCGCGACTGCAGAGCCGGCGGGCCGCCCCGGGCACTGGGCGCACTCGCACCCAGAGCAGGCGGGCAAGCAAAGACGGCCGCGGAAGGGGAGGGAGAGGGAAGGAGGCCCGAGCCGGGGCCTTCGGTGAAGCTCCCCATGGGGCCACGAATCGTGTGAGGGGTGTATCAGAATGGGTGTGGCGGACGCATGTGGACGGTGACACTGCGGCCTTCGGTGGAGCTCTGTATGGGGCCGCGAAACGTGCGAGGTGTGTGCCGCCATGGGTGTGGCGGACGCATGTGGACGGTGCCACTGGGGCCTTGGGTGGAGCTCCCTAAGGGACCACGAAACATGTAAAGGGTGTGCCGACATGGGTGTGGCGGACGCATGTGGACGGTGGCGCTGGGGCCTTCGGTGGAGCTCCCTAGGGGGCTACGAAACGTGTGAGGGGTGTGCCGACATGGGTGTAGCGGACGCATGTGGACGGTGCTACTGGGGCCGTTGGTGGGGCTTCCTATGGGGCCATGAAACGTGTGAGGGGTGTGCCGAAATGGGTGCGGCGGATGCATGTGGACGGTGGCGCTGGGGCCTTGGGTGGAGCTCCCTATGGGGCCGCGAAACATGTGAGTGGTGTGCCAGAATGGGTGGCGGACGCATGTGGACGGTGCGTCTGGGGCCTTCGGTGTAGCTCCCTGTGGGGCCACGAATCGTGTGAGGGATGTGCCGAAATGGGTGTGGCGGACGCATGTGGACGGTGCCACTGGGGCCTGGGGTGGAGCTCCTCACCGGACCACGAAACGTTTGAGGGGTGTACAGAAATGGGTGTGGCGGGCGCATGTGGACGGTGCCTCTGGGGCCTTCGGTGGAGTTCCCTTTGGGGCCACGAAATGTGAGAGGTGTGCCGAAATAGGTGTGGCGGACGCATGTGGACGGTGCCTCTGGGTCATTGGGTGAAGCTCCCTATGGGGCCACGAAACATGTGAAGGGTGTGCCGAAATACGTGTGGCGGGCGCATGTGGACGGTGGGTGCCACTGGGGCCTGGGATGGAGCTCCGTATGGGGTCACGAAACGTGTGAGGGGTGTACCGAAATCGGTGTGGTGGACGCATGTGAAAGGTGCCAATGGGGCCTTCGGTGGAGCTCCCTAAGGGACCACGAAACATTTGAGGGGTGTGCCGGAATTGGTGTGGCGGACGCATGTGGACGGTGGCGCTGGGGCCTTGGGTGGAGCTCCCTATGGGGCCGCGAAACATGTGAGTGGTGTACCAGAATGGGTGTGGTGGACGCATGTGGACGGTGGGTGCCACTGGGGCCTTCGATGGAGCTCCGTATGGGGTCACGAAACGTGTGAGGGGTGTACCGACATGGGTGTGGCGAACGCATGTGAAAGGAGCCACTGGGGCCTTCGGTGGAGCTCCCTAAGGGACCACGAAACATGTGAGGGGTGTGCCGAAATTGGTGTGGCGGACGCATGTGGACGGTGCTACTGGGGCCTTTGCTGGAGCTCCCTATGGGGCCACGGAACGTGTGAGGGGTGTGCCGACATGGGTGTGGCGGACGCATGTGGACGGTGGCGCTGGGGCCTTCGGTGGAACTCCCTAGGGGGCTACGAAACGTGTGATGGGTGTGCCGACATGGGTGTAGCGGACGCATGTGGACGGTGCTACTGGGGCCGTTGGTGGGGCTCCCTATGGGGCCATGAAACGTGTGAGGGGTGTGCCGAAATGGGTGTGGCGGATGCATGTGGACGGTGGCGCTGGGGCCATCGGTGGAGCTACTTACGAGGCCACGAAACGTGTGAGGTGAGTGCTGAAACGGGTGATAACGATGATGCTGATGAGAAAAGGGAGGGGGCAGCGGGAGGAGGATGAGGGAACGCGGGGACCGTCTCTTCAGAACGAAGACCCAACACCACAGGATGGCTGGGAGAAATAATCGTAAATCGTCTCCTGACTATTGCTTAACTATTTTTGAATACTCCTCATGTAGAGGGACATGCCCGACTTAATATTAACAAAAAGAATGACGGCCCCAATCCCAGACTCTGTGGGATGCAAGGTGTTGGGCCCAGCTCGGGGATGTGCGATGGCGGGGGGTCCATCCTTGATAGCGGTGCGTCTGGACAGCCACATGGGGGCGTATCCCAAAGTTCCCTCCCCATTTCTGAATGACCCAAGTTTGCGAGCGGGCATCCGGGAGTGGGGGAGAAACATCGCCTTCGGTTCAGGAAGATCACAGTCAAGTCGCACAGTAAGGATGAGCGACTTCCCACTGCTACCCTTGCACCCTTGCCCGTTTGCCCATCCTTGGCGACTTTCGCTGGCCAGCTCCTTTCGAAAACGCCAACATGCCAACCCATCCCGAAGGCCCGAAGTTTGCCCTCCATTCCCAGTTGGGGAGGGGGGGGGCGTCGGGGAACATGGAAAAAACACACGTGGAACCCGTACCCCCCCCCCCAACACGAAATTTGGGTCCTCAGGTTGAGTTGGAGTGGTCTGGTAGGTATATTTACAAGCGGACCTAAGCCAGAAAAACACCCCTTAAAAACACGAGACCCTCCGCCGGCCCAAAACGCACAGAACATCCAAGGGTGCCCTCCCCCAGGACGCACCAGAACATCCAACAAGCACGAAGAACACGAGGGCACCCTCCCCGAGCCGACCTCGATGATTGTACCTCGGCCCCACTGTAGTTGTTACAGCGCATCTTTACCGCGCAACCTTGTTGTGCGACTTGCCCGTGCCGAGCCGCTGCCCCGCCGAGCCACCCCGAGGGCCGAGGAGCCCCCCGGAGCAACCACGCAGCAGGAACCCTCCCAGGGGGGGGGGGCGGGGAAGGGCGGCCC
>CAUYUJ010018338.1:786348-793848 GCA_963575745.1 Prorocentrum cordatum | reverse complement strand
GGGGGGGGGGGGGCACATCCCTGCTGGACGGTTGCGTTCCACAAGGGGCCCATGACCACGCACAGACGAAGCGGAGGAAGGTCAAGGGGAGGAGGGGGGAGCCGGAGCGGCCCCCAGCTGTAGAGGATGGCGATGGTGATGCCGCACGTTTCTGAAGTCGCTCCAGGGGCTCTCCAGCTGGGTGCTCGACCAGCGCGGCTCTGAGCCGCCGGAGCAAAGCGAGCACAGGGGCGCATCATCTGGAAAAACTCCAGCTGGCTTGGCAAAGAGTCCTCGACGGGCGTCAGAGGGCTCAATCGACCCCAGAAGCAGCTGAGGAGCTGTTGAGGCAACTACCTCTGGAAGCAACGATGCGAAAACGCCAGCAGAGCCATATTGAAAATGATCCACCTTAGGCCCTGGAACAGTGGCGCCAGGGACTGCCCTCTTCGTAGACGTGCGACAAAGCCAGACGCTCGCGCATGCCCATCTGACCGTTCGGTTCGTGCCACAAGCAAGCGTCGCAACGGAACTGCAGCGGTTGTGGCGAACCATGCCTGCCACACGCTCCATGTGCTAGCGCTGACAGAGACGAGGCCGACCCTTGTCTGGTGCAAGGCAGCAAGATTGAAGCAATGCGCACGATCCGCCCCTCCCCTTGAAAGCGCGAAGGCAGCATCAATGAAATCGCAAGCTGGGAGAGCACTGCCTGCAATGTCAAATCAGCATCATCCTACCTGTGGTGCCTGTGACCCGCGTGTTGAAAAGCTTGCCAGCCCCCTCATGGGTCAACGACGAGGTGTCAAACCTGGAGCAGCAAGAGAGAAAAAGCGGCCCTCAGCAAGGCCCACTTAAGGCAGAAGCGGGGAGATACTAGAGCAGGAGAAATACAAACGGGAGCAGGATCAGGACGGGAGGAACCCGAGAGGTGGGGTGAGAGAGGGGGCAAGAAATGTAGAGCAGCAGATAAGTATTGCCAGTACCAGCGAAGCGAGCTGCATGATTTGCGATAGTAGCTTACACGGTGCCCACCACCACACGGGGGAACATACTGGTGCCCTGCAGCACAAATGAAGACTCCGCTTGAAGCTTCCAAGCGGTCATCCCGACGTGGTGAGGCCGACGTCACTTGCGCAGAGCTTCTCGACGCAATGGAGAGGGCCCCTACATTCTCCACGCCTGTCTGGACGAGGACGACCGGGAAGATGCTCCCGCCCCCTCACTGTATTCGTACATCATGGCCGGCGGAGCGTGCACGGGCATACGCCGACCATGGCCTGTAAACAACACCTGCTGCGACCACCTGGCGAACAGGCAACGCCCCAGCGTCAGAGGCGGCCATGGGGTCTGCGCTGGAGGGGCCCCGAGACAACCGGTCAAGAGGGGGGGGGGGGGGGCAAGGCAAAGGCCAAATCCGCTCAAAATCAACCCCTGGACCCCTCCCTGGAGTCGAACGTAACCAGCTTGGGGAGCCGTGCCCAGCCGTGGCGACGACGGGGCCCCTGCCTCCCCCCTTCTCTGCTGGGCGTGGCCAGCGCTGGCCCCCCCATCCAGCTCCAACGATCACGTGCTGATTACTGCCGCATCTCTTCGCGGCGCAGAGGACGGGTGTACTTGCACTTGATCGTCCTCACACGGCGGGTCAGGCGACCGTCCTGCATCAGCTGCACCTTGCAGGTACCCTTCTCGCGGTCGACGGCGGTGACGACCGCATGCCCGCCCGACGGGAAGGTGCCGACCACCTCGACGAGCGCGCCGAGCTCGGGGAAGCCAGAGGGGAACTGCGCGCCCTGCTCCTGCCCCAGATGCCCGAAGCTGTCTTCTCCCGAAGCTCTATCTTTCTCCCAGCCTGGGAGCCCTCCTCCGACCTCGGCCTCCCGGGGCCCCTCGGTCGGGCCCCAGGGCCACAGCCGGACCCCAGGGCCACGGGGCCATGGATCCGGGGCGACAAGCTAACCCCCGAGGGAAGAGGGCGGGACCTCTGGGGCACGAGAGGGAAAAACACACGCGCACACACACACACACACACACACGCACACGCACACGCACACACATCGGAGGGTGTCTAAGAGATTCACGGGCGGCGGGCATGTCCGCGTCCGCGCCCTCGTGGCCGGGACGCCGAGGGGCGCGGTCCCCCGGGACGCCCGCGCGATCGTCAGGACACGCTCCGCGCGGGGCACCCTGCGCGGAGCCGCCGCGCACGCCCCGTGGGGGCGTGCGGCGGAGGGGTCCAGGCCGCGGGGCTGCGCGGGCCGAGGGGCCTGTTGCTCTGCACATCTTGATCCGTGGAGGGAGCCAGATAACCACAGTGAGGTGATGGGCCTGTTTTCCACCACCACCACCACCATATGTTGGAGGGGGAGGGGGTCCTCCTCCTCCTCCTCCACCTCCTCCTCCTCCACCTCCTCTTCGTCCTCCTCCTCGTCCTCCTCCATCCCCCCTCCAACTTATGGTGGTGGTGGTGGAAAACAGGCCCATCATGAGGGATCTGTCCTGGCACACCGGATGCATACCCCGAGCCACGTGTCAGCTGCGACTGGTAGAAGCCGTCGGCCGAGGGGGGGCCAAAGGGCGCCGAGGGGCGCCAGCCAGATAACCACAGTGAGGGATCTGTCCTGGCACACCGGATGCATACCCCGAGCCACGTGTCAGCTGCGACTGGCAGAAACCGTCGGCCGAGGGGGGGCCAAAGGGCGCCGAGGGGCGCCAGCAGATCCATGGAGGGAGCCAGATAACCACAGTGAGGGATCTGTCCTGGCACACCGGATGCATACCCGGAGCCACGTGTCAGCTGCGACTGGCAGAAACCGTCGGCCGAGGGGGGGCCAAAGGGCGCCGAGGGGCGCCAGCACTCCCCGGGCCTCGCCAGGGGCGCGCTCGGGCCCCCGGGGGTCTCGGGGCGGCGTCCGGCCGTGGCGGCGAGGGCCTCCCAGCGGCACGAGGCAGGCAACGGCGAGGCAAGGGTACGGTCAACCCGTGTGATGAGCATGCGCGCGCGGGAAGGACGCGAGGGCCCTGGAAGGCCACGTCGACACTTTGCGAGCGGGGCACGGCCAGCGAAAGCGGCCCGAGGATGGGCCAAAGGGGGAAGAAGGCAAGGATAGCCTTTGGAAGTCGCTCATCCTTACTATGCGGGTTGACTGCAGCCACATCGGTATCTGACATGTGTGGAGGAATACAAGAATCGCATAAACATAAATTTTGGGGGGGTCCGCGCGGACCTCCAGAAATGCATGTTCGTGTCATCCCTGGTTCCCCGAGGATGCTCCGGATTTCACCATGAAAGGGGGATGGTCTGATTTGGGACGGGGTCTGATTTAACTATCTTGGAGGGGTTCGGGGGGTCTGGGCAAAGGGCCGCGCTTGGATGGCTGGCCTTGGAGGGGGTCTAAAACTGCTCAGCTGGGAAGGTTGTGACCCCAACCCGTATCTTCTCCTCCTCTGACGTACGGATCTGAGCGTGTTGCCTCGCACGGCGCTTCCCCCCCTACCCCCTCCGCCGCGTTTACGGACAGCAAGGGGCCGAGAAAGGCGTGAGAGCGAGTCCCGACGTGCGTGAGGTGCAGACTTCCTCCCGGGCCTCGCCGCGCCCTCCCAGCCTTCCCCCTCCAGGCAGTTGGACTTGCCAGACTCTGAAGAGAAGCACGGGCACTCTGCTGCACGCCAACGGTGGCAGCTCATGGGAGCCTCCCACAATATCTTGTTGGCTCTTGCGAATCCACGCTGATCGACGATAGCCGACACTAATCGACGCTGAATCGACGCGAATCGACGCGAATCGACGCTGAATCGGCGCTATCGCTACCTCATCGACTACCAACCAAACGCTGACCGACGTTAGTGCACTCTAAAAACAGAACATCGATTGAACACAAGAGCCTGTTTATTCTATTATTCGTGATACCAGGCGTGATCGGTGGAGGAAGGGAGGGAAATCGTTCCCTCCCGATCACGTCACGTCGGGGGGCCGCCGGAAATCCCAGGACATCCTCGAAGAATCCGTAGGACAAGGCCGCAAATGTGGGCGCAATAGCGTGACGTGATCCAGGGGGGGAGATCGCGGCCGTAATCGCCAAGACCTTTGAACAACAGGCTCCAAGGCTCACATGATTTGGAACCACTGGGCGGGTGGTGAGGGGGGGGACCCAAACGGGGGGTGAAGAAAAGGGCCCAAACGTGCCCCTTGAGGGCACTGTTCTTCACCCCCCCTTCAAGTCTCCCCCCCAATCACCACCCGCCGGAGACCGACCCGCTCGCGACCTCCAGCAGCGCCGGCATCAGCCCCTGCGCGAGAAGCGAGCCAGTCCACGGCTGCGGCACGCCGCTGGAGCCGCGCCGCCCCACCTCGAAGCGGCGGAGGCGACCACCACAGTAGGAGCTCGACCACAAGAAACCTCCCACGGGAAACCCCAACCCCGACACCCCAGGACGTCCCTCTTGACTTTTGGTGTGGGGACATTCCGCTCTCCATCGCAAGCCCATCGAGACCCAAGAAGCCCAGGGCACCCTGCAAAACAGGGCTAGGATCGGGATAAATCGCTCCAGAGCGTTCCGGAGCGCTCTCAGAGCGTTCCGGAACGCTCTGGAGCGGCCGCGGCGCCCAAAACATCCTCCAAACCCGCCGATTCTCAGAGATTTCGAGTTATCCCTATCCGATTTTGTCCCGATCTTCGCGTCGTTTTACCCTGGAGGCAAGCAGAGTGGTTCTTGGCACGGGCTTCCGCGGCACTCGCCCCAGAGGCTTCCGGCTTGCGGCGGCGAGCCCAGGGCGCGGCCTTCTCGGAGAGCTCGGGAGGCCGCCCGCCGTCGCCCGGGCGTCCCGTCCCAATGCATTTTTTGTCGGCTTCGTGCGTGGCGTTTTCCGCAAGATGGTCGAGGACGCGGCTGGTCCTCGCCCAGAAAGTACTCACTGCGTGGAGCTCCCCATATGTGCATCTGTTCGTATTTGACCTGTCCGCCGCGAACGTCTAGGCGCAAGAGCTTTCGAATATGAACGGGCTTCAGTTGTGGCGGTCTGGTCATGAATCTGACTGCGAATGAATTGGAGTGTGAGTGAGCCTCAGTAGTACGAGCGCGTCTCTGCGCATGAGCCTGGGACCTCCTGGGGCCTCCTGAACCTACTGGGACTTCCTGGGGCCTCCAGGAGCCTCTTGGGGCCTCCTGGGGCCTCCTAGGACCTCCCAGGGAGGCTTCGTGCCCCAAAGGAGGCCCAATATATAGCAACCGACGTACGTAAAACATTGCGGATTGGAGCCACAGGAAAAGGGCAATATATAGGAACACACGTAAAGCACCAAGGACTCGTGCCCCAGGAGAGGCCCAACAAATAGGAACATAAGTAAAACAGTTAGGATTGTGTTCACAGGAGAAGGACAGTTTATAGAAACATACATATAACGTCAAAAATTCGTGCTCCAGGTGAGGCCCAATCTATAGGGGCATACGTAAAACACACGGGATTGGAGCCACTCCTGTTGCCTTCTGAGGCATCCTGCTCCTGGGGCCTCTCGGGGCCTCCTGTTGCCTTCCGAAGTCTCCTGGCGCTTCCTGTGGCCTCCTCGGGCTCCTGTGGCTTCCTGAGGCCTCCTGGAGCTTCCTGGGGCCTCCTGGAGACTCTTGGGACATCTTGTGGCCTCTTGAGTCTTTCTGTGACCTCCTGATGCCTCCTGGGACCTCATGTGGTCCCCAGGAGCCTCCTGGAGCCTGTTGGAGCATCCTGTGGCATCCTGAGGAGAACCTGTGCCCACGAGTCTGGCTACCAAAACAGAAAAACCGAACGAGACATCCTCAAGATCTGGCCCACCTGGGGCGTGGATATGAGCGCCTCGCTCGAGACATCCTCCAAATCTGCTCCGAAAGCGAAGGATGTTGGGACAGAAAACAAGCAAACCGCTTGAGACATCCCCACAAAACGGCCGCGAACGGGACCGTGTCATACCCCTCGGCGGCCCCCCCTTAGGGGCGTGAACATGAGCGCCTCGCTCGAGACATCCTCCAAATCTGCTCCGAAAGCGAAGGATGTTGGGAGAGAAAACAAGCAAACCGCTTGAGACATCCCCACAAAACGGCCGCGAACGGGACCGTGTCATACCCCTCGGCGGCCCCCCTTAGGGGCGTGAACATGAGCGCCTCGCTCGAGGCATCCTCCAAATCTGCTCCGAAAGCGAAGGATGTTGGGACAGAAAACAAGCAAACCGCTTGAGACATCCCCACAAAACGGCCGCGAACGGGACCGTGTCATACCCCTCGGCGGCTCCCCTTAGGGGCGTGAAAATGAGCGCCTCGCTCGAGACATCCTCCAAATCTGCTCCGAAAGCGAAGGATGCTGGGACAGAAAACAAGCAAACCGCTTGAGACATCCCCACAAAACGGCCGCGAACGGGACCGTGTCATACCCCTCGGCGGGCCCCCCTTAGGGGTGCTGAAACCAGCGCCCAGCCTGAGACATCCTCACGATCTGCTGTGTGTAGAGTAAGTCAGACAATGAGAAGGCCTGAGTATGAGTAAGTCTGGGTATGAGTGAGTCTAAGCATGAGTAAGTCTGAGTATGAGTAGGTCTGAGTATGAGTAGGTCTGAGTATGAGTAATTTTGTGTGTGGGTGAGTAAGTCTGGGTATGAGTAAGTTTGAGTGTGAGTCAGTCTGTGTATGAGTAAGTCTGGGTATGAGGAGGAGGAGAAGAAGAAGAAGAAGAGGAAGAGGAAGAAGGAGTAGGAGTCATCCAAGTGGTAACAAGAACCCCATCTTAGGATATGGGGAAAAAGGAGCACGTCCGAGCGGTGCCAAGGCCTCAGGCCGTCTGAGAAGTGTTCTGAGCATGTCCCGAGGATGCAGGAAACTCCTCAGAAGGCGCGAAGGCTGCTGAGGAGCCCCGCGGTCTTCCGAGAAGGCCTGCCCCCCCCCTCACTTCCTCCGTGGGCTCGCCGCCGAGACTCTGCCACGAATAATCAAGCCGCCCAGAAAGTGAAGGAAGCTCGGGGATGCACCACCAGGAAGCTATGTAGAGGCCTCCCAAATAAGGTCCGAGCAGATGGGATCGCAGGATCGCGCCGGATGGACGATGCATCGACGGTGCATCGGCGGTGCATCGGCGGCGCCGGCGCGGATAAAGTCGGGCTCCACATCGCCCATGCATCGCCTATGTATCGCCGATGCATCGGCGATGCGGTGTGATCCTCCGACCCAGTCTGCTTGGACCCCATCTGGGAGGCCTACAAAAACCCACTTAGCTATTCGGACGCACCTCCTACAAGAGCGGACGCCCCTCATCGTAAATCCCCGAGCTGGATCCAACCGTTCTGGTCTGTTCGGGAAGACCAACGAAGTCGGGGATAGGGATCGGCATATCCCTTCGTTGGAGGCTTGGGGAAGTTGGCACCAGCACAAACAAAAAACGGAGTGCCTCCACGCGGGGGGAAGATGCGCCTCGACGAGGCCGCGGATACCGACCCGCGTCTTCGCCCACGACTGTCACCGAAAACGGCATCGCCCTCACTCGGTGGAGGCAATTGCCGATCTT
>CAUYUJ010018338.1:773848-783848 GCA_963575745.1 Prorocentrum cordatum | reverse complement strand
TCCCGCATGGTATTATTTGACAGGGATGATGGCCCTGGCAGGTGCGCAACCGTTGTCGCAGAAGTTCGAAAAAGTTGCTCGCAAAAGCCCGTTTGACAGAAATGTTTAAAAAGTGTTGGGTTTCCTACGAATCCGCAAGAGCGCGCGGGATGAGATTTTGACATTTTTTTGTTGAAAAACCATTGGTTTTTTGATGTTTTTATGTTAAAATCGCTCCGAACACTAAGCTTTTGGAAGGATTTCGTCTTGCGCGCGCGAATGTCCACTTTACCTTATTTTTTGCAAGGGATTCTTGAAATTTGATTATATTAGAACAAGAAATGTCATTTTATAGTGTTTTTTGCAAGGGAAAGCGGATTACAACAAAACAACCGGATCTTGATGACATCGTATTACCTGAGGCTTCCTCACGAAAATGATGAAAATGTAGCTGCGGCCTAGGCGGCGCAGGGGGGCCGTGCACCAGGGGTCCCAACAATAATTATTCTTTAGAATTAATAATGTTCAACCAACAGCAGCAGCAGCAGCAGCAACAACAACAACGGCAACCACGACAACAACAACAACAACAACAACAACAACAATAACAACAACAACAACAACAGCAGCAAGAACAATTGCAACAACAACAACAGCAATTACAACAACAACAACAACAACAACAACAACAACAACAGCAACCGCAAAAACAGCAGCATCAACAACAACAACAACAACAATAACAACATCAACAATGACAGCAGTAACAACAACAGCAGCAACAACAACACCAACAGCAACAGCAACAACAACAATAAACAAACAAACGCGAGGATTTGGGCCGTCCTCGGCCTCTGGGGGCAGTCGCTGGGCTCCTGGACGACCTTAAGAAAAGGGCTCGGGGTGAAAAACTGGCCTTGGGAAGGGTCGGGACGTCCAGGGACAGCACCATTTGTGTACTACGAGTGGCGGCTATCAACAGAACCGCTGCGCACACTCCAGAGCACAAGAAGAACGCCCCAGACGAGGCCAGGACCAGGACAAGACCAGACCGGGGCAGACCATGGACCTCTGAAGTCTGGCGGTCCTGGGGGCTGTATCGGGCGCCGCGGCCGTCCCGGAGCGCTCCACAACACTCCGAGGGCGTTCCGGAACGCTCTGGAGCGATTCTCTCGGTCCCAGCCCCGCCCGGCACCTGCTCGCGCCTCTGGCCAAGAAGCGCCCCAGACGCCTCTGCGCTCGCGGGCCGCAGGCCCGCGAGAAGCGGGCTGGCGAGGATGGCAGCCTGCTGGTCCGAGGCACTCGGCGCCCTGGTCAGCCCGTGGAGCACCATGGAGGAGGCGAAGCCACTGGAGGACACGCCACGCCCCCTCGACCCGCAACGGGTGCGCAGGCGGCGGAGGCGGTGCACCCTCGTGGTGGGCGGTGGGAACTCCGCCCGCGCGCCGCCCTGCAGCACGATCGGCCTGCAGTCGTCCAGCATGCTCTCGTGCATGAGCGGGCTGTTGCGATAGCGCTCGACGTGCTCGTCCAGACCCTGGGTCAGGCTCCAGCTGACGACGAGCAGCTCCTCGCCGGGCGCGCCCCAGCTGCAGCCGTCGAGCTCGGCAAGCATGCGTTGGGCGCTGTCCGAACTCGTGAAGCCCGCCAACCCCTGAGGTAGCAGCGTGGGAAATGTTTGCCTTGTTGGGAGCGAGCGAACGAACGACCACGACTGCGAGCAAGCGTCTGGGCCTCGATGAGACCGATCGGGTTCCACGGCCCCCGTACTATGCTGCCTAATGTGTCCGCGTTTGGGAAGGGCGCTCGGGGAGTTCCGCGAAGGTGCCGAAGGAATGCCCGGGAGCGCGGGCCCACTAATTAAGATGGGCTCGACACAGCCAAAAAGACAACGCGGGAAAGGCCACCCGGACAGCACAAGGGAAACCTGCAAGGGCCAAGACAGCCAAAGCTCGTCGTCCAAAGGGGCACTGCTGTGGGACACGTCTGCACCTCCTCACAATCATTCCCTGGCAAATCAGCTTTCGCGGAATTCGGAAGGGAGGGTTCTCATGCGGGCCCAGGGAATGCACGAGAGCCCACACCCCCACATAGAGGAGCTCGCGACGGCACGAAACGACACAAAAATGTCCCAGGAGGGCCCAAGGACCAGGAAGGGAATTCCAAGATAACCGGGAGAACGCGTTTCACGAGCGCTTGCCTAGGGAACATTCGGCAGCGCGTTTCGAACCCGGGGGTGGGCCCCCCCCCAACATTCGGCGCCGTCGATCAAAACCAGGGGGGCTCCCCTCCCCCACAAACCTCCCCCCTCCCGAACACCCCCCCCCTCGGCACAGGCGCTGGCGGCCGCCATCAGCGCCCCCGGCGGGGACGCAGCGACGATGACCAGAGGAAGCCCAGGGGGGGGGAGGGGGTTGAACCCCCCCCCTCCCCTGGCGCCGGGAGGGGGGGGGTTCAAACCCCCCCCCCTCGCGCCGTCGCCGGTGCTGGCGGCGGCCAGCAGCGCCAGCGCTGGCGCCGGCGACGGCGGGGACGCAGCAACGGTTACCACCACTACCACCACCACCACCACTACCACCACCACCACCGCCTCAACCCACCACCACCAACAGCAACAGCACCACACAACCATCACCACCACCACCACAGCCACCACCACCACAACCACCACCACAACTCACCATCACCACCACCACCACCACCACCACAAAAACCCACTACAACTACCACCACCACCACCACAATCTACCACACCACCACCACCGCCACAACCACCACCACTACCGGCAGCACAACCAACCGCCACCACCACAAACCACCACACCACCACCACCAACGCCACCACCACCAACACCACACCAAACGTCCACAAATAACCGCCACCACCACAACCCACCAAAACACAAATCACCACCACACCACCACCACACCACCACAACCACCACCACCACAACTCACCATCACCACCACGACCACAAAAACCCACCACAAGTACCACCACCACCACAATCTACAACAACACCACCACCACCGCCACTCCTACCACCACTACCAGCAGCACAACCCACCACCACCACCACCACCACCACCACCACCACCACCACAAACCACCACAACACCACCGCCACCACCACCACCACCCCAGCACCACCTCCACTAACTACCGCCACAACCACAGACCACCACCAACACCACAAACCACCACCACACCACCACCAAAACACACCACCACACTACAACCCACCACCACCACCACCACCACACCACAAACTACCACCAAACCACCACCACCCCCACAGCCACAACCACCACCACCACCACAACAAACCACCACACCACCACCACCACAACCACCACCACCGCCACCACCACCATCACCACAACCCACCACCACCACCACCACCACCACCACCACCACCACCACCGTCGTCCTCGTCGACGCTCCCCGCCACCGCCGCCCGCCGCCGCAAGCGCCGGCGCCAGCCCAGAAATGGAAATCGCCGTCCCCGCCGCCGTCGCCAGCCGCCGCCGACGCAAGCGCCGGCCCGAAGAGAGGGGAAGCAGGGGGGGGAGGGGGGGGGTCGAACCCCCCCCCCGTCACGCGAGGGGGGGGTTCCGGTTTCAACCCCCCCCCTCCAAGCGACCACAGAACGCGCGCTTTTTCAGATAACCCACAGGGCCCCAAGAAGCGCAAGAAAGAGCTCAAGAGAGAGTGGCCACAGAATTTGCCCAGACTCAGACAGCACAGGGAGGCTCCAAAAGTGCCCCGAGAGAGCCCCATGATGACCCAAAGAAGCCTCTGGAGGGACCCAAGACTCCAAGACGGCCCAAAACAGCAAAACAGCCTTGAGTAGCAGCTCAAACGGGATCAATTAGGGCCCCAGGATGGCCCAAGACGCCACCCGTCAACCCAGCAAGCCACTTGGATAAACCCCAACTGGCTTAGACGGCCCAAAAGCGGCTGAAGACATCAGCTGGCCCTGCGCGCTTGGCGCGGGGACTTCTCCTTCCTTCTCTTACTTGCCCTCTCTCCCCCCCTACTCCTCTTTCCCCTCCACCCAGCAACCATGCAGTGCAAGTTCTCGCCCGGCGACCCTGCGACAAGGAGGCGCACGGGAGGCGGCCTCGGTAGAAGGCAGGCCCCCGCGCGCACAGGCGGTGGATTCGCTGGACTGCAGCTGCCTGCTGCTGCTGAAATTGCCAGGCGGGGCGGAATCTGACTGCTGGTGGAATTGCCAGGCGGGGGCGGCCACGAGGGGGGCGTCCAAGAGGGGGGCGTCCAAGAGGGGGCCTCCAAGAGGGGGGGCGCAAGTCATGGCCGGCGGCACGTGCGCGGCCCAAGGGAAAGCCAGGGACGTATGGAAATAAGAAGAGGCACCATGAAATCTGGGGAGGTATCATGGCCCCCACCATGATATCCCCCCCGCTAGTCATCGCCCCCCTCTTTGGCGCGCTCCTCGAGAGGCACATTCGTGCAACTGTCGTCTCGCACGGTCGCCCGCGGCGGCAGCCGGAAATAAGAGGGCAAGAGCGAGGGGGGAGGCAGGGAGGTGAGCAAATGCAAGAGAGAGAAGGGGGAGGAGGAGGAGGAGGAGGAGGAGGAGGAGGAGGAGGAGGAGGAAGAGGAGGAAGAAGAAGAGGATTGCTTGAAATGGTATGGCTTGGGGGCATCTGAACCCCGATGGTGCGACCAGAGGCCTGGCGCACCACCATGGTATGCCACTCGAGGACAGGGCACTTATGGAGCAAAACGATGCGATTGCTGGAGAGCTTCCTAGAAACCCCACTGGCTCTGGAGGAGGAGGAGGAGGAGGAGGAGGAGGAGGAATGGCGATAAGCTAGCGGAGGGAGCGCATGTCCGGCCGTGTTCACGCAGAGCCTGGTGGATCCAAAAGCCAAAAGTACTCAGAGTCCTTGGTCCCCAAGCTTTTCGGGCCCAAGATGGCCTCACGAGCGCCGAAGAAGGCAAGAAGATGAACCACGCAGGATTGGCCAGAGAGCTCCCCAAGACGCCCCACGAAATCCCCACCAATGGGGCACTAAGACGCCCCGAGAGGGCTTCTGAGGAAGCCCAGGAGGGTCCTGGAGACAATGAAGAGAAGCCCAGAAGGCGCCAGGACAGCCGGAAAGGGCTCCCGAATCCCTCGAGACATCCCAAGACGCCCCAGAGGGTCCCAAGGAAGCCCCCCGATAGCGAAGGATGCGTCAGCAGGGCCCTGAGACGCTCCAAGAGTCATTGAAGATGTTTGCCATCCCCTTACCTGTTTACTGTTTCTATCTCTCTCTCTATTTCTCTCTCACTCGTTCTCGCTCTCTCTCTCTCTCTCTCTCCCCCTCTCTTTCCGTATACATATATAAACATGAACAAATATGTACATCGATGTGGATATATCTATACATATATATATGTATATATAGAGAGAGATCCATACATACATATGTATATGCATCCCTCTCTCTATCTCCCTACATTTAAACAGATACATGGCAACACCTACACTATATCCCCCTGGCCCCCGAACCTCATTGTCCCCCTTATCCTCCTCGCCCTGTTCATCCCCATTATCGCCAACGTCCTCGTCCTCCTCTTCCCTTCCTCCTTCGTCCTCTCCTTGTTCCTCCTCCTCCTCATCATCCTCATCATCCTCATCCTCATCCTCATCCTCATCATCGTCATCATCATCATCATCATCATCATCATCACCATCACCATCACCATCACCATCACCATCATCATCATCATCATCATCCTCATCATCATCATCATCATCATCATCATCATCATCATCATCATCGGCATCATCATCATCATCATCATCATCATCATCATCATCATCATCATCATCATCTAATCGTCATCATCATTATCATCATCATCATCATCATCATCATCATCATCATCATCATCATCATCGTCATTCGCATTATCCGCCTCTTCGTTCTCGCTCGCTCCGAGTTTAATGGTCCCCAAAACGCCTGCAGATGCACACCAAGCCCTAGATATGGATACGCATAAATCTGTGCGAAATGTTCAGCGGGTGTGGCCTCAGCCTGAAGAATTCACAAAGGCGTAACCGAAATTCCGGCACTTCACGAAGTCGATTGGCAGGTAGAGAAAACTCGCCAACCCTGCATTAGGGTTACTGCCGGTTGAAGTATCGCCCCCCCCTCCCTCTCAAAACCACTCCACTGGGAGACCGTCACTGCTAATCTGGAGGAGGGGGCCCAAGAGCCGGGAGTGAGCACGAGCGGTGCCAGGGTGGTGCGTGGGCAGTTCTCGGGCGCCCGAAATCGTCCGAGCGAGTGGCTGCAAATTGGCGGCCCCAAAAAGCGACAGGCTGCCGCCAAGATCGCGCAGGCTGGCCCAACTTGTTTCCAGGTAGCCTCCAAGAGAACTCGAGGCAGCTCGAGGTGGCCAGGGAGCTCCCCAGGAATGCACCCGAAATGCCAACGACATGCTGTCCGCCACGGGCGGTGCCCACCCAGGAGCTGCTGTGAATCGCTCCGAGGCCTAATCCGTGTGGCTCTTCTGTTTGATGCCTTACGCAATTGCTTACGCGTGGTCGTTGCGAACTTTGTGTATGTGTGGTCTATGCGCACGGTCTCCCATGAATGTGACCTGCGATAAAGAATACGACGGCTTGTTCTCGCAGGCCCATATGATACGCAAGTGTGCAATTTGTGCGTACGCTCGTTATGACGACTAGCATGCTACCGATGTCTGGTATGAACCTTTGCTGCTTCCATACGCACGTCACGTGAGCATGTTATTGCTGGTCTGGTACTGACGGATGTAATTGACGCCTGGGTTTGGTGTATGATCGATGTCCGCGATGTGTCAAGTGATAGCGAATGTTCTGGACACCTGATATTGATGTATGCTAGGTCTGCATTTTGCGATGCCTGCTATTCGTGGATACGGTTGACGTGCGCCCTGGGGGTGTGCTGCTGGTGTCTCTTATTGGTATGAGCGCTCACGCCGCACGTTCGTGATGTGTGCTATGGTGTGTGTGTGTGTGATAGTAATGTATGTTCGCGGTGTCTGCTGCAGTCGAAAGGCTGTCATAAGGAACCCTAAATAAGGAGCGAGGCCAATGATTCCATAATTTAAAACTTCGACCCCCCACAGAGGAACCAAGGAACACCTAAGACAGGCTGTAAACAAATAAGGAACATTGAGCCCCTTCCCAACGAAAAGGGTTCTTTCTTCAGCGGCCCGACTGCATTGATGCATGATAGATCCAATACTACAACCTCCTCCAAATCGAGCGCAGGCTTTTAATGTGGGTCGACGCGCGAAACGCGGCCCACGGGGTCCGATGCTTATGCTTGCAGTCGCCAATGCCAGCGCGGTCATGGACACTGTGGCGTCCTGGGGCGCCGGCACGTCGCGGGAAAAAAACTTGCGTTTGATTCCGAGAGGGGGAAAGAAGGTTGCGCCAACGTCTTGGCGTATCAAAACATATGTGTAACACCAAGACGCTGGCGCACCCCGGAGCACTGCAGCCGCGGGGGGGTGCTCCCAAGGTGCTCCTGGCCCAGGGTGCCCCCGGGGTTTTGCTCCATCTGGGAGCCCCGTGGGGCCGGCTGGGCCTCGCAAGGGGTGCTCTGGAGGCCGCGGGGGCCTCCCTGGACATCCTGGGGGCACCTTTCTCCTCCTCCTCCTCCTCCTCCTCCTCCTCCTCCTCCTCCTCCTCCTCCTCCTCCTCCTCCTTTGGGCTGCCGGGGCACCTCTGGCAGCACCCGATCGGGGCGCCCCCAGGGCTGCTGGGGCCTGGCGGCCGCGATGGGCAGGGCTGGCGGGCGAGGGGGGCCCTTCTCGGGGGGGTGGCGGGCGGGCGGCCGTGGCGTGCCAGGCCTCTGGGCGGGCGGGGCGGGACACTCTCGGGACCCTGGGGGCGTCGCTTCCGGGGCCTGCGGGCCGGGCGTGCAAGACTGGCGGGCGAGACGGGGTGACGGGGGAGATGTCGACCCCCACAGCCGGCCAGTATCAGAAGGATGCGCGGTGAGGATGCAAGGGCCTCGGAGGCCTATGTGAACGTTTGTCGAACGAGGTTGGCCAGCGAAAGTCGCTAAGGATGGGCCGAAGGGGTAAGGATGCAAGGGCACCCTGAGGAAGGTTGCCCATCCTTCATATGTGGGTTGACTGTAAAAGGGGATCTGTCGACCCCTATCCCAGCCTTCGTTGAGTTTTCAAGGTGGACCAGAAAGTTGGGGCCCGACCCTGGGATATACAAAGGGCGGCGGCCATCCTCGATAGGGTGCGTCCGGATAGCCCCCTTGGGGTGTATCCCAGGGTGTCTCTCCTATTCTGAACGGCTGCACTTGTCGTCGACATGTCGGGGGCTGGGGGAGAAAAATCGCATGCAACGGGACACTTAGGACACTCAAAACTGCTGAGGCCTTGCGTCCGCGGCGGTGCGCTGTGCTGACAGGCGGGCTTCTTCTGAATATTATTATTAGTACTATTATTCTTATTCGTTATATGGTGCGTCTTATTATTATTCTGAGTATTAGTCTTACGGGTCGTAGTATTCATAGCATTATTCGTCTCTTCCTTGTTCTTAAATAATAGCAGCCCCAACCAGTCGGGTTGGGTAACTTGTAAATCTAGCAACGTGTTTGCTTATCTGTCCGTTTTCCTAAGATGGTATCAGGAGCGCTTACGAAGACCCCAAGACGGCCACATAACGCCCGAAGAAGGCCGTAAGACGAGAGAAGAAGAGACCAAGAGGGCCCCTGAACGGCCCAAGAAGATCTCCACAGATGCCCAAGACGACTCAAGGCAGCACCGAGACGGCATTATCGATCCCCCACAAGATACGCTGCAGATGGCCCAGAGGGGTCCAAGAAGCTCCCAAAAGGCCTCAACGCCCTCCAGATGCCCCCATGAGAGGACCCCAAGGCAACCCAATAGAGTTTATTAAAGGGGGGCGCTCCCACGAGGTCGACAGCACCATGAGGGTTTTGCCAAAACGCACGCACCCCGAAAGCGTGCGACAGACCCCGAAGAGAGGCATCCTGGGCCCCCATTAGACAGGCAGAAGTGGCGCAAGCCAATATATCGTACTGGCCAGCGAAGCCTCCCGCGTCGAGGTGTTGCTGGAGCTGGTCACGCGTGAAGTCGAGGGGGATGTTCCTGATTGCCACCGTCGTCTTCGGCTCCTGGCTCACCTGAGCGACAACCAAAACTTGCCTTGACTTACGCACGAGTGCATTACCGAGGGAACGAAAACAATTGCACATGTACGCCCTCCCACGGTCCCGCTTGCACGAATGACCGCGTCCAGACGCAAGCCAGCGGAAGCTGACCGCGCACCTGTGCACGTCGTCAGCCTCTGACTCACGCGCGACCTTACTTCGGCAACTTGCGCGCGAATGTCCGCGCAGTCGACACCCCCGTCTGAAAGCCGCTCGCCTGGTCCTCCACCTCCACGCTCTGCTGGGCCAGGTCAGCGGGACTGCCGAGGCAATGGGCCGCCTCCTCCTCTCTCCTGAACGACAAGACTGGCGCAGACAACGCCCTCTTCACGGCCGTCTCCGGGGGCTGGTTCTCCTCCCCCTCGACCACTTCGATGAACGTACCCCTCACGACGACGCGAATCCCGGCGCGCGGCGCCTGAAAACTCGCTGGCGCCTCGGTCGGCGCTGGCATCTGCACGGAAGCGAAGAATACCGGCGGCGCCCACACGGGGGGCGGCGCGAAGCGTGCGGGGTTCTACAGTCGGGGCGTTGACCTAAGGAACACTAAACAAGGAACGAGGCCCCTGTTTCCATAAGTTAAGCTTCGACTTCCTGCCGAAACCATAAGGAAAGCCTGAGGCAAGCTGTGAGACACTTGAGGAACGCGGAGCCCCTCCCCAACGAAAAGGGTTCCTTCTTCAGGGCCCCGACTGTACGAGGTCGGGAAGGCGAGGGCCTTCTCAGAGGGGCCCGGCGGCTTGCGAATCGGCTTCATCGAAGCCGGGAGGGCCTCGGCGAGTGCGCCCGCCTGCCTGGAGGCCCCCGCGCACTCTTGGGT
>CAUYUJ010018338.1:738848-768848 GCA_963575745.1 Prorocentrum cordatum | reverse complement strand
GGTAGAAGGGGAAGAACTACATGGGGCCCTGCAGGGGCCCTCTAGGGCGCCTTCTGGTTCCACAAGGGACACGGCCCCTTCAGGGCCCGTCTCTTTACCCCGCATTCGCGCCAACCCCCCGTTACCACCCGCCCGGCCGTCTCCGGCTAGGGGCAAGCGCGACCCTTGGCAAAAGTGACCTTTTGTTGCGCGCCCCCGACACGCAGCCCCAAAGAGGCGGCTCCGGCAAACGGGGGCCACTCCCGCGTTTGGCCGACCTCGCCACCGCCACCCACCTTCCGGGCCTCCCTCCCAAAAGACCCCACGTTGCCCCAAAAAAAGCAACCTCGCGCGCAAGCAGGACCAAAGCCCTGGTCCCGAGCTTTGTACTGCGTGTCTTCGAGCCGGATCGATCCGTGAGGGCCCCGGGGCCCGAAACCCGGCGAAAACGCCCGGCGTGAAGAAACTGCAACGCCAGGGTCTCAGGGGGCCCCCACCCCTTCCCACCAGCCCTGTCCTTAAGTATTACCCCCTCCCTTCTCTTGGCGCAGGCTCCTGCAACCACACGAGCCCGCAGCGCCACTCCGGGCCGCACGCGGCGGTCGAAGCGAGCGGGAACAAAGAGGAGCGAGCAGGCACGAGCAGAGGCGAGACAGCACCACGAGAAGTCAAGAATCCAGGAGGTGAAGACCTGGGACTCGAGTTCTGGGTTTTCGTTTACCCAACTCCGCCAGTCCCGGTGAGAAACCCGGAGCTTCGTAGTTCTGGGTTGCTCACCGGGGAGGCCTTCGAAATCCGGAACTCTGGAGTTCCGGGTTCCGAGGGCCGGGGCTGAATGATCATGTCAAAGATGCTGAGGACAATGATCATAACAAAGATGCGGGAGACTGAAACGATGATGATGATGCTGCTGACAAGACGATGACGGTGAGGATGATGATAAGCAGGGTGGAGACGTCGATGCCGATGATGATCACGGGCAGAATCATGAAGTTCAGTACGATGGCGACGATGACGATGATGATGATGATGCTGATGATGATTGGAATGGTGATGATGACAGTAACAATGACGAACATGGTGCTGATGGTAATAATGAGGGCTGTGATTGCGACGATGATCAGGACTATGATGGATATCAGAATGGCGATGGCGATGATGATGGTTGTGGTGTTGATGATGTTGATGATGAGGATGATCACGATGGCGACGGCCAAAACGACGACGATGACGGCGATGATGACGATGACGGCGATGACTGTGACGCTGATGCCGAGTACACCGATGATGGTGACGACGGGATGGTGACGCCTAGCATCACGGTGGCGATGCTGATGATGATGATGATGATGTTGACTACGATGACGATGATGATGATGATACTGATGATGATTGTGATGGTGATGGTGATGATGGTGATGGTGATGACGATGATGTTGATGATGATGCTGATGAGTATGATGCTGATGATTAACGCTATGATCATGAGCATGACGGTGATGACGATGGTGATAGTGATTGCGATGACGATGCCGAGCCTTATGCTGGAGCTAATGATGCTGGCGATGAGTGGCGATGACGATAGCGATGAGGACAACATTAAGGATACCGATGAGCAGGGTGGCGACGTTGAGGGCGATGGCAACAATGACGATGGTGCTGCTGGTGATGAAGATGGCGGTGACGGCGACGATGAGGATGCTGATGAGGACGATGCTGCTAATTGGGACAACGGCAATAGTAATGGTGGTGCTGAGGTTCGTGATCATGATGGCGACAGTTACGACAATATGTATTGTGACGGTGATCCAAATGACGATGCCAATGACAATGAGAATGATGGTACTGGTGGAGCTGATGATGAGGAATATGGTGTTTAGTCGTTATGTTCCGTTTCACGTATTGCCCCTCCGCTCGGTTTTACCTTTGCTCCGCTTTGGTTTACCATCCGTCCGTGTCGTTTTACCCTCCGTTAACATTTCCCTCCGTTTCGTTTTGCCATCCTTCCCTTCAATGTTTCCATCGTTCCATCATGCTGCACCCCCTCCCGATCAATGTTTTCGAACCCTCTTTTTCCTGTTACCTTCTTTCCGATCCGTTTTGCCCTCCCTCCAATCCGTTATATTTGTTTTCCGTTCAATTGTCACCCTTCCCCGTCCGTTCAATTTTGCCTTCCTTCCATTCCGTTCTAGCTGCCTTCCATTATGCTCTACCCTCTCTCCATTTACACTATTTCCGCTTTCCGTCAATTCCGTATAACCTTCTTTCCGTTTCGTGGTACTCCCCCTCCGTTCCGTTACCGTTGTATGCTTTACCGTTCCGTCTTGCCTTCCTTCGTTTATGTTGTATGTTCTCTCCGTTCCGTTTGACCTTCTCGCCGTTCCGTTTTACCCTCCTCCCGTTTCGGTGACCCTCTCCCCGTGTAGTTTTACGATCTCATTGTATCGTGTTCTAATAATTTCGTTCCGTTCTGCGCTTTCTCGGTTCGCCACGGTTCCGTCTCCTTCCCTCCGTTCGGGTCTGCCCTTCCTCATCTTCCTCATCTTCGTGGGTCTCGTCCTTGTCGTCGTCCTGGTCCTCCTCGTCCTCTACGTGCCCCTTCACCTCCTCTTCCTCCTCCTCCTCCTCCTCTTCCTCCTCCTCCTTCTCCTCCTTGTTCCCGCGATGAGGATGAACAGGAGCAGGAGGAGGCGGAGGAGGACCGAGGAGGAGGACCCAAAGGGAAAAACCCAGAATCCAAAAGGCAAAAACCCAGAAGACCAGAATTTTGGGTTTAGCGCTTGGGAGAGAATAAAAATCCGGAACTCGAGAGTTCCGACATTTCACCTCGGGGATTCTGGGTCTACCCCATTCACCCAGCCTCACTCCTCGCCCTCCTGCTGCACGACCCAGGATGCAAAAACTAGCTCGGGTGATGAACGAGAGCTCCAGGGGGCGGCGGCTTGAGCAAATGTCGATGCGTTGCAGGCTTGCCTTCCTCCCTCTGCGTCCTTCTCCTTTTCCGTCCTCTCGTTCCTCTCATACTCTCTCTTTCTCTCTCTCTCTCTCTCTCTCTCATTATTTCTCTCTCTCTCTATCTATCCTGCCTTCTCACTCCCTCTCCCCCCCATCTTACTCCTTAACGCCGACCTACCCCGCCCCAGTCATTTCTGCCCCATGCCCCAACCACAACCCATCCCTTCCTTCCACAATCATCATCATCATCATCATCATCATCATCATCATCATCAACAACAACAGCAGCAGCATCGCCCTCGTCATCATCGCCGTCATCAGCGTCATCAGTATCATCGTCTCGCCTGTCCTCATCGTCAACAGCAACAGCGCGTTCGAGACTGTTCGCTCTTCCTTGTTCGCGTGTCGTTCAACATGGACACCCCAAGCCTTCGATACCGCGCCTCGTCTTCGATCGTACCGCGTTTGGTTGCGTATCTTCCTGCCTGCCATGTGTGTAGCTGGCGCGGCCCCTAAAGAAGGAGGAGGAGGAGGAAAAAGGAACAGGCGAGGAGAAGGAGGAGGAGGAGGAGGAGGAGGAGGAGGAGGAGAGAGCGAGGAAAGGAAGAGGAAACGAGGAAGGAGGCGGGCAAGCAAAGGGAAGGGGGAGGATTGAGGGCGAAGGAGAGCTAGCGGGAGCGGGAGGAGAGAGAGAAGCAATCGTTTCGGCTGGCTAGCCCTGACGGGCGGGTCGGGCGGGCCGGCCCTGACTGGCGGGTCGGGCGGGCAGACCCTAACAGGCGGGCAGGGCGGGCGGGCCCTTACAGCAGGCGGGAGGGCTTCCAAGCATGCGGACGGGCGGACCCTGCCGGGCAAGTCGGGCGGGCGGATCATAACGGGATGGTCGTGCAGGCGGACCATAACAAGCGGGTCGGGCGGGTGGGCCCTCGCAAGCGGGTAGGGAGAGCGGGACATTGAAGCGAGTTCTGTACATTGCGAAGAAGCCGCAGGCGAGAGCACGAGTCCTGAGTAAAGTGTGAGGTCTCGTGCGAAAGCGCGACTCCTGGGCGTCGAGGGCGCGGCGCCTAAATCACAAGGATGTTCTGAGCGAGCGCGCGATTTCTGAGTAAAGTGTGAGGACGTCCCACGCGAGAGCGCGATTCGAATAACTTGTGAAGACGTATCAGGCGGGAGCCGATCTTGTTGTGGTTGGTGGTGGTGGTAATGTTGTTGGTGTTGTTGTTTAACTCGAGTTCTTGACGAACAAGTACTGTTGATCCCCCACCACCGGTGCACATACTGCGCTTCTCAATTGAAGTGCCCCCTCTCGGGGGTCGAACCTTGTTTTTCACAAGGGCAAATCTTCGCTCAAACTGCGTTGTTGGGACCCGAACTACAATAACAACAACAACCCCTCCCGCCTGATACTTCCTCGCTTTATATTCCAAAATCGCGCTCTCGCGCGGGACTTCCTCACCATGTATGCAGCAATCGCGCTTTCGCGTGGGACTTCCTCGCAATGTATTCAGACGCAGCGCCCTCGACACTCAGGAATCACGCTCTCACTTTGGCCTTTCTCACGATGTACTTGGGAATCGCGCTATGGCTCGAGACTTCCACACATTCCTGCTGGACTCTGCTTCAGCAAACTGCCTTCTCGACCTGGCCGCCTGGGCCCGCCTTCCCGACCCGCCCGCTAGGCTCTGCCCGCCCGGACTGCCCGTCTGGTTCTGCCACGCGCTTTCTGCTCCTAGCTCCTCTCCTGCTAAGTTCTCTTGTGCTCCATCCTTTTACCTGCTCCTTCCATCCGTCCTCTCTGCCCCTGTTTTAGGGGCTGCGCTAAAAGCAAGTTGCAGGTAAGGAAGAGTACCCCCTAGGGGGTGCGATCGAAGACAAAGAGGGCGAGTACCGAGGGTTCGGGATATACTTGGTGAGTGACACGTGAGCAGATAGGAACGAATAGTCTTAACATGATTGTTGTTGCTGTTGGTGGTGGTGGTGTTGTGTTGTTGATGTTGTGTTGCTGTTGCTCTACTGTTGTTGTTGTTGTTGCTGCTGTTGGTGGTGTAGGTGTTGCTGCTGTTTGTTTGTGTGTGTTGCTGCTGTTGTTGTAAGCCTGGGGCCAAGAGCACGATTTGAGCATCAACACTTCCCCTGATAAAAACAAGGTGCGACCCCTCGGAGGGACAATTCAGTAGAAAAGCACAACGGGCACCAGTGAGGGGGATCATCAATAGTTATTCTTCAGGAATGAGAACTCAACAACACCATCATGATCACCATGACCATCCGCATCATCGTCATTCTGATCATGGTCATCATCCTCCGCCTCATCGTCCCGATGGTCATCATCGGATTCATCGCTGTCATCGTCATGACCGTCATCGTTGTCGTCAGCGTCGCGCTCTTCTCCACAGCAGAAACAGAATGGGGAAGAGAGAGAGAGAGAGAAACAAAAAAACAAAAAAAAAACGGAGATTCAGACAGAGAGGCAGGCAGACATACAGACAAACAGTCAGACCGAGATTCAGACAGGCAGACAGTTCGGCGGACAGACAGGCAGGCAGAGACACAGGACCACCGACGTCGTGGTGTTTCCCACTCGTGGACCCCCAGAAGTATCGACCGCTTCTCTTCAAGACTGGCTTCTCATTGCATCGCATCGCCGGCGGCACAAGAGCTGTCTAAGAATCGCAAGTCGTTTTCGACGGCTCTGGGTCCAGCCAGGACCCCAGAGGACCGAAAAGAGGCAGTTCTCCTCCAGACTCCGACAAGTTTGCTCAGATGGCGACATCCTAACCCTACCCCCCAGCAACCACCGACTCGCCTGAATCGATGGGAGGCGGCAGTAGGCTCTGGAATTCGCCACTCGACGGACTCCAAGCAATATCCCCGACGCCCATCGAGTTGCCTGAATCGTTGATCGGCAAGGGCAGGGTTCGAATTTCGCCGCCGCTGACTTTCATGAAAGGGGGAGAAGGGGGTGGAGAGCGCAATGAAGCCCAGACCTGGACTTCACGCAAGCCTGGACTCACTCGCACGCCGGTGAGGCCGAGCGGTGCTTGAAAAGGCGGCAAAGGGAAGGGAGGAGGATATACCATGCAGATGGACATGCATGGGTCTGGAGCAAGCAATCATCCAACGGCCAAACATCTCCCGCGCGATTTTTCAACACGCGAGCATTTCCGTCAAGGGACAACGAGTTGCATAAATGAAGGGCCCCCAGGACACACAAATAAATACACACAAATCAAAATATTCCCCATATTTCCCCATATTTTCTGGGTTTCTGTCTTCCCCCCCACTTCCCATATTTTCCCATATTTTCCTGGGAGTGGACGATTAATTGTGTCTGTGTGTTTCTTTTCCTCCTGAATAAAGATAACTTCTCTGAGGTCCGCGAGGATTTCGTGGAGCGGCGCTGGACTCCCGAAGCGCGCCGGGGGCGGCGCCAGGAGCGCCGCGGGGGGGGGAGGCCACACGCCGACCCAAGAGATCCGCGCGGGCCAGTTCTTGCTGACTCGAGTCTGCAAATATGAACGCCCCAGGACACAAATGCATGCACACAAATAAAACGATCATCACCCGGGTGACTCCAACCTAAGACCCATGGAGGCCCAACCGGAAAGAAAAAAAAATGGGGCGCGCCGAAGAACCCAGGGGGTCCAGTTTCCGCGGAGGAAAGAAAAAACCCTGGCGATGGGGTTCGAGCACGGGGGTTACCCCCCCCTCAAATTCCGGAAGAGGAATGAACTCCCAGCCGCGGGGGTGCCCGCGCGAGGGGTCCCACCCCCCCAAGCGCAACCAGAGGAAGAAAAGCGTGAGAGCCGAGACTGTAAGTGCAATGCAACAACACCTTAATCGCGGTTGCACTAGGGATTTGTATTAGTACGGGAACAACTGAATTACAGAGGTTTGCACCAAGGAGTTGCATCAAGGACTTGTACGAGGGAGTTGTACTAGCAGTCGGAACTTGGATCAAAGAGTTGTTATAGTACCACTTAAACCGGGGAATTGTACGGGGGAGTTGCGCTCGGGAGTTGTACCATGGAGTTGTACTAGTACTGGGGATTTGCGATAAGGGGTTGTTCTAGGGGGCACAATTTTACCAGCTGTCATACGATACCAGCTGCACTCGAATATTTGCACGGCAGGACAACGTGCTCTCTAGGAACAACTGCGCGATAGGACATGATAGTACCAGTTGTACTCAAGTACGAGTTGTACGGGTGTCGGAAGGGTTCAGGGGTTCCAACGGCAACGCGCGCGGGGAAGAAGGAAAGAAATCCATGCGCCGCCAGGGGTCCCGGGTTTAACGGGTCGCCGCGAAGGTTGACCCCCCGCGGAAAGAAGAAAAGAAATCCGGCCGGGGGGTTGGGGGGTTGAGGGATGAGTCACGGGGGCGATAAACGATCCCCCATATTTTCCAGCATTTTGGGGGGCCTTCGTCTTCCCCCCCACTTCCCAGATTGTCCCATCTGTTCTGAGGGATCGACGATTCATTGTGTCTGTGTGTTTTCCCCCTCCTGAAAATACAGGCCTCCTAGATGGGGTCGGGGTAGATGGGGTCGGAGGATCGCGCCGCATCGCCGATACGTCGGCGATGCATCGGCGATGCATCGGTGATGCATCGGTGGTGCATCGGCGAGGCATCGGGGATGCACCGGCGACGCATCGTCGACGTCGGCGATGCATCGGCAACGTCGACGTGAAGCAGATCGGGCTCCACGTCGAGCCGCATCGCCGATGCGTAGCCTCATGCAGCGACGGTGCGGCGCGGCCCTCCGACGCCCTCGGCTCGGACCCCGCCTGGGAGGCCTGGGGGAGAGCGGCAGGGGGCCACGTGCGAACCCTACCCCTACCCCCCACGGTTTTTGAGCGGGAGGGTGGGGTTCACTTCGCTCGGGACCTCTCGAGCGAAGTGAACCCCCCCCCCCCTCCCCCTCAGAAATCGTGGGGGGTAGGGGTCAGGGTCCGCACGTGGCCCCCTGAGCGGGCCGCCCTCCTGCTGGTTCTTGCGGTCCTTGGTCGGCCTCGCGCCCTCCCCCTGCGCCAGCTTCGGGGTGTCCCATGAAGTCCCGTGATCACGAAGTCCCATGAAGACTCCGAAGCGTTCCCTGAATCCCCTGGTCGCATTGGTCTGGGGGAGAGCGGGCCGCCCTCCTGCTGGTTCTTGCGGTCCTTGGTCGGCCTCGCGCTCTCCCCCGGCGCCAGCTTCGGGGGGTCGAGCAGCGCCACGTTGCGCACGAAGGACGGCCTGCCCACAGGGCGGCTCCCTCCGCCGCCGACGCCGCCGCCGCCCTCGCGCCGCCGTCGTCGATGTCGACGACGACGACGACGACGACGACGACGACGACGACGACGACGACGACGACGACGACGACTGCTCTCAAGGGGGCTCCAAGCTGGCCCAAGGGAGGCTCCCAAGACGGCACCAGAGGGCCTCACAATAGGGGGAGCACGAGCCAGAATGTCGAGCCCTCCGCCCGAAGATGGCCCCTGAAACCGCCAGCAGGTCTGCTCGCCGTCGCTGTCGTTGCGTCGTTCTCGTCGTGGCCGCTGGATTCGCGGCCGTCGCCAGCGACGTCGGGATCGGGCCCGCCCGTGGAGGAAGCCAACAGGTACCGACACCGCAACTCCCCGGGCCTCTCCCGGGGTGCGTTCTGACCAGAAGTTCGGGGCGAATCCAGCCGCGGCGAGCTCATATCTCTTCAGCGGTGACCACCCTACCAGCACAAAAACAACGAGCATCCCCAGCCATACCCTGGGGTCTCGGCCACATTGCACAAAGTGCATCTCTCGAGGACCTCACCAGCTGCGCGTGCTGGCCATGCTCTCGCACGCGCTGGGCATGTTCGGTGGCAACTCGTGGGAGCCTCCCATACCATCTTGTCGGCTCTTGCGAATCGACGCGAATCGACGCTAAATCGACGCCAATCGACGCTCACCGACGCTAAATCGGCACTATCTTACTGACTCCCAGACGCTAATCGACGCGAGTCGACGCTGAAGACGGAATCAAACGGTATACCAGGCTCCCACGATTTGCTACCGAAGGGCATGCACACCGGTGGCGAGAGAGAGAAGCGGAGGGAGTGAGCAGGGACCGACCGTCCCGGCATTCCCATAGGTATACCACGAAATGTTCTGAGAACATAAAAAAGCTCGAAAAATCAAAACCATGTTCTTGCAACACAAGCCCGATGTATCAAAACAAGGCAGTCTCAGCCAGACATGTTCTTAGAACAAGGCGTGCCAACCTGAACATTCTTTGGTGGGCCTACAGGCAAGCCAGGACGCTTCGCCACTGCTTGAAGGGAGGAGGGCGGGAAGAAGGAGAGCGGTGGCGACGAGGGCTGTCCAGCACGAACAGCGCCATCGGTACCTCTTCCTCCCCCGAGGCTTCGCCGCCGTCGCCGGCGCCGTCGGCCGCCGGGCCCGCCTGGCGGCCGAGCGGACCCAGCCCGCGCCACCACCCCGCCCTTTGGATGCCCGAAACGGGTGCGGAAAGCATGGGCACGATGCCCAACAACACACGTTGTCCAAAAAAACGACGACGGCCGCTGTCGGGCAGGCGACTTTCTGCCTTCAGTGAGCAACGTCCGCCGCGGTGCGGACAGCCAGTCTTGTTCAAAATGAGCAGGAACCGCTGTTGGGCATCGTACCCATTCTCTCCGTACCCATTGCGATCGTCCCGATGGCCCCGAGAGGAGCCCGCTCGGCTGCCCGGCTCGTCAGGCCCGGGGCGGGACGTGCGCTCGGGCGCCGGGCCGGCTCTCGGGAACAAAAGAACTTGTCGTCGCTCGGACGTCTGGATAGCTGCGCCGCCCTTCCACTCAACGAAGGCGCTGTTTTGCCGCTTGCTCTTCCCGTTGAGCGCTCCCACTTGCCGAAAAGATCGTTCTCCCACTTCACAGATGCGCCTTGACGTGGTAGAACGGCCCAGCGTGGTAGAACGCCCCCTTGGCTAAAAGTCGCAGAACGGCTACCCGTGGCGACGGAACGATCGTAAGCGGCAGAAGGGTCCGGAGACAAGTGCTGGAACGGATCCTCTGAGTGGTGGAGCGGGGTATCTTTCCACGCCCACTCCCCGCGCAGTGACTCTGGGCGTAGAGCGATCCACGATGCTCCGAGATGGTCCAGAGCCTCTGACGCTGGCCTCGCCGCAAACATTTGCACACGTCCGGGCGCTGCCACGAGAGGAGGGGAGCAGCAGGAATAGGAACAGGAACAGGAGGACGGGGGGATGCCGATATTGAAACGGATGAGCCAGCTTAAGGAGGAGGAGGAGGAGGAGGAGCAGGAGGAGGAGGAGGAGGAGGAGGAGGAGAGAGACTGGGAGGCCCCCCCCTCGGCTTGCGCTGGCCCGCGGCCTCCGTCGGCCCTGGAGGGTCGAGGAGGGAGAGTTGGGAAGCGGCTCACGGAGGCTGCCGGTCGTCCCCGCGACGCCCAGGCAGCGCGTCCAGCTCAGCGCGCAGGGCGGACGCAGCGCATCTCGCTCGCGCGGCACGATCGGACGCTGTTAGACGCTGCTTGGGCGCCCACCTTCGCTATCGAGTGCGGTGCGCGAGCTGGTGGGCGCCTCGGGGCGCGCAACATTGCATACAAGACGAGCGGAACCTGCCGTGACGTACGATCTGAAGGAAGGGGCGCTTCGCTGCGTGCTCTCGGTCAGCACGTCTGCTCGGGAACAGAAAGACCACACTCAGAATGAATACCCCGACAAGCGAAGCCGTTTCGTAAACGCATCCAAGGTCAGGAATCGAACAGGACAGGGCTGATTAGTAAACGCCCAGAGCCGTCTAGCAAACTCCGACTCTGGGGATCGGGGTGGTGTTCCCTTCCCTGATTCTCGGACGTCTCAGGGGCCCTCCAGGGCCACCCAAAGGGGGCACCGTGGTCGGGACCTCAAGGCACCCCAAAGACATCTTCTCCGATATGATGCTCCCCACACGGCCCCAGAACTCCCGACCCCTTCCCCGGGGATAGCCTTGCGTCCTGAAGCCGTATTTGACATCGCCGCCGCCATCGTCGTCTGTCGTGCCGACTTTTTCGGCCTCGGGGTCCAAAACCGCTGAGGGCCAGTAAGGGGACAAAAAAAAATGAAACCCCTTCGTTTTCGACCACGTGTTCGCGCCCCCCCCTTCCCCCCAGACTCAAAGATGGCGTCCGGCCTGCAGAAGGCCCTGGGGGTCTATTTGTTGTCTTTCGAGCCTGTGCTCCCGAATGCCCAGGGTCGACTTTGAGTATACAGTCGGCCTTGATTGGACAGGACACGCGAGAGGACACAAGACCCTACCGAGGGCCACATCGCCATAGGAGTGCAAGAAGGCACGTGTCGCGAGGCACAGGACACAAGGGTACCCTTGAGCTGGCAGGATCGACCTGCTAATCCGGGTCGACTTTGAGTATAGGGGGGGGACGTGGGGAGCGGAGCCAAGGGCTCCACTCCTTTGCCCGTCTGCGGGCCCTCTGGGTGGGCGGCGGGACGACTGGCCTGGCTCCTGCCGGTCCTGTGCCGCGGCGCCGCCAGCCAGTTCCTGCCCCTCGTGTTGGGTCGGGCGTGTCCTCCTACAGGCGGATGCTGGGAGAGAAAAAAAAAAAAAGAAGAGAGTCGACAAGACAGTCCAAGAGAGTCAAGAGAGAGCACGGAACCTCGTCGCCAGACTAGTTCGCTTACCGCTCCTGCTTCTTGGGCATTCCCCCTGCAGGGGGGGCATGCCCGACTTAACCCTCGTGGGGACGCGGTGCAGATCGCCGCGGTGGGGCCGTCTTGCCGCCCCGCTGCCTGCCTTTGTGGGCTCGCTCGCCGCCGCGCCGTGAGCGGTGGCGCCACCGCGGGCGCGCCGTCGCGCGTGGTGCCGCGGGGCCGGCGGAGCCTCGGCCACTGGCGGCGCAGCCCCTGGCCCCAAAAAAGATCGTCCCCATCATCATCATCAGCGTCAGCATCAGCATCAGCATCAGCATCATCATCATCATCATCATCATCATCATCATCATCATCAGCATCAGCATCATCATCATCCTCATCCTCATCAGTATCATCATCAGCATCAGCATCATCATCAGCATCATCATCAGCATCATCATCATCATCATCATCATCATCATCAGCATCATCATCATCAGCATCATCATCATTAGCAGCAGCATTAGCAAAATCATCATCATCATCATCATCATCATCAGCAGCAGCATCATCATCATCATCATCATCATCATCATCATCATCATCATCATCATCATCATCATCATCATCAGCATCATCATCATCGTCATCATCATCATCATCAATCATCGTCATCCTCATCATCGTCGTCATCATCGTCATCATCATCAGCATCACCATCATCGTCATCACCATCATCATCATCAACAGCATCGCAATCAGCACCATCATCATCAACAACACCATCATCAAACATCATCATCAGCGTCATCAGCATCATCATTATCACCATCAGCATCATCATCAGCATCATCGCGATCAGAACCATCATCGTCGCCATCATCATCGTCATCATCATCATTATCATCACCATCAGCATCTTCATCACCAATACCACCGCCAATCATCATCATCAGCATCGTCGTCAGCATCAGCATCATCATTGTCATCATCATCATCATCATCATCATCATCATCATCATCATCATCATCACCATCATCACAATCATCAGCATCACGATCACCACCATCACCATCATCAGCATCATCATCGTCATCAGCATCATCATATAATCGTCGTCATCATTATCATAATCAGCATCTGCATCATCATCATCATCATCATCATCATCATCATCATCATCATCATCATCATCATCATCACCATCCGCATCCTCATACTCATCCTCATCCTCGTCATCATCACCATCATCAGCATCAGCATCAGCATCAGCATCACCATCGTCATCGTCATCCTCATCATCATCAGCATCATCATCAGTATCATTATCATCATGCGTCCTGGATCCAATTTTGACGGTCCTAGGGCGCACCGCTGATTTCCAGAGGAGCATCAAGCTGCTTCTCGGGACCCGAACCACCTGACTTTCCGCCTGGCAAGGCAACAAAAATCGGGCACACTGCGCTCGCGCTCGTGCCGAGTGGCCAAGACAGCGCTGCCCGGCCTGCTTGAAACGGTGTGCTGTGCACCAGCCTTTCCACCGCGCCCTCCAGACAGAAGCCGCAAATCGCGGAGGTGTCAACCGACTCGGCATCTGAAGGACGGCTGGCGCTCAGCGCGCGAGCTGGCCAGAAGGGCTGGGAGGCGTACACCCGGATGGCCATCCTTCGCGGACGCGAGGTCCGACCAACTCGAATCGCCCCGTGAAGGCCAAGTTTGGTCGTCCGACGCGTGAGTTCAGGAAGAGCCTGTTCGTCTGACCGCCGACACGACCACGCGCGCGTCGCCGCCGCCGCCGCCGTCGTTGCCGCCGCCGCCGCCATCGTGGTCAGTCGTCGTCGTCGTCGTCGTCGTCGTCGTCGTCGTCGTCGTCGTCGTCGTCGTCGTCGTCGTCGTCGGTGGCGGTGCAGGCGGCGGCGGCGTGGTGCCAAGCGGACTTATCAGAGGATCGCTCGATCAATCAGCAAGCAGGCCCACCTCGCAGCCGGCGCTTGACTCGTGGAGGGAGATGGCCTTGCAGCACGGTACTGACAGCCTGGAGCTCCAGCCCGCGCGTCTTCGGCAACGCTCCAGGCTACCCTAGGAAAGGCAAAGGCGCCGTCAGGACGTACAGCCGAAAAGACGATCAAGAATATGATTGTTTCAGGAGTCTGGGCCAGCTTCCCACAAAAATTCTCGAAACGGACCTGGGCAAATTTCTGTTGTTCACGCTGGAAAGGCGAACGTGCTCCACAAGCTAGGTCGTCAGCTGCTGTCCTGCAAGTTGGTCGAGAAACGCTGGCCCAGCTTTCCGGGACGCAGTCTCTCACGAAGTCTCCCAGCTTGTACCCGTGAGAGTGCACTGGGATCTCCACGGCGGCGCCGCAGAGCTGGCTTGCCCGAGAGAGCACCAGCGCCGCTGACGCGTTGTGGACTCACGCGAGGAGCTGCAGCCCGAGCCCGAGCTCGGACCGTAGGCAAGCAGGCGTGCTGCACTTCGGTGTGGTCTGCATCTGCTCTGCGTGGCAACGGGGCGGGACGACTCGAGACCCGAGGCATGCAGCACGCATTGAAACCTCTGTGCCCGATCGTGTGGGCACCATGCCCTGCACGGCTCGACGAAATTGATGCACCAAAATTATCTTGCAGTCGTCTCGCCACGCCTAGTGCGAGGACCAGGAAAGGCACCAAAGTCAAGCTGCAAGGTCGCACCAAAACTTGTCCACACGGGCGCCAAGGTTGTCTTTACCCGGAGATTGCTGCTGAAGGCGACGCAGCAGCACGCCTCTGGCCAGCGCCAGCACAGACAGGAGCGGCAGCGAGGGACGCCCTCGCCGAGCCCCACCGGCAGCCGCAGAACCTCCACACACCTGGCCCCGAGCCTTGATCTGGCAGGCGCTCTTCCCAAACAGGCACGCTATTACGTTGCACATGAACGACCGAACACCGATCGCCTCCAGGGCTCAGGCACCGCAGGGCACGCCCGCGGTCCTGTTGCAGGTTGTTGCGAGTCCACCGTCGGCCTGCTGCGGACCTGGGGGGTCGAAATTTGGCGCCGTCGCCGAGCTGCGTCCACAGCTCTTATCCCCAACCATCCTGTGGTTTTGAGTCCTCGCTTTGAAAAGAGATCACCCCACGTCCGCCCCTCTTCCTCGCCTGCCCCTCCTCCCATCCCTGCCTATGTCCTCCGCATGTCATTTCCGCACACCGCTCACACGTTTCGCTGCCCCAAAGGAAGCTCCAACTAAAGGGGGGATACCGCATGCCGTCCCCCAGCCCATTTTGGCACACCCCTCACTCGCTTCGTGGCCCCACAGGGAGCTTCAAGTCAGGCCCTAGAAGAGGGGGTACCACATGCGGTCCCCCAGCCAATTGCGGCACGCCACCTCCTACGCGCTTCGTGGCCACATGGGGAGCTCCAACTAAGGCCCTAGGGGGAGGAGGGGGGGGCATCACATGCGGTCCCCCAGCCCATTTCGGCACGCCACCTCTTACGCGCTCCGTGGCCACATGGAGAGCTCCATCTAAGGCCCCAGGGGAGGGGGTACCACATGCGATCCCCTGGCCCATTTCGGCACGCCACCTCTTCCACGTCTTCGTGGCCCCATCATGCGATCCAACTAAAGCCCCGGGGGGATTACCGCAGGAGGCACGCAAGCCCAGATCGGCACACCCCTCACCCGCTCCGTGGCCCCGCAAGGAGCTCCAACTGAGGCCGCAGGGGAGGGGTACCGCATGCGGCCCCCCATCCCATTTCGGCACCTCTTACACGCTTCGTGGCCCCGTAAGGAGATCCAACTGGAGCCCCAGAGGAGGGTACCACATGCGGTCCCCCAGCCCAGGTCGGCACACACTCACCCGCTTCGTGGCCCCATTTCGAGCTCCGATGAAGGCCACAGTGGCGCAGCTCGCGCGCGTCCCTAGAATAGTTCGGCACACCGCTCCCACGCTCCGTGGCTCCGTAATAGAGAGCAGAAGATCCACCCCAACAATGAGCACCCCGACAAGCGAAGCCGTTTAGAAAACGCACCCGGGGAAGAAATCGAACAGGGCAGGGCTGTTTAGTAAACGACCAGGGCAATCTAGCAAACGCCAATTATCGGGGTCGGGTTGGTTGTTCCTCACTTGACATAGTAACGAGCTCCACCAAAAGCTCCAGCGACAGCGCACGCATGCGTACCCAGGCCCACCCTGGCACACCCATCACACGCTTCGTAGCCCCATAGGTAGTTCCACCGAAGACCCCAGTGGCAGCGCCCGGATGCGTCCCCCAGGCCCATTTCAGCACACCCCTCACACGCTCCGTGGCCCCACAGATGCTCCACTGAAGGCGGTATTCACAAGTGCGGCACTCACAACTGCACATGGTTGGGTTGATCGCCAGGATACGTGTGTGGTTCGCCAGGTCTCTGTACATAATGCGAGGAGATCAGGACCGCAGGTTGGCAGTCGCTCGCAGAGGGACTTTGGGCTGCAGCACGGGCTTCGCGAGCTGCCTCCCCAGCGTTTGCTGCTGAACGCGGGGCTTTTCTATGGGCTGCGCCTCCACTGCGCTCTGGGCTGCGGGCTGCCAGCCGGGAGGGCCGTGTTTTTCTCATGGATGTTGGAAGTGTCATCCCCATCAGCATCATCATGAGGAAGCATCTCGTCTCGAGCCCCTTCATCAAGTGAGAACACGCCTGAAGCTGCATCCCAGGCCCCCGAGGCAACCTGTGCGCCAGCATTGCGCTTACTCTACCGATAGTCTCAGGTACAATACTTGAACAATCACGGCAATGTTAGTAACTATGGTAATACCCGTAGCAGCAGACTCTGCCGTCACTGCAGCATGAGCTACCTCGAGCGAATGAAGGGTGAACATCGTCGTCATCAGCAGCGATGTCCTCAACACCCTCATCATTAGCAGCATCATCGTCGTGAGTTGCATCATGAACACCATGATAATCATCAACATCATCACCACCACCAACATCATCAGCATCACCAACAACAACAACAGCATCATCATCAGCATCCTCATCATCATCAGCAGCATCACCATCATCATCCTCAGCCTCATCATCAGCATCAGCAGCATCATCATTAGCATCATCATGCTCATCATCATCGTCGTCAGCATCATCATCAACAGCAGCAATAGTATCCGCATCGACATCATCACCATCATCATCATCATCATCATCATCATCATCATCATCATCATCGTCATAATCTTCATAGTCGTCGACTGCCACATCCGCAGTGAGGTCATCAGCATCAGCAGCATCAGCATCATCGCCGTAGTCTTCGCCATCGTGGTCATTCTCACCATCATCAACAGCAGCAGTATCGGCAACTGCATCGTCAGCATCAGAAGCATCATCATCGTCGTCATCCTTGTTATCGTCATCAGCATCGTCATCATCATCGTCATCATCACCATCATCACCATCATCGTCATCATTATCAGCATCATCGGCATCATCGCCATTATCAACGACATCATCATGATCGTCATCATCATCAGCAGCATCATAAACATCGTGATTATCAGCATCATCAACATAATCAACATCCGCATCGTCATCACCAACAGCATCAACAACATCATGTGCCTCGTCAATGTCATCATCATCATCATTATCATCATCAGCATCATCATTATCATCATCATCATTATCATCATCATTACCAACATCGTCAAAACTATATATATACATATATTACCGTCATCAAGACCACAGTCAGCGCCGTCGTCATGACCGTCACCATCGCCACCGTCGGCAAAAACCTGCCATCGCCACCGTCATCATCGCCATCATCCGAAGCATCGTTGATACCGATGTCATGCTCATCGTCATGCTCGTCATCACCAGAATCAGTATCGTCGCCATCGTCATCATTGCCATCGTCTTCACGATAATCCTCAATGCCATCGTCATCATCATACCCATCCTCCCGAGGTGCCTAACAAAAATAGCTGCTGCACCTGCACCCGCGAATCGCCGCTGCTGCTTCGGCTCCTCGTCGGCCTTCTCGACACGGGGCCTCGGCTGCTGCAGGAGGGGGTCGTCGTCCTCCTCGTCCTCCTCCTTCTCCTACTCCTCCCCCCCCATCCCCCTCCCCCTCCTCCTCCTCCTCCTCCTCCTCAGCCATTCTTCTCGGGGAAGGGGGCGCCCGGGCTACCAGCGGCCAACTTTTTTTTTTTTGCAAGAGCCCGCGTCAAGGCACCTACGAGGGTGCGGCGGGAGGGCGCCGGGGCGCCGGAATGGGCCGGCCGCTCAGAAACTGGAGTCGGACTTTGGGAGCCGGGGTCGGGAAAGCCGGAGTCGGAGAGATGGGGTGGGAGCTGGAGTCGGAAAGGCCCGCCCCAGGATGGCAACTGTCGGCGGTAGTGGAAATACAAAGAATTTGTCGCAACGCCACTTTCGTGCGGGCTCTGGGCCAAGAATAATATCCCAAATTCGTCGTAACGCCAGCTCCCGGTGGGCCATGGGCCATCATACCCTGAATTCGTCGTAACCCCGTTCTCTGCCAGAGTCGTGCCGCCAAAGTCGGGGAGCCGTGAGTCGTGGCATGTCTGATTAAGGTCGGCACGCGAACCCATCTTCGAGCGTTCCCCACAAATTCGCGGAAGCAATGCTAAGTATTTGTGAAGGTGTGACAGATGATGGGGATGATGGGGATGTAATGAAACCCGATGAGCTTGTTGCCGTAGCTGCGTCGTTGCATGCCGCATATAAATACTGTCGCAAATCGTGTGTCCATCTTTGCTTGGGCCGTCCAATTCGGCGGGTTGCAGTGTACCGAAGGTCCTGTTCTGGTGCCCACAGCAAAACAAGTTTTGCCCATTCGGCGGCCTCCGTCGTTGCGAGGTGCCGCAACCACCTCCATTTTTGCCGTCGTAGTAACGTTGTCCAGCCGTCGATCTTGAGCCGCTTCAGGCTCTCTTCGGCGGCGCGCGTGGATCGCCGGATCCATTCTGCCCAGGACTCTTCCACTTCTGCTTCAGGAATGTCACATGAGGAGGGCGAGGTGGTATCGTCTTCGTCGCTAGTGTTCGTTTGGGCGTCGTGGTTGCGTGCGTCACTGCCACTTGGGAGTGGCAATGCGGCTGATGAGCCATCAGGGACGGTGGGCCCCCGCGCCCGCCGCAGCAGGCACCGGGACGAGGCCCCGCCGAGGCACGCGCGCGCACGCTGGCGTCCGTTTCTCCTCCGCCTCTCTCTCCCCCTCTCTCGCCTCGTCATCGAGGGCGCGCGGTGCGGATCACCCTCCAGGCTGAGATCAGGTCACCATTGGTCTCAGAATGCCGTTCGTGTTCACCTTCGTCCTGAGCGGCAAGAGCGCAAGAAAAGGAGCGGAGCCCAGCGTCAGCAGCTACAACAGCGGCGACCAGGCGAATCTTGAGCACGATGCCAGCAGCGGCAGCGCTGGGATCAGGGAGAGCGCCGGCCCGACACCTAGCTGCAAAAAGCGGGAGGCGAAGCCCGAGCCCGATGTCATCAGCTACAGCGCTGGCGACGGCGAAGGACGAGCGGCGATGGCGAAGGACGAGCCCGACACCATCAGCTACAATGCGACGACGACGACGACGAACAGCGAGCACGAAGGCGACGGGACGGCGAAGGACGAGCCCAACGTCGTCAGCTACAACGCGGCGACGACAAACAGTCACTGCGAGCGTGAGGGAGGGGACGGCGAAGGACAAGCCCAATGTCGTCAGACTCAGCGCTGGGGTCAGGGCACACCCAACGGCGGCCTCGCCTCACGCGAAAAAGGCGAGCAGGGGCAGCAGGCTCTGGCGCCACTCGACGAGAGAGGGACGGCGGAGCGAGAGCCCGACGTCACCTACAAACCCGGGATCCGTGCGAGCGAGAAGGCCGAGACCCCGTCCTGCGAGCAGCGGGAGGCAAAGCAGGAGGCCAAGCTAGCCACTGATAGCGCTGGGAGCAGCGTGTGTGAGAAGGGGGGAGGCGAGGCTGGAGCCAAGGGTCGTAGCCTACTCCGCCGTATAAAATTTGTGCGACAAGGGCGGGCAGTGGCAGCAGGCTCTTGCGCTACTCAACGCGAGGTGGAAGGTGAAGCAAAAGCCCGACGCCATGAGGTAATTACAATGCTCAGCTGGAGCCCGAACGAGATGGCGACAACACTGGGCACAGCGCGTGCGAGACAGACGGGCAATGGAAGCAGGCACTGTCGCTACTCAAAACGAGCAGGAAGGTGAAGGTGGAGCCCGATTTCATCAGCTATCCGCCGCAACACTGCTAGAAGAAGTGGGAGGCGAAGCTCGACGGCTCGGACGCCATCCTGCGAGAAGTGGGAGGTGAAAATGGAGCCCGATGTCATCAACAGCTACGCTGTACCGCAAGGTGATCGTGGGGCCGGGAAGGTTCTCAGCTGCAGTGCGGGGAACGGGTCGTACGAGAACCAAGGCAGTGGCAGCAGGTTATGTTGCCGCGAGGGGTCGGGCGAGCAATTCTGAGCTGCGGGGCACAGGTCAGCTCATGCGATGTGTGAGAGAAGTGCGGGAAATCCGCTAGCGCCTAATTTCGGCCTGGGGCACGGGTTCAACTTTGAAACCAGTGGCCGCCGCTACACCGCCGCGCCGTCCTCTGCTGCACCGCATAGTCCCGCATAGTCCTCCTTCTCTTCCTCCTCATCCTCATCCTTCTCCTCCTCCCTCCCTTCCTCCCTCCCTCCCACCCTCCTTCCCTCCCTCCCTCCCTCCATCCCTCCTCCTACCTCCGCCTCCTGTCCTCCCCTTCCTCCTCCCTCCGCCCTCTCACTCCCTCCTCCTTCCCCCCCTTCCTCCTCCCTCCTCCCTCCTCCCTCCTCCTCCCCTCCCCTCCTCCTCCTCATCCTCCTGCCCGTTCTCCTCCATCTGCCCCCTGAGGTCAAGGCGGGGCTGGGGGGGAGGAGGGCGGGAAGCGAAGGAGCCGGAGCCGAGAAGGAGGGAGATCAGGGAGAGCAAGCGGGCGAGCGGGCGAGCGGAGAGGCACGGCAGGCTTCTGCGCGACTACGCAGGAGCTGGTTGCTGGCCTGTCGTGGATCGTCCAGTCTTGAACGATTGCACCATTCCGATGGCGACGCTGCACAACTACGTAGAGGCCTCCTCAATGGGGTCCGAGTAGATGGGGTCGGAGGATCGCGCCGCAATGCCGATGCATCGGCGACGTCGGGGTGGAGAAAATTGGGCTCCACATCGAGCCGCATCGCCGATGCATCGGCGATGCGTGCGACGGTCCGACCCCGGACCCCACCTGGGAGGCCTCGGAACAACACACACACACTCACACACACACACACGCAAACCTACCGTTGAAAGAAAGAACTGTGCAACAAAGACTGGAAAAAAACACATCTTTATACTCGCGGCCATAACGCGCGTTATGGGGGGGGCGAGGAGCCATAACGTAACGCCCCCCCCCCCTGCCGAGTAGTTCGGCACCACAGCGCCTGTACGAATCACATCAAGCACCACGGTGCGCAGCACAGTATGCACCGCCGCAGCCGCGTGCACCACATCGCCTATGTACTGCGGCGAGGTGCGTACGTGCAGCACCTCGGTGTTTTTGTTCCCCTCACGCCCTCCTTCGAGCATTATTCTGTGCTGGTGATTGCTGGACGGCGAGGGCGCCCGAGCGCCAGACGACGACGACGACGACGACGACGACGACGACGACGACGACGACGACGGCGACGACGACGACGACGACGACGACGACGACGACGACGGCGACGACGACGACGACGACGACGACGAGGACGAGGACGACGACGACGGCGACGACGAGGACGACCACGACGACGAGGACGACGACGAGGACGAGGACGAGGGCGAGGGCGAAGAGGATGAGGACGACGATGAAAGCGAGTACGGGAGCAAGGACGACGACGACGACGAGGACAACGACGACGACGACGGGGACAAGGACGACGACGACGACGAGCACGAGGGCAAGGACGACGACGACGACGACGACGAAGATGACGAAGACGACGACGACGACGACGACGACGAGGACAACGACTACGACGACGACGACGACGACGACGACGACGACGACGACGAGGACGACGACGACGACGACAAGGACGAGGACGAGGGCGAGGAAGAGGAGGATGGGGATGACGACAACAACGAGGACGACGACGACGACGACGACGACGACGACGAGGGCAAGGGCGACGGCGACGACGACGACGACGAGGACGACAAGGGCAAGGACGACGACGACGACGACGACGACGACGACGACGACGACGAGGACGACGAGGGCGACGAGGACGACGAGGACGACGACGACGAGGACGACGCCGACGACGACGACGACAACGACGACGACGACGACGACGGCGACGGCGAGGACGACGACGACGACGGACGACTCTGAAGGTCTCTGGAGGCCTGAGAAAGTTTCCGCAGACCTCTGAAAATGTCTGAAAATGTCTGGACGACGACGACGACAATGACGAGACGAGGACGGGGACGAGGACAAGAACGACGATGACAACGAGGACGGGGACGAGGACAAGGTCGAGGACGACGACGAGGACGACGACGAGGACCAGGACGACGGTGGCCTCTGAAGGCCTCCAAAACTCACCGGAGGGCTAAGAGGAGGTCTCCAGAAACCTCTGGAGGCGTCTGGAGGCCCTCGACGACGACGAGGACGAGGACGAGGACCGAGACGACAACGACGACGACGACGACGACGACGACCATGACGATGACGATGACGATGACGATGACGATGACGATGACGATGACGACGACGAAGACGACGACGACGACGACGACGAGGAGCACGAGGGCGACGACGACGATGTAGACGACGACGACGACAACGACGACCGCCTCTGAAGGTCTGTGGAGGTCTCCCGAGACCTCTGGAGGCGTCTGGAGGCCCTCGACGACGACGACGAGGACGAGGACGAGGACGGAGACGACGACGACGACGACGACGACGACGACGACGATCATTACGATGACGATGACGACGACGATGACGACGACGAAGGCACCCAACGACGACGACGACGAGGATCACGAGGGCGACGACAACGATGTAGACGACGACGACGACAACGACGACCGACTCTGAAGGTCTGTGGAGGTCTCTATTCGAACACCTTTGGAGGCGTCTGGAGGCCCTTCGAGGCCCTCCGCAACGACGACGACGACGACGACGACTAGGACGACAACGACGACGACGACGACGACCGCCACGAGGACGAGGAGGACGAGGACGACGACGACGACGACGACGACGATGACAGGGACGAGGGCGACGATGACGTTGAAGACGAGGACGACGATGACGACGGCTAAAGCAACGACAACGATGACGCCGCCGACGACGACGGCAATAACATGGCCAGGTCTCTCTTCTCAAATCGCATTAAGCCTTCTTCCGAGCGAGTTTTCTTAATTCCCTGAAGCAGTCACACACAGTCGGGCACATGGAGGTTTGTTTTTGTTTTCCCGGGCGCGGATTTTCCGAGGAAGGTCGCGCACAGTCAAGCACACGTGGGTATTCCAATGTTTTGTGAATGCTTTTGGCGCTGGTTTTCGGACACCGATCTCTCGCAGCAACGAGTTGTTTTTGTTTTTCCCCGGCGCCCCCCCCTCCACCCCCTCTTTTGAAGCGACTGTGCCTGGCCTTCCCCGGGCCCGCCCACGCGCGCCTGGCGGCGCCACCCCCCTGGTTCGCTGGCGCTGGTCTTCGAGTACACACCGTCGGAAGAAGTACTGTTGAGACGTTTAATATTACAGTATTAATACCAGGAACAATGTTCAAGGACTCCTGGCTTAGGATAAGGTTTTCGTAGGGCGGCCAGTGAGTCAGGATAATGTTTTCGTGGGGAGGCCGCTGGGTCAGGATAAGGTTTTCGCTCGCAGCCCAATGGATTCGGAGAAGCATTTCGCGCGCGAGCTTGCTTTTAGGATAAGGTTTTCGTAGGGAGGCCAGTGAGTTAGGATAAGGCTTTAGTAAGGAGGCCGCTGAGTTAGGATGAGGTTTTCGCTCGCAGCCCGATGGATTCGGAGAAGTATTTCGCGCGCAAGCCTGGTGTGAGGATAAGGTTTTCGTAGGGAGGCCAGTGAGTCAGGATAAGGTGTTCGCAGGGAGGCCGCTGAATTAGGATAAGCTTTCCGCTCGCAGCCCAACGGATTTGGAGAAGCTTTTCGCGCGCAAGCCTGGTGTTAGAATAAGGTTTTCGTAGGGAGACCAGTGAGTTAGGATAAGGTTTTCGTAGGAAGGCCGCTGAGTTAGGATAAGGTTTCCGCTCGCAGCCCAATGGATTCGGAGAAGCATGTCGCGCGCAAGTCTGGAGTTAGGATAAGGTTTTCGTAGGGAGACCAGTGAGTGAGGATAAGGTTTTCGTAGGGAAGCCGCTGAGTTAGGATAAGGTTTCCGCTCGCAGCCCAATGGATTCGGAGAAGCATTTCGCGCGCAAGTCTGGCGTTAGGATAAGGTTTTCGTAGGGAGGCCAGTGAGTCAGGATAAGGTGTTCGCAGGGAGGCCGCTGAGTTAGGATGAGGTTTTCGCTCGCAGCCCTATGGATTCGGAGAAGCATTTTGCGCACAAGCCTGGCGTTGGGATAAGATTGTCGTAGGGAGGCCAGTGAATTAGGATAAGCTTTTCGTAGGGAGGCCGCTGAATTAGGATAAAGTTTTCGCTCGCAACCCACTGGATTCGGAGAAGCATGTCGCGCACAAGCCAGGAGAGAGCTGGACAACCAGAAGAAGTGAGGAGCAGGAAGGTGATAAGGCGGACAAGAAGCAGGGTGAGACGCAGTTGTTCAAGCCTCTTGGGGTATGCTCTGGTGTATCTCGGGGCCTTCTTTGGCCTCTTGGGCGGGCCTCTGTGAGCTTTTGTTTCGCCTCTCGGGGTCCGTGTCGGAACTCCTTTGGACCGTTTTGGGGGCCTCTTGTGCCGTCTTGGGGCCCTCTTGGGCCGTCGTGGGGGCCGATTGGAGCTCTCTGGGGCCGTCTTGGTGCGGTGTAGGAGGCGTCGTGGGCCGTCTTGGAGCGCTCTGGGGCTGGTTTTGGGCCTCCGTCCGAAGGTCAACAAAATGTCCGGGGTCGCCGCTGCCGCCTCGGAGGTCCTGGAACGCCGAAACCGTTTAAAAACACACAGAAAGTGAGCCCCGGAGCCTCCTATGGGGGGCGCAGGTCCACTCCTGGCGGCCTCGGAAAGTGAGCCCCGGAGCCCCCATGGGGGGCGCAGGTCCACTCCTGGCGGCCTCGCTCCTGTTCCGCTGGCATATATATATATATATAGAGAGAGAGAGAGAGAGAGACATACATCCAGACATACATACATACTGGCGCCGGCGGTGAACCGTCAACCTGGTCACCGCCGGGAACCTCGTAGAGCTCCTTGCACGAGTAAGAGAGCTCAGAATCGAAGTAGAGTAATGAAATAAATATTTTCTTAAAATCTTGATTTTTTGATTTTTTCCTATTTTTATGATAGCTCGGTTCCGGGAAGTCAACTCATTATAAAATGCATCAGGGGAGCTGAGCTGCTCTCAGAGTGAAGATTATATGCAAATGCTCCGCGTAAAAATCTGCTTTCTCAAAATAAATGGTCAATTATCTCTCAAATCTTAGCAAAACCGACCAACAGTTACCACTTTGTCCGCCCGGGCCGGGTGGGCCAACTAGCTCCACCCCGCGCCGGAATTCCTCTAGCTCATCGATGCCGAAGAGCTCTACGAGGTACATACATACATACATACATACATACATACATACATACATACATACATACATACATACATACATACATACATACATACATACATACATACATACATTACATTACATTACATTACATTACATTACATACATACATACATACATACATACATACATACATACATACATACATACATACATACATGCATACATGCATGCATGCATACATGCATGCATACATGCATGCATGCATGCATGCATGCATGCATGCATGCATGCATGCATGCATGCATACATACATACATACATACATACACACACAAACATACATACATACATACATACATACATACATACATGCATGCATGCATGCATGCATGCATGCATGCATACATACATACATACATATTCAACAAAACATAAATAATAAACCAACAAAAAATGTGCCAGGGAGCCGGGGCCGGGCCGGGCAGGGGGTGTTGTTTGATTACAAGAACACCAAATCGGGACATAACTGTGTCAGGGGACCTGGGCCAGGCTGGGCAGGGCGTTGTTGCTTGATCAAAAGGACACGAGATCGGGACAGAACTTCCTCAGGCGACTTGGGCCAGGCCCGACCGCGGGTGTGTCGTTGTTTAAGAGGACACCTGATCGGGACAGAATTGTGCTGGGGGGCCGGGGTCAGACCTGGGGTGCTAATTGTTTGAAGAACACCAGATCGGAACAGAATTGTGTTCGGGAGCCGGGGCCAGGCAGGGCAAGGGGGGGGGGATTTCATGTGAAAAAGAAGACAGCAGATCGGGACAGAATTGTGTGAGGGGACCAGGGCCGCACCCGCCCGGGCGAGGCCGGGCAGGGGGGTGTTGTTTGATTATAACAGGACACCAAATCGGGACAGAACTGTGTCAGGGGACCGGGGCCAGGATGGCCTGAGTGTGTTGTATGTTTAGAGGACACCAGATCGAGACATAATCCGCCGGCCCCCTTGTGGGGCCACCAGGCTGTAGGACGAAGCTTCGCAGTTTCCTGTGCCAGTTGCAGCTTCCAGTTTCCACTGTTACAGTTCTGCTTCTTGCTGCTTACTGTCTGCTTCTTGCTGCTTACTGTTCCTTGTTGATGGACCGCGCGAGGGGGGGAGGCCCAAAACGAGCATTTTTCCCACGCCCAAATCGTATGCTCTGAATTGCTGGGGTGGGTAAAAATTGACACCCCTCACGCAGATCGGCGGGGTCAGGATCCTAGAACACATGGGAATTGCCACATTTCTCAAAATTCGGTGGCACCCCTCACGCAGATCGGCGGGGTCAGGGTCCAAAAAAATTGCCACCTGTCTGACATTCGGTGGCACCCCTCAAGCAGATCGGCGGGGTCAGGGTGCAAAAGCGCAAGGGGTTTGCTACATTTCTGACATTCGGCGGCACCCCTCACGCAGATCGCCGGGGACAGGATGCAAAAACAGAAACGATTTGCCACATGTCTGAAATTGGGAAACACCCCTCACGCAGATCGGCGGGGTCAGGGTCCAAAAACACATAGGATTTGCCACATTTCTGAAATTCGGTATCACCCATCACGCAGATCGGCAGGGTCAGGGTCCAAAAACACAAGGGATTCCACATTTCTGAAATTCGGCGGCACCCCTCATGCAGATCGGCAGGGTCAGGGTCCAAGAACACATAGGATTTGCCACATTTCTGAAATTCGGCGGCACCCCTCATGCAGATCGGCAGGGTCAGGGTCCAAAAACATAGGGGGAATTGCCACATTTCTGAAATTCGGCGGCACCCCTCATGCAGATCGGCAGGGTCAGGGTCCAAAAACATAGGGGAATTGCCACATTTCTGAAATACGGCGGCACCCCTCACGCAGATCCGTAAGGTCAGGGAAGTCGCGGAAGAGTCTTCTAGGAGCCCTCTTGGAGCAATCTTGAGATCCTCTTGGGGCGTCTTGGGGCCTTTTCGGCCCGTCTTGGGCCTCTGCGAAAACTCCCTTGAGCCCTGTTTGGAAGCGTCGTTGGGCTGTCCTGGTCTGTCGTGAAGCCTTTCGGGGGCATCAGAGTCCCGCGCAGCTCTCTTGGATTCATCCTGAGCGGAAAAGGATGGCAGAACGACTACAAACAGGACCGCCGCATGGCTGGACTCATGTTGGTCGGCTGGATATCCTCGTGGGGCCCTGGGGCCATCTTGGATGCACCCTGGGGCCCCCTCGGGCTGCCCTTGGGCCCTCATAGGCGACATTAGCAACGCCTTGGGTTTTTTCAATACAGCCTTGTTGGTCTGGGGCAACATGCAGCAAGCAATGCCTGCGGTGCGAACGGTAATGGGTCCCCCTGCTATGTGCGGGTGTATCCCACTGCCATCTCACACTTCTGCAAAGCTACGCGCATGGCGGCATGGAGACGCACCGTGCAGCATGCAATGTCTGCGCAATGCCAGCGCGAATAGTTGCATACTCTATTTGCGGGTGCATGCCGCTGTGCCCAAACAGCTTGTGCAGCGAAGCTACGCGCCTACTCGCTACAGCAAATGGCGATGATGAAAAAGACGCGGAGGCGCAATGCCGCGAGAAGAAGAAAGGAGAGAATCAGCAACATTGTGGGGAACTCTTTAAAGCATCTATGACAGTGCTGGTGCTCACCACAAATCGATTGGAAGCGGTCTTGGCCGTTGCCGGGGAATCTGGTGCGCACCTTCTGTGCTTGCAAGAAACCCAGCACCCCCCAGGGGGCTTTCGGTGGGCCACGGAGATCGCTGGTCGGGCCGGGTGGCGGGGCCAGTGGTCTGCTGCCCCCCCTCCTACTGCTCGTCTTCCTCCTCCCTTCCTCTTCCTCCTCTTCAGTATCATGTTCATCATCAGGTTCATCATCACCAGCAGCAGCAACATCACTGTCATCATCAGCACCCACATGCTCGTTCTAGCTTTACAAATATCCGTAGCAGCAGGGAGTGATACGAATAGTTGCAGTAGCAAGATCAACAACAGCAGCGCCGTGGTAGTCGTAATAGTACCAGCAGCAGTAGTAGTGACAGTAGCAGTGGGAGCAGTAGTAGTTCTAATAGCTGTGCTCGTTGGTTCCTCCCCCCCGAACCTCCTTATCACCCGAAGGGTGGTCGTATAGGTAAGTGTTGTTGAAGTTGCGATCGCAATAGAAGTTGTAGTCGCATTAGTACCAGTAACAGTAATGGTAACGATAGTAACCCATGCGAATACGAATAGTAGCATCAGCAATAATGAGTGCGGATATAGTGCTAATGATAGTAGCAGTTGTTGTTGTATCAACAACCGTAGCAACAGCAGTAGCGATAGTAACATATGGAAATAGGATTCAAATCATTTTGATTAACTGTACTTGTAGTAGCACTGGTGAGAGCAGCGGAAAAACGGTAGTAACAAATAGGAGTAGTAGTAGTAGTAGGAATAGCAGCAGCAGCAGCAGCAGCAACGGCAGTAGTAGTAGTAGTAGTAGTAGTAGTAGTAGTAGTCGTAGTCGTAGTCGTAGTCGTAGTCGTAGTCGTAGTCGTAGTCGTAGTCGTAGTCGTAGTAGTAGTAGTAGTAGTAGTAGTAGTAGTAGTAGTAGTAGTAGTAGTAGTAGTAGTAGTAGTAGTAGTAGTAGTAGTAGTAGTAGTAGTAGTAGTAGTGTAGTAGTAAATAGAGTAGGAGTAGGAGTAGGAGTCAAGCTAGCCAGCTCGAGCGAGTCAAGCATGGCATGCCCAGTCCCACCCGCCCTCCCACAACATAAGAAGCAAAGCTGGCACAACTGGGGGCCGAAGTCACACCGGCCAGCCGGTTTGGTACAGCTGATGCGGCCGCGATGGCGGTTGCCGACGGGAACTGGCGAGCGCGTGTTGAATGCCGCGCACGCATTGCCAGACGAGTCGAGAATGGCCCGGTACACCGCAGGAAGCCAGAGGTGGCCGGAGGAAGCCCGACGGTCTGACAGGACACCCCAAAGCATTTTTGTGAAAAAGCATTGGGTTTTTGATGTTTTTATGTTGAAATGCTTGCAAACACACGGTGTTCGGTAGGATTCTGACATGAACGCGCGAGTGTGCTCTTTGTGGTATTTTTTGCACAGGATTCGCGGCCTGGGTGCATGACAGAGCATCGCGAGTGCACCGCGCGATGACGTGAAATCGCTGGATTTGACCGAATTCTTAAGATTCCTATGGTTTTCCTATGATTTCAGCAAGAGAGCCCGGGCGGGAAATTTGTACAATTTTTGTGAAAAAGCATTGGGTTTTTGATGTTTTTATGTTGAAATGCTTGCAAACACACGGTGTTCGGTAGGATTCTGACATGAACGCGCGCGTGTGCTCTTTGTGGTATTTTTTGCAATGGATTATCGCCGTGGACGACAGGACGTCCATGTCGAGAGGAAAAAATAAGAAAAATGTTGATTTTGTATTGTTTTTTACAGGTTAGGATGGGACCACCCGGATGCGGCCCCTATGGCCGGCCTGAGGGGGGAGTAGGAGTATATTCTAATAAGGAATAAGGATAGGAGTAGTAGTAGTAGTAGTAGTAGTAGTAGTAGTAGTAGTAGTAGTAGTAGTAGTAGTAGTAGTAGTAGTAGTAGTAGTAGTAGTAGTAGTAGTAGTAGTAGTAGTAGTAGTAGTAGTAGTAGTAGTAGTAGTAAGTAGTAGTAGTAGTAGTAGTAGTAGTAGTAGTAGTAGTAGTAGTAGTAGTAGTAGTAGTAGTAGTAGTAGTAGTAGTAGTAGTAGTAGTAGTAGTAGTAGTAGTAGTAGTAGTAGTAGTAGTAGTAGTAGTAGTAGTAGTAGTAGTAGTAGTAGT